>CAMZMU010000035.1:49274529-49404248 GCA_947311845.1 Poa pratensis
TTTGCTCTTGACTACCTTTTAGGCAGATGCCAGTCGAGTCACAAGATTAGTTCATAGCACACATTACTTGAAGTTTGAGACGAGGTTCAAAATAGTTCGGCATATGAACAAAACTGACAAACAGAATAAAACATAAGCACAAGAGCGAGGCAGTCCCCGAGCTTCAACCTCGGAGTGCCGACATTTATTAAGGATTAACCGAGGTACATACATTGCGCCTTTCATGAGTAGAAAGGTCGGAGTAGAGCTACGTTCCATGGTCGCCTGACCTCTGATCCGGGGTTGTCCAGCCCATCTTCCCTTGGTTCCTGCGCATCTATAAGATAGTGAATCATTGAGCAGAGCTCGGCTCACAATGAACGGTCCCTCCCATGGAGGTGACAACTTGTGGACCTTTCTTGCGCTGCACCACCTCAGCACCAAATCTCCCTCGTGAAACACACGAGGGTTGACACTCCGGCTATGATAACGTCGGAGACCTTGCTGGTATATTGCTGACCGAGATGAGGCCAATTCTCTGCTTCCTCAAGCAGATCTACTGCATCCTCCCGAGCCTCTTTTGCCTCGGCTTCAGTGTACATTGCCACTCTGGGCGCATCATATTCGATGTCAGGGGTAGCATAGCTTCTGCCCCATAGACCATAAAAAATGGCGTATAGCCAGTTGATCGATTTGGCGTGGTCCTTAGACCCCACAGTACTGCTGGTATCTCATCTATCCAACACCCCGGCGTTTTCAGCAGTGGTTCAATGAGCCGAGCCTTGATGCCGGCCAACACTAGAGCATTTGATCTTTCCACTTGTCCATTAGACTCCGGTGTGCCACCGAGGCTATGTCCAGCCGGATTCCCTTGTTCATGCAAAACCGAGCAAATTCTCCAACAGCAAAGTTGTGCCGTTGTCCGAGATAATGCTATGGGGGTAGCCATATCGAAAATCTCCTTCAAAAAGTCACTGCTGAATGACCATCCAACTTCCGGATTGGTTTCACCTCGATCCACTTGGTGAACTTGTCCACCATCACCATATGTGCGTCATGTTACCTCGGGCTGGTTTGAACTCTCCCACCATATCCAAACACCATACCGCAAACGGCCAAGTGATAGGAATTGTTTTGCGCCGAGGCTGGCATATGCGTTTGCTTGGCAAACCTTTGGCATCCTTCACATCTCCGGACTATGGCCTCTGCATCAGCAAGAGCAGTGGGCCAATAGAACCCATGCCTGAACACCTTGGCCACCAGAGCTCTTGTGCTGCAATGATGACCACACTCTCCTTGGTGGATCTCCAAAAGCATCTCCTTGCCTTCAGCTGGCTCGACACACCGTTGCAACACCTCGGTTACGCTTTTTTATAGAGCTCCTTGTTGATGATGGTGTACGCCTTGGCCCTCCTTTGAATCTCCTAGCCTCGGTTGTGTCACTTGGCGTGCTTCCCTCCGTTATGAACTTCATGATTTGCTCCGCCCACTCCGGCACTGGGTGCAAAGGAAAAAGTTCCTCGTCACCTCCATTGGTTCGGCCACCATAATCTCCTCCATTATTTCCTCCACCATCCTGCGACCAGTCCCCGAGTCTGATGAGCAGTCCCCGAGGTTGGTGCGCAGTCCCCGAGCTCTGCCACGCAGTCCCCGGGTCCGACCAAACGCATCCGACGTCTACCTCCATTGGAACAGGTCCGGGCTCTTGCTCCGCCGGGATGAAAATAGATTCGGATTCAGGAGAAGGTTTGATTGAAGGAGTTCTCAAGTGATTCAGGGCTACCCTGGTGGTACTGCCTCTTTGATGAACCGAGCTTTGACAACACGTCGGCAGCATCTTTCTGCCCGAGGTATATGCCTGTACTCACACCCTTCAAAGAACCCGGATATCTTTTGCACATGGAACCGATATAACGCCATGTTGGCATCCAGAGCATCCCAAGTTCCAGAAGATTGTTGCACCACCAGGTCGGAATCGCCGAAGCACTCTACACGCCGGATACCGATCTCCTTTGCCACCTTGAGGCCATGGATTAAGGCCTCATACTCCGCCACATTGTTTGATGCTGAGAAATGAATCTGCAGCACGTACTTCAGCTGATCTCGCTTTGGCGAGGTGAGGACTATTCCAGCCCCCAGCCCGATCTTTGTTTGGACCCATCAAAATGCATTTTCCAATAATTATAGTCCGGCCTGGGTGGCTCATACTGCATCTCGGCCCAATCACAAAAGAAGTCCGGCAACGCCTGGGATTTAATTGTCTCTTCTCTCATAATGTGGTGCATATGGAGACACCTCAATCGCCCATTTGGCAACTCGGCCAGTTGCATCTTTGCACCCGATGATCTCCGAGATTGGAGCTTCGCACACCACCGTCATGGGATGCTCCTGGAAATAATGCTTCAACTTCTTGACCGCCAGGTAGACACCATACGTCATCTTCTGGTAGTGAGGGTAGTTCTGCTTCGAGGTAGAGATCACCTCGCTCAAGTAATACACCGGTCTCTGCACCGACCTGCCACCTTCTTCGCGCTCCACCACCACTGCCACACTTACAACTCGGTTTGTGGCCGCAATGTAAAGTAACATCGGCTCATTGTGCAATGGTGACGCCAACACCGGGGCAGTGGACAACATCTTTTTCAGCTCATTGAACGCCACGTCGGCCTGCGGGGTCCATGTAAACCCGGTACTTTTCTTCATGAGCTGGTACAAAGGTAAGGCTTTTTCCCTAGCCGCTACAAATCGGCTCAACGAGGCTAGGCACCCTGTGAACTTCTGCACATCTTTCAAACACTTCGGTAACTTCATGTTCTCAATAGCTCGGATCTTGGCCGGGTTAACCTCGATACCTCGGCTAGACACCAGGAATCCGAGCAACTTTCCAGCCGGGACACCAAAGGTGCACTTGTCCGGGTTAAGCTTCAACCGATACTTTCTCAAATTCACAAATGTCTCCTCGAGATCCTCGAGGAGAGTACGTTTCTCCTTAGTTTTGATGACGATATTCGACATACACTTGCACATTTTTGCCCATTTGAGAGTGCAGGCATTTCTGCATACACCTCTGATAAGTTGCCCCGGCATTTCTCAGACCAAAACACATGACACGATAGCAATACGCCCCATACGGGGTAATAAAAGCAGTCTTTATTTGATCCTTTGGGTTCAGTGGTATCTGGTGAAAACCAGAGTACGCATCGATAAAAGACAACAGTTCACAACCAGCAGTGGAATCGATCACTTGATCAATCCGAGGTAATGGAAATGGATCTTTGGGCACGCCTTGTTGAGGTTAGTGAAGTCAATGCACATGCGCCACACCTTGACCACGGCTGGCTCGTCTTTCTTCTTTTCCACCAAGACCGGATTGGATATCCAGTCCGGATGCAGCACCTCCATAATGAACCCGGCTGCAAGCAACTTAGCCAGCTCGTCCAGCACCACTTGTCTCGGTCGTCTGAGAGACGACGGGTCGGTTGCCTCACCGGTTTCACCTCGGCCTGACAAATAAAGAGTGCTCTGCCAACTCCCTCGGAACACCAGGCAGGTCCTTAGCCGACCATGCAAAGATATCCCGATTCTCACGGAGGAAGTGACAGAGCGCGCTTTCCTATTTCTCGCCCAGCCCGGTCCCAATGATGGCCATGCTCTGGGTGCTCCGGGTCAATGGGGATCTTCTTGGTCTCCTTGGGCACCTCGAACGCGCAGTTGAGTCCGGGCTCATCAGTCCGGGGCCGAGCTGTGTTGACTGCGCCATTGCCACCACTTGATGCAGCTTCTTCTTCTCAGCTGCGATCACCAAAGACTCGGCCAGATTAGACCCCGCCGAGGCACACTGAATGCTCGCTTGTAGTCACCCGAGATGGATATGATCCCATTAGGCCCTGGCATTTTCATCTTCAGGTATGCAACATGGGTGGAAATCATGAACTTGGCCAGAGCCGGCCTTCCAAGCAATGCATGGTATGCACTCTCCAAGTCCACCACCTCGAACTCGATACTCTCAACTCGGCTTTCCTTGGTTCCAAATGCTACATCCACCCATATCTTGCCCATGGGTGCACAGGAAACGCCAGGCACAATCCCATGAAAAGTACAACTGCTTGGCATCAACTGATTGGCGATATGCCCAATTTCACCATTGTGTCTCGGTACATGATGTTGATGGCACTGCCATTGTCCACCAGAACTCGGGTGAACCTCACATTGTTGGTAGGCCCACACAACGTGGATCTACCACCAGGGCATACTTTCCAGGGCTCGGCATGATCCGAGGTGTGTCTTTCTGCTCCAAGTGATCTCCTGCTCAGACCAGTTCATATAGGTCGGCACCACCGGCATTACTGCATTCACCTCCATGGCACGCCTCTGCACGCTCTTCTTGTCAGTTGGCTCGGTCACAAAGACCACATAGCTCGCATGAGCCTCTCTATAGTCATTTCCGGGGTATTCATACTGCTGACTTGGTCCGGCACCATTGTTGTTATTACCTCGGACATTCACACATTCACGGGTCTTGCTGCTGCAGGCCTCGGAGGAGGTGCAGTGGTTTGGGGTAACATTTGCTCCGGACAGATTGGGTGGGACCTCGGCTGAAATCTCTGAGGTGGTCCTCCTCTGTTTCCTCCGGCCTTGCCCCTTCTTCCTGATTCTGCGGTTCCAGCTGCACTGCGGGTTGAATGGTTGGCTGGCTTGCGCGGGTCGGTCGTATGGTAACAGCAAGGACCATCTATCATTGATTCATAAGTCAAGGGTGGCTCCGGGTTCGGACTAAATGCCGGACCATTGATTTTCGGCCTCTGGACACCTCCAGCTCCGGGCTGATCCGGGTTCACCGCTGCAACTTGGTTCGAGGGTGTATGGTAGTCCGGCTCCCTCCTCTTTGTCCGAACTCTGGCGGTCATTACACCTTGGTCCGAGCCGGTTGTTTATTGGCTCCCTCCTTCTGTTACGTGCTCCTGCCTCTGCTGCTGGCTGCATCGGATCACCCAGAGCATAAGAATCTGCAATCCGGATTGTTTCTGCTAGGGATTTCGGCATATCTCCTGGAGCCTCTGCCACAGCATGCTGCCATGTCGGCAACCATCTGCAAACCAGGAGATGGCCTGGGCCTCTACAAACTCCTTCACAGGAATTCCGGACATTGCTCCACGAGTTAAGAACTCTCGATCAGTTTCATGATCATCTTGCTTGCATGCTGCTAGGAGCTGAGGTCGGTTTGGCCTCTTGTATGTACTAGCAAAGTTGCTGTTAAATGCTAGCTCCAATCTATCCAGGAGTTGATGCTATAGTCCGGCAGATTATTCAGCCAGATCCGAGCTGGACCTTCCAACATGTGCGGGAGATACCGGACCGCCCATCGGCGATTGCCCCCGCTTTGTGCACCGAGGATACATAATCTATCAGCCAATCTTGCGACTTGGTGCTCCCGTTGTATGGCATGGCGTTCCGACCTAACTGGAACTGAGATATGGCGGTGGTGGCTCCCTCATGATCCGAGGTCCAAAACATGCCGGACCAGGAGGGCCTTCCTCCTCCAGTTGCTCGTACAAGTAGATTCTATCCAGCTTGCTACGAACATCGCCTGGAGCTAACATCCGACCTCCTATCCGAGGTCCCAACGCCCCATCCACTCTGTGGTATCCAGCTCGCGCCATGGCCGAGTCTCCATCATCGTATCGGTCATCGCCTTGACCGACATTCTGAGGTTGCTGAACATACTCCGGCTCTTGCTGATACTGCTCCTGCGGCCGGGGTTGTTGCTGATACCTTGGGGGCGGAGGTGGTTTACCTCGGCCAGCCGATGCTGCTTGCCCACCATTCTGATTTCCCTGGCCGGAGTTACCCCTAGCTCGGCTTGCATTGCCTTGGCCGGGGTTTCCTTAGCTCGGCTAGCATTGCCCTGGCCCACCTTCTGCTTTGCTGCTAACACCGGATCATACCTCTGCAGCTGCTTGTTCTGCCGAGTTGACATCCGGGCTCGATCGGCTCCTCCGACGAGTGGAGACGAGGCTTGCCCTTGGACACCTGACTAACGGGCCTAGCTGAGTAAACCATCTGCGAATCACCAGCCCCGGCTCTGCGGAGAGCCTCATTCTGCTGATTGGCTACATACACCAATTCATTGACTCGCTTCTGCTGTGCACGCCATGCATCTCCAGTCAACCCGGATAGCTCGGCCCTGCCAGCCTCGGCAGCCCTGAGGTTCTTAGCAGGGGAACTATACACCGGCCTTCCAGTCGACACGCGACTCTCACTCCTAGCCGAAGTGGTAGGTCGAGCCTCCCTGTCTATCTCATCATTGAGCCCCTTGCCCCTCTGCCGCACCTCGGCTCCCCTATTGGTATCAACTGCTACCGGGGTGAAGCCATTCGCTGCATTGTACTCACGCATATCTCTATTGAACTCATCTCTAGCTGTCATCATTGCTACAGCCTCCTTTTGCAACAGGACACGCTTTGCCTCTATGTCGGTCACAGTCACTACCACATCCACTCCTGGATCTACTGGGTTTGCCAGTGTATCCACTATCTCTACCAGGATCGCACCTCGACCTGCACTCGGGGGGGGTACCAGCAACTCTTTCTCTAGCCTGGGCTTTGCAGCTCTCACCTTAGCAACCACCTCGGCCGGCTTGGATCTGCTGGCATCTCCTCTGCCAGCAGCGTCATCCGTACCGGTCATCATCACTCCACGCAGCTCCCGGGGCGAGTGATACGCCGACCTAGAGCCGCAAGGAGAGGAGTTTCGTCGTCCACGAGCACCTGCTCCGGGTACTCGCGGACAACCTCGATAGCAACGTATGTGACGAAGCTGCCCAGCATCATGGTGAAGCCATGCTCGGGGAAAGGCTTGCCGGCGAAACACCCCGCGTTGTCGCTGATGAAGGTGAACTCACCGATCTTGGCGATGAGCCCGGAAGAACACGCTCGCCTGAGCCCGTCCGGATGTAAAACCCTCCAACGCCTCAATCTGCCCCACGGTGGGCGCCAACTGTCGTGGTGGGATCACGGCAGATGCCATGGGTATGGCTAAGATGGGGCCGAATGGTCGTTGGGGGAATCCGGGGAGGGTTTATGCACTCGAGAAGTGCACACGCAAGAACACGCAAGAACACGAACGAGAAACCAAGAAAGCAAGAACACAAAAGCACACCACGATGTACCCTGCTTCGGGGCCTCTTGCGGAGGTAACACCCCTACTGCAGCACTATCCTAGTCAGTGTATAGCTCAAAGTGACATGTACAAGCTGCTCCTCGAGCTGTATGATGCTACAATGGTGAGAACTTGAGGTAAAAGATGGAGCTACACGGGAGGAGCAGGCACTCCTAGCTAGATCCGAGGTGTTTCCGGGGTGTTCGAGGTTCCTTTCTCTCGTTTTCTATCTCTGTTTATCGATCAGTCCGTCGGGCCTCAAGCAGGAGGGGTGAAGCCCTCTATATAGGCCAACTGGGTTACCGTTGTGCCCCTCACCGAACACTGTAGCCATGCCTCTGCTTTGGTCATCATTGTACTCCTGTCAGGGACAAGACATGTCCTGCCCATCCCCTGCATCACCACAGTAGAGCTAGCACGTCTCCTCTGACAGAGACAGGACAATAGCCACGCCGTGCTACCTCGTAGCCTTTTCCCGGATCTCACGCGGTCAGCGATCAGAGGCGTGCAGCCCCGCCGAACCCGGGGCACGCCTCTGCCATGCTCCGTGACAGACGCTTCCGTGTCAGGCGTGAGATGACAGGAGCATTGACTCCTGCCGAGCTACGGCCTCCTGCCGTGGTTAGCCCGGGTCCTGCGCTTACGATCTTTTACCAGGTCGGACCTCACTTCCTTCCAATAGCATCTCCTGTACTCACAACACAAACCATAGCACCGAGGTATTAGGTCGGCTGACCATAGCTCGGACAGTGAACCTCGGCCCATGCAACGGGAAACCTCGGACCCCTCTGGGCCAAGATAGGTCGGCCTTTATATTCTTCAGGCAAAAGTAAAGCTCGGATACACTCAGGCCCAAAACAGGTCGGCCCTTTCCGTACCTCGGCATATCTTTAAACTATCTTCATGCCAAGCCTTGACCCTACCCGGGGGTAGCCCCCCGACATATCCTATGCATAATATCATTCATCATGAAATCCTAAAATTAGGGTTACCCATAATAAATACCAATCATATCTATCTAAATATAATGTATTTGCGGTAGTTGTTTATAACCATGTAACATACACTAAGAATCGATATTAAAAGATGATGAAATACAAGTGGCCTTGTTGTCCCTCTGATGGAAAGATGATGTGGCACCCCGCTCTGGCACATATTTTCCAGAGAGGCGGTCGCCCCGTGCGCCAGCCAAGATATCTGGCCGCACGTTACGACAATGCAACATAGCGGAAATCATTACACAATCAGGCACAAAAGTGCTACAAATGGTTTACAAGGCCGTCGAGGCTTTACAAAATATCAAGCCAAGCATGGCCAACTCAGAGTTTTAACTGGCAGCGGAAGACATAAATGAGGCAACGGCTTGGAGCGGCTCCACTCCACAGGTATCTGGCTGGGCTACTGATCCTAGCACGCTTCTGCTCCTTGTCCTTGCTAAGGTGGAGGTTGAGTCCTCGCCAAAAATCTGGCCACAATCACAAGGCCCGTGAGTACATTATTATGCACTCAGCAAGTATCGCCACTCACACAAACAATCAACAATCATGCAGCAAGGTTACACTGGAAAATAAAATCCTACACATGGCAAGGTGTACACTAGATACATGACATAAAGTAGCATGGCATTGACAACCAAACATGTCATAAGCAAGCAACGGGGGTATCACCAGTACAGAGTCCAAGCCAGGTGGGGTTGGATCGTGCACCGGCAATCACACAAGAGCTTACCTGTGACGAGTAAACGAGGGTACCAGTTGGTACCAAAATACACAACAATACCTGTGATCATGCTAGGCCCACTGGCCTCATCTTTCAACTCTGGGCATGCACGGTTGATGTGGGCTCTGGCCTAACTATAGGCTTCCCAACGCATCACACCGCCATCCCTAAACTTGGTTCACAATCACATCTCAAGTAACATTCCCTGCATCAACTTATTGTTCATTTAGTGAAATCAGGTTGTTCATCTTTCTTTCAAACAAGCCTTAGGTTTAACCTCCTGACACGACACGGACACACAGTGTGACTGCACTGAACTGTTGTTCCATACCTTGGAACGAGGCTAGACATCCAGATTTGACACTCTCGAGAGGTTGCAGATACCACCCACCTAAAGTGCACCACACTGAGCCGGTACTTTAGGACAACATCCTCAAGGCGAACTCAGCAAGATACACTCACCTGACCGTTCACGCTACCAAGACACTCCCTTATAGCCACCGACATACTCTATGCCTTATGCAGAAGTGAATCCGGCACGTCCCCAACCTATGAGCGACGCCTAGCTCGGAACCTTCACAAAACTAGCCCCGACCACAAAGGTAACCGACTAGTCTTGCCAAAATGGTAGCATCAAAGGAGGCTCAACAGGTTACGTAAGTCAAGGCCCGCCCATGTGAGCGACAGTGGCAGTGCGTTCGATGTTCAGATTAGTGGCACTATGGACTGACCCTATCGATGTTTGGAGGGGTGTTTCATTTAATCAAGTTTCATCACAACAAGTCCAAACAACAGGGGATTAGTCCAGCAAAATAATCATGACATCAATATCACATATCAACAACAACAAGGCATTAGCAACATAATACTTGCATGCATGGATAACAACATAACGATAATAATAATACCCGGGTGACTGTGGCGGGGCAACCCGGCCGGTGTCACTCGGGGGTTAGTGTTCACAGAATAATAGCATAATATTTCAAACGGATGACGGTGGCGGGCAACCCGGCCGGTGTCACGTAAATCAATCACAAAGTTGGTTTGCGGAGTCTGTTACGCTTCCGTTCCTCCACGCGCAAGTCTTTGGCGGCGTTACCGTCCGACGTTGACCAGGAAGTGGGGATTTGGGCATATAGTCTCCAAAATGAACGAAAAGCACTCATAAGAACGAGAGAGCATCCATTCCACTCGAGGGTTACCCTGACGTGGTGTCAGCAATCTCGGCAATAAGAACCAAATGGAAAGGCAGCTCCCAAGCGTCGCAGTCCGGGTGGTCTATGCCACCCATATTTGACGGTGGGACAAGGCAACTAACTCTTTTGGCGAATGCCCCCAACTCCGAGGATCATAAGACGACATTCGTCCGCTCCTCACCTCGGCGAAGAGGAAAAGAACCAAACAAAGCCCCGCAAGCGCGAGACGCACAGTTGTAATAATTCCCCCATTCCTTTGACTGAGGCGGGAGACCCGGCCATTGTCTCGGGA
The DNA here is from genome assembly GCA_947311845.1 of Poa pratensis. Classification (NCBI taxonomy): domain Eukaryota; kingdom Viridiplantae; phylum Streptophyta; class Magnoliopsida; order Poales; family Poaceae; genus Poa; species Poa pratensis. The sequence continues at coordinate 49,284,874 of CAMZMU010000035.1, forward strand.
ATGTGAGTGTTGCACAGATAAGCAGTTATACAGTAGTGCAATAATTAAAATGCAACATGATACACATACAGCAATACAAGGTTCATATATAAAACATAGACAGCATATAGACATGCAACGATAATAGCAGACAGATATATCAATAACAGACGACAGACATACACCCGGCATGGTATTAAGCAATCAAACAAACAAGCATTGCTGGATGGCTCATAGCAAGGGTTTAGCTTGCCTTCGAAGACGGGGATCCATTGGGCTTGGAGGGGTCGGGTTGGTTCCGCGGCGTAGGGCAGCGATAGCCCGTTCCACGGACTCCGAAATGCCCGTACAAAGGGCACCTCATAGAAGTATTTTGGAATGAGATGGAATCAGTACCACCGGAAAGAGCTCGTCGGGATGAAGATATAGAAATTTGAATCACTGAAAACGGACTTACGGTTCAAAAGTTGTGGGCGTTTGAAATCTGTCTAGCAGGGAAAAAGAAAAGCTCCGCGAAAAAAAAAACAGATCGGGCCGCAACTGGGCCGTGGACTGCGCTGCGCACTGCGCACGCTTGCACTGCGCCTTGCTGGGCCGCTGGCAGGCCGCCTGCTATGGTTGGGCTGAAAAAAAAGTTTCGGAAAGAAAGAAAAAAAAAAGACAGAGGAGCTGGGGATTGATCTACAGGAGGTCTTCTTCCTCCCGCGTACTGGACGAGCGGGAGACGGCCAGGGACGGCCGGGGAGCGGGCCAGGAGGGCCAGCCGGCGGCGGGTACGGGCCGGGGCGGCGCACCGTGGCCGGGGAAGGCAGGGCCGAAGCGGGAGAGGCTACGGGCGCGGCCTTCCACGAGCTTGGCCAGCACGGCCATGGCGGCCAAAGCTTGGAGAGCTCCTGGTGACCTGCCCCTCGACGAACTGGGCTGGGGAGTGGGACGGCGGCAGCGTACCACGGCCAGGGAATGGGCTAGGGGTGCGGGGGAGGCTGAGCTAGCTCGCGTTCTTCCTCGACATGGTCACGGCGACCATGGCCGAAGCTCGAGCTCGGCTCGGTTTCCTCTGCCTAAAAACGTGGAGAGGCTCTAGGGAGGGGAGGGAGAGGTGTGTCTGCGAGAGGGAGGGCTTGGGGTGCTCTTATACAGCCGGAGAGGAGGATAGGTAGGTGCTGGCCGGTGCAGCCATTAACTTCATCGATGAGGTCATGGCTCACGTCCTCCGGCCACAGGGAGGGGATAAGGAGGGGGAGGGGATAGGGAGGCCGTGCTGGAGGCACAGTAGAGCACGTGGGTTCACTGGTGCAGAGGATAAGGGCAGGGCTAGGGTTGCACAGGATCATGCCGACATCGGCATGGCCAGAGCGCGACGTGACCGGCATGGTTCGCGTTGCGGCGATTTAGGGCACTAAAATAAAACGGGTCGCGTCACAGCGTTGCACTACCACTAAAACCAACATACAACAAGCAAAACATCAAATTGGGACAAAAGGCCAGTGCAAAGTTTTGAAAATCTCAAATGCCCTCAAGGTGTTCGATGCAGAGAAAAGGGACTTCCTATATCCCAATGGAGCTGGGATTTTTGCTGGTGGTGTTCTACTGGTATGTGAGTAATGTGGTCCAGTTTCACTCAATTTGGAGAAAGTTTCCTGTGTAAACATTTTCGGGTTTCGAAAAGGGCAGAAGGTGTTCGATGGGTGTCCTACAAGAAAAGTTGATCCAAATGATCCCAAATTTCTTGGGGTGGCTTATAATGGGATATGAAACACTTCCTCAGGTGGACAAGATTTATGGTGGAGTGGAAGTAGGGTTTTGGTTTTAATGGCCCGGTAGGGGCGGATTTGGTAATTTCTTCAATCTGAAAAGTTGCATAGGCCATGGCGATGTTTATGCATATATGGGATATACATGATGATAGGTGTCTCTGGGATTTTTGGTGGAATTTTCTAAGCAAGATAAAGGAGGGTTGCTTTGGAGAGGCGAGATATGCTTTATAATTCCTAAAGAAAAGGAATTAATGTTTTATATAGAAAACCCTGATAAATGGAATCAAGGGGATCAGAAACATTTGGAGAATATTCCCGGGGTTGGGACAAAGAGAGATACATCAATCACCAAAGTTCAAATGAGTTTTGATAAACCAGAGAAATCCAAGTTAAAAGGTTTTCGAAAAAAATTAGTTCACCCCTTTTTCAGAAAACCGGTTAGTGAAAATCGGGGTGTTACAGATGATGTGTCATGAGGTCTTTGCTCTTAATGTGAGTAGGTGTTGGAAGAGTTTCAAAACATGCTCACGAATTTCCAGTAAGGGAGGGTAAATAGCCATTGATGTTACCCCTTCCAACGAGAAAGATGATTGAGAGAATTTTGTGGATATGAAGAAAACAACTTGTGAAAGTAATGAAGAAGACATGGCCCTCCTAAAAAAATTACCAACATCTTTGAACAAATGCCTAATCGGGGGTAGCTTTTATGTCTCATAATTATCTCAGATATGTAACTATTTGGTACGGCTAAGGTTCTCGAGTTGCCTCGGATGTGACACAAACCAAGACGCTCCAATGCTAATCTGGGGGATGTCAAGCTATTACAGGCAATTAAGGAAACATACAAAAGTGATATGATCCATTTATATTTAATTACCAAAGTCATATGACATATTTTTATTAGACTAGCAAAATATGCCCGTGCGTTGCTACGGGGTGAAAAACAAACAATTACTTGCAAAAAAACGTTTGCACAACCCAAATATTACCCGAAAGTTTATTGACCCGTGTAGAATATCATTATTTTTTAACCCACATGAACATAAGTGAACAACCATGAAAGAACCCGACGGGTAAACAATATATTTGTTGATACATTCTTGTCAAATAACTTGATACAAATTGATCTCATATTATCTTTTGGTATACATTGAAAATCTATATCTACGAACTTCCTATTCTGATTCGATATATGCAGGGTTCACCATGGCGATCGATTCTTTGCATGGTGTGTTACGTCTAAACTCACGATTAGCCATAATTTGCTCTATTTCTATATTTTTTTTGTTCAGGATGCATATTTGCATATTTCTGTTTTTCTCGGGCGCATTTTTTGTCTTCTGTTCTGACTCTAAATCTGCATATTTCTTTCTCCCTGTGAGTTTTTTTTTTTTTTTTGCAGCCGGGTTGAATCCTTAGTTGCTTTCTTTTTTTCTTTCCTCCTTGGCATCTATGGTTGGAGATTGGATCCCAAATTGCCCGCCTGCATGATAGTTTTCCATACTGTATGAATCTGTTATCAATTAAAAAGCAGAAATTAAATACTGTATAATCTGTCATCGATTGAAAAGAAGAAATTAATCATTTTACGTCAAACGTATATAAGCTTCAGTCCGCGAGGTACGCACGTGTTGCCAAGCTAGCCTAGACTGAGGCTAGTCGATATTTGTTAGCCACGCGAAAGACATGATTTGATTGCACGGGCGTGTTGTGATGTCTTTTACATGGACATTGCAGATGCATCCTGCATGTATTTATATAGCAGCTTTTGTGTAGCTAACCTAATAAAATTAGGACTTCTAATTTTTACAGTAATCGCACTGCACGTCCGTGCTTATTTCCAACAAACGACTACATGAGCTCGGCGCCGGCCTGCTGCATGTCGCGGAAGCAGGTGCGGACGCGAACGCAAGGAGCAGCACCAGCACAACAACCCACTAATCGCGCGCGCTTGGTAACCCCTCCAATTACTAAAACCATGCGAGCACCTGCAACCGCTCGCGTGGGCCACACAAATCGCCATCGATCTTTTTTTTTTTGAAGCTTTAACGGCAGGTGTTCTGCCAAATCAATTGAGAGGATAGAAAGTAGTTCAGTTACACGCTAGGAAGGATCTAGCAAAAACACAGAGAGAAAAACAACAACAAGAATGACAGCGAAGGCTGCCAATCTCTAAGGACAACTACTCGCGAGAAAGCACCTCTACAGGCGGCTCCAACTCCAGATCTTCAGCTACGCGGGCAGCCCGGGCCGCAGTCGTTGGGGTAGCCCGTCTCCCGGCCGTCTTGGAGACCACGGATCTTGAAGGCCCCACTCTGCTGAACAGAGCCCTCACCGCCTCCGTCTCCAGCGCCGTCTTCGGATCCTTGAAGAGGTCCATGAAACACTGCTGCCGCACTCCTCTGTGGCATCCTCTTTCGCTTCGTCTTCCGCCGGCAGCCCCCATTTCTTGCGTAGGACACGACGCGCCTTCTCAACCGTGCTCAACCCCGCCATGGATGTGACAGCCCGCCGTACGCTGACCTGGCGAGTGGGCATCGGGTCAGGTTTTCTGGGGCGGCGCCTGATTGGTGTGGCCGGCGTTGATGGAGCGCAGATAGCAGAGGAGCGGTGATGCGAGCGGTGATGGATTCTATGAAGGTTGGGGCCGAGGAAACCAATTCCTGCACCCCTTCATGTAGCTCCGCCCGCCTATGCTCCGCTTGCTTGGCTGTAGGAAGATCACAACCAAAGGGCACGATCTCGCTGTCAGCGCAATCAGGAGGTGGTGTTGGCTCCACCTGCAACACAGCCGACGGCAAGGGGAGCCTCTCCAGAGCCTCCTCAGCCCGCTCCACAGACTCGAAGACGCATCAACAACCCCTGCACAGACTCCTCCATCTTGCTATGGGATGTGGTCATCTCTCGAAGCTGGGGTTCGATCAACCCCCGCAGCTCGTCCCGCAAAACTCGTTGCATCAAGAGCAGCAACCAGACCTTCAGCGGAGTTATCGACGCCGGCACTGGCGTCGACGTCGCCGTCGATAAAGTCGGGGTTGTCAGCCATGCGTCACCGTGTCTCTCTAGGTCTAAGTCCTTCAGCCGGATGCTGCCCTCGGAACTTGAGGTTGCGCTCGAACTTGGTCTCCGCAGTACTGTTTTGATTCAGTAGTCTCTCAGTCTCGGTACCAGGAGCTCCACGGCTGCTCAACGATCGGCGGCTCAACTATCCCGGCGCCGGTGACTTTCCCTGCTTCTGCACGCAGATCACCCTCCTCGAGAGCAACAACAGGATGGTCTTCCAGAACACGATGTCGTCCCGATTGATCGGGTTCTTTCCCTGAGCTACTCCGCGAGGTACTTGGCGGGGGACGGATTGGTTCAATGACAATCGATTTGATGTCGGGAGCAGCCGTCCTGCCCTGGTTCGTTCCCTGGCTATATGGGTGGAGGAAGGATCTGTTTTGATCTCCTCGTGGTGGTATCGGGGAAACAACATGACAGCCATGAGAGCATATAATCGAGTCGGGTTGAAATTCCCGTCCTGCACATACTGTTAGTTTTTTTCTCAATCGGGTAACAAAGTCTATGACGTAGGAAACCAAACGACAACCTTGCAGCGCACGGAAAAAAAAAACGAACCGGTATATGACTTATGGGTGGCAGTGGTGAGTAAATATGTGATTTCGTGGGAGGATAAAATCGAAAAAAAATGACGTACCACAAGAAACCTTAATGCTTTTATTATTAGGGGTATAGATTACGAAGTCATATTATCTATTTTGGATGCTCAGTCATCCCACGTGGTAACTTGTAACAAATTGGTTGGAGCTTATGCATTATCGTCTAATAACAATGAGAATGGAAAAAGTGTTGTGAAACATAAACATGTGGATCTAATATAAATCCCTTGGAGATACGACATACGTGCCAATAATGAAAACATATTGTAAATGAGACAGAACTGTCTAAAACACAAAATACTTTTATTCTCTATAAAATGTTTTCTCCATCTCTTTTCAAAACTTGATATTAAAGTGCGTGATTAGTAACTTAGTTCTTTTGTGGGACCGTGCCTATCTAACCTTTGCAGGCAGGTGGTTGCGTATCAGGCGAATGTGGGCACACACTATAATTTTTATTTAGTTTAGATATATAGGCGTTCATCCATGCATGCATGCGTATTTCAATTTTTTGACGCTCGCACTATGTTCTAGTACGTACTTAATTTATAATTTAGACTAGACGCCACGAATACAGGTGGTCCTACGTTCCTGACAATAGGAACTATAATTCTTTTATAGTCAAACATAACCACGCTTTTAGAAAGAAAAAAAAAACTACAACAACTTTACAAGAGGTAGTAGTACTATGTTTCATGTATGGTCAGCTTTCCTTCCCGCGAATTGTGAGACCATTAGTCAGTTAAAGACCAAGCTTCCAATTTAACAAAAGAAGACCAACCTACTACCTGTGCAAATAGCCACTTACTTTCCTACAATTTGCAAATCACAGTTCAATGTTTTTATCACAAAATACATCACAGTTCAATGATTTTCCATGAAACTATAAATAGTACGATCTAGAATATATGGAGATCAGATGAAACCCATGATGGGAAACAAATATAAACATGGTTACCATGTTGACGACCCGAATTCCCAAGCCTAATTCGGCTGGTGAACTTCCGGGTAGCCTTAGCCAGCTCGCTGTACTCATACTTGGTCACCGGATTGCTCGGGGGAGGATGAGCTTTTCGCGAACCGCCAGGGGGACTCTCGGAGTCGGCGATTTCAGGAGGATCAGCATCCTGCCGGTTCCGCAGAGAGAGACCCACCAGACCGCCGATCCTTGAGATAATACTGATGGTGCTGCTTGGTGGAGCTTCCGGAGCAGCCTGCGGAGCCACGGAGTAATATTTCAGTCTTCTGCATCTCTGCGTTTTGGGTGGGAACCGAGTCTTGCAATTTCGGTGGTGGGAAGAGATCGAGTAAAGGACTGGTAATGGCTGACAAGCTCGCGGTTGCGTGGACTCGGCCATCACTGTGAGTCTATAACAGGCCGATTGATCCAGGGTCCAGGTCCAAGTTGCCGAAACCAGTTGATGGCTGCAGCCTGCAGAGCAGCAGATATACGGTATGCAATCAAGTCTTGACAGGGTGTTGGTTGGGTGGGAGTTGATATATAATGTGGGATTCATTACATGACAAGTACAGGTTTTGTTTGAAACAGCTTGAGTTGCGAGCCAGAAGCGACTATGCTACATATATAGCACACAGGGTTACACTCATATATACCCTTATTAAGTGTAGATGTAAATGTTAAGAGAACCCCAACATTCAAGAACTTTTCTTTTAGAGAAATATATGGGTGGAACTTGTCATATGGTAAGTATGTATGTATGTACAGATGGGCATGGCCCTGCCTGATGGTCATCACTGTGATATATTTTTCAGCTGAGGAACAAGCTTGTTGGGACTGACCTGACACACTTTATCTTCCACGTATTTCGACAAAGGAAGCACCTTTCATCTCTTAAGCTAGTTTACAAACAAAAAAAATCGGTAGATATATCTTGAAATCATGCAATATCCACAAGTCTACTCAAGACATATACATAGCTGACATATGCAATCAAGCAAGCAAGAAGCCAGGTTGCCACCTGAAGATAATTCCTTGAATCAAGCGCCAATACCATCAAGCCAGGTTTCCTCGAAGTCGCGCAGCTAAAGAGTTCAGATGTACTTCCTCTACTATACTCAGCCGGAGTGAACGATGTTGGCAGCCAGCAAGGCAGCGGCAACAGCAGCGGATGCATATGTCACCACCCTATCCTGCCGCTTGTACCTGCAGGTCAAATCAAACCACATTTAGCATAATGAATATGTGCTGCATACATATCTAGAACAATGAACTGCTTCCTTACACTTGTGCACGTTTTATTTCGTTTTGTTCAATAAGCTGGGGTGAACAATGAACAATCAAACCACATTGTATGGAGCCATACAATTTGTTTCAAAAAAAAAAAGACTAAGATAAGAACAGGTGCACAACTTAGTTCACCGCACAATATATTCCACAACTCGTCTACGGATTAGTCCAATACACGAGAAAACACGTTCAGATACCGGTCGGAAATCACAACATAAAGTTAGCATGGATAGACATCAAATTAGAGGCTTAATTCCAACCTCTGCCATTTCTTCGTTCCGACGCAACCAACCAACATATTCGACACCCAATAAGGCAAGGGTAAGAGCGGCTGAGGCAGAGAGTACCACCCTATCATGTCGCTTGTCCCTGGAGGTTAAAAAAAACTATATTTAGCATATAACGCATACGTGCATACACCTCCAGAACAAGATGAACTACTTCCTTACACTTGTGCATGTTTTATTTGGCTTTGTTCAAGTTGTTCCCTTATCTCCCTCCATCCACGTGCATCCTCCTTCGCTGCAACATTGATGCTCTCCAGTTGCCCCTCCATCCCCACAAGTCGTTTGCTGCCCTTGTTGAGTTTACAAGGATGCTGAGGAGAAAGTAAAATTTATTATGTCACAAACATGACTTAATTTTGACCTGTGATCATGGCATTATATCAACAGAAAATTTCTAAAATACAGCTCTATCATATCTACTACGGTGTATCCTGTAAATCCTTGGATTTGGTCAATTTTTATTCCAAACATGTGGAAATAGGCACACCTAACAGAGTGGCCGATGAACTAGCAAACTAAGAGGTACATTCCTTTTGCAGGAACTATGCACTATTTCCCAAATCACTAAGCTCGCACACCAAGACTTTGTCACCTTGTTGCTAAGCATGGGCATACATCAAAACCTCTACACGAAAGGGCACCTGTTTGGTAGGACAGGGACAGGTACAATACCCACAAAAATCAATACAATCTTTACCAGTAAACTTGTGTTTCTGGAATGTTATAGCCTGTTTGCACATACATTGGACACTGAGGATTTGTTCGTTGTGTTGCTAAGGAATATAAAACCCTTAATGGGAACACCTTAATTAGCACCAACTACATTGACAGACAGGAGGACATCATCCTATGCCGTACCGAAAGGAAATGATGTCCTACACAGTCAAGGCGGCTGGCCGCAAATACACTCGTCGTTCCAGCGAGAAAGGAGGTAAACTGAAGGTACCAGTCGAACGCACGTCTGATTCCACGTTGAGCGAAATCGCGCGGGGAACTAATCGACAGTACCAGTCGCCCGATTTCACCTAACCATGGAGCGGGTTTCGAATCGATGACCAGGACGCGCAATTGCACAGACCACCAGATGAAGCCTCGTGGGGAAGGGGAAAAGGAGGAGGAGGAGGAGGAGAGTACTGACCGCGTAGGATCTCCCGGCGGAACTGGAGCTGAAGAGGCGAGCGTCTCCCGTGGCAGGCAGGCCGGCGCGCCAGCCAAGGAACTGCCGCTCCACCTCCTCGAGCGCTCGCGGCGTAGATCGGGTGGTGGAGGAGAGGAGGGCGGAAGCCGGTGACGGAGCGCTGCCGCGGAGCGGAGGATCGCCGACGCCATCTCTCTCTCGCCGGAGCACGATCGATTGTTGGGTTTCCTCTCCTGGGTTTCCACTCCTGGACTAGACGGGCTGGAAGTGGATATTCCGACTTGGAGCGACTCCTTTTATCAGAAGAGACTCGTATACCGATCCGTGTTCGGTTGCATCCTTCCTTAGAAGAATGTGGGAAAGACACGAGTTTGCACCAATGATGGATCAGACCTGGCATGCGGATGGTGGCCACCTCCAACGGCGTGGCGCATACGGATACAAAAATATGTTCCTTTTTGTCCGTCTGGGCGTGGTCCGCGGACAAATTTTGTGTCCTGTCGGTTTTGGGCGAGGGTGCACCCAACAGCACCGCGCAAATCATCCATCCATCGGCCGAGTACTAGTACTAGAAGTTCCATCCCATCGATCGGCCGAGTACGATTACTAGTACAAGCTCCATCGATCGACTTCAAGTTAACATCCATGGAGCGCAACCTCGGCCACAAAAACTACATCGATTGATTTGAGCTAGCTAGCATCCATCAAGGAGCAGATCGGGGCCGTCGTCGCTCTCCATTGTACGCCGCCGCGCGTGCCGACAACAGCCTCGTTGACGAACTAGAGCGGGACGGGGCCGCTCCATGCCGACAGAGCGGGGTGGGGCCGCTCCACGCCGGCGCGATGCCAGCCTCGTTGTGTCTCCCCGCGCGAATCCAGCCGGAGCACACACACACATCCAGAGAGTTGGCCGCGCCGTCCCGAGCAGCGCCTTCTTCCCACGGCCGCGGCCATGCCTGGCCTCGACCTCGAGCTCCGAGCACAGCGTTGATACTTGTAGATGTGATAGACTTCAGTAGCTACCTGCGTAATAAAGTATACGGGGTTAGGTTGAGACTCCAAGTGCAGAGAGTGCAGAGTGTGTAGTAGGTGGAAGACGTGTTTTCCCCACGAGGGTGACTCGAGGGTTTAATATCGAACTCTCGGGGAATCAGTAGTGAAAGATTTATCTTTCTATCCTTCTTTTGGTTACCTACATTTTTAACAATGATAAATGATATTTTTGGGTTTTATATGATGTATGCAAGATGTAAAAGTGTTTTTGTATTTTTGGATTTAATAATGGCAGAAAATGTAAAAGTGGTAAAAGTTGTGGAAAGGTGTTTCTTATGATTAAAAATGGACCGGGTTCATGGTTTCACAAATGCACTCTCTCTTTAATAAAGTGGTAGACAATGGAACACTAGAGTTGACATATGAGATTGCAACGCAAAAGTTTAGTGACAAGTTACTAATTATGGACATCACGTCCTAACATAGAGACCTTTTGTTTATTAGTCTCACTTATACTCCACCAAGATGCGAACTAAATCATAACACCTCGGTAATTAAGATAACTCAGAGTATAGCTTTAAGTATCATGACATGAAGTTAAAATAAGAACATGCTAGATCTAGTCATGGAGTAGTGGCAATGGTCACACCCACATCTCCGGTAACATGGTATTTTTGTTTATCCCTAGTGAGGCAACAAAGTAAGGTAAAGATACCCAAGTGGATCGCAGAACTTTCTCTCACGTTCACTGCACTAGCCACCCCCGTTACTCCAACTAATGCACACATCACCCACACACGCTCTCATAAACATGCTTGATCATAACAAGTGAATAAGAACGGAGTACATAATATGCATCTATATTCATAACTGAAACAAAATATTTGCAATCTCAAACATATATTAACTCATAAAAAGATCCACCACATAGCTATTACAAAGATGACCATAATCATGTTCAGCAGCTCATACTGTACTAACTAGTGAAGCTCAAAGAGAGAAGTGATACATAAGTTACTTCCACAAACCCATAGTCCAGAGGTGGACTACTCCCTCTTCATCATGGAGACGGTGGAGAAGTCGATGGAGAAGATGGAGACCACGCTGGCAGCGCCCCGTCGGAGTTTTCCACCTCCAATCTGCAGCTCCAGGTTTCTATTTCGGTGTTTCTGTGTTTCGGCGGCGCTCCTTTCAGAGAACGTCGGGGGAATATTTTTATAGGCGTTTTTAGGTCACGACTAGGTCGGTGGAAAAAAGATCGACGGCAGCGGAGCGTCGAGGCCCAAGATAGGTGGTCCCACGCGGCCAGGTACAGGGGTCGCGTGGGCCCACCTCTTTTGGCCCTCGGGGCTCCGTTTGTTCGCTTTCTTCGCCCCAAGTCTTCTTCCTTCCAAATATTAACGCTCGTAATTTTGCAGGTCATTTGGACGTCGTTTGGGTCCCTGAAACATTAAAGGAAAGAAATAGGGTTTTCTGCCTGCGCAGAGTTAATTCCAAAAAAATAAATAAATATAATATTCCCAAAAATCATTATAAAACATTAATATCACCCTTATATGATGCAAATATGATTGGAATACAAGTAATATAGTGCAAAGTTCATGAATGCATTTTACATGCATCAACATCCCCAAGCTTAACCAATACTCGTCCTCGAGTATGAAGGTGATAAAACTAACATGGTCTTTGCAATTTAATACTAACAATGGATATCAAAGATGATTACTACTGCTACATAGAATCAAATGATTCATTCTTCAAAGGAGTAGCAATAAGCAAGATAGTTTATGAAGTGATATCAAGTATTCAATGCAAGGATGTTCAATGATAATTCACAAAGTGTAACATGAAAGAAAGTAATATGGACCACATGTATGCATAATGATAAGTAAGAACATCCTACATTGGTCATAGAGTGTAGATGAAAATCTGAATATAAAAGGTGGACACTTTGGAAAGATATATATGTGAGTAGAGGTAAAGCATGCATATGTTTCATCTAACTTCCAAACTCTTCTACTTAAGTTAATGATTGCAATGTGGTAATCCTTGGTGTCAAGCTCTCATTACCCCCAATCATAGCATCTTGAATGATTAAAATTTAAAGTGAAAGCAAATATGAGTAGTGTGCTTGACAAAGTAAAGATTGGATGTCTCATGCCCCTTGAATACAAGTACCTACACCATGAGTTACTCAACTGGGAAACAAAGCAAGTTCAAGTTATATATCATTGTAAGTAATAATAGTATCATCAAGAGCGTCAACTAGGGTACCTCTTGTCCCAGGATATGGATCAAGCCCATATCAAAATGACAAGACAAACAACCAAAATGAACAACCTCAACACCCTTTTTATTTACCATTGGAATAGCTTTTTATTGTAAGGTGTATCACAGACGGTTCACCATAGTAGGTAAGTAAATTTCCACCATGAATGATGGATGGCTTAGATTAGCGGCTCAGGCGTCTCTCTAACAATTTATACAAACTCATTTAAACTACTTCATTTTCACATCATTTCACCATGATAGGCATCCATAAACAAAAGTACATGATATCAACTACATGAAATGACGGCATGTTGAAAGCTTTGCCTGTGACATCACATATGGACTAACTCCCAACCTCAGACATTTATCAAGCCACTAACATCATAATCTTAATCACAATGGGTCATGTTTTATTTATGCAATAAAAGTAAAGTGTGCATCAAGTTCGTGAGAGCTATATAACCAACTTTTCACATAACAATCAATAACATAAACATTTTCATTCAGAGATATAGATAACACAAATAACATGATAAACATACTCGGAATAGCATAAAGCTAATAGGTAGATATGGTGGACTCACTTGAATAACTTTGGTTGAAGGTGTTGGAAACAAGTTTTTACTTGTTGGAATTTTTGGGCTAGCAAGAGGGAGAAAGTTAACCATCTAAATGAATGCATGAGTGTCCATAGAACTAACTAATCCATGTTAAACAAAGTAAAATAAATTCAGCATCAAAACATGAATAAGAGATAGCTCTTGATAAAGCATTTGCAAATTATTACTCATTAACAAGCTCATGAATCATGTAACTATATGCATCATTTAAAATCAACTCAAACATCCCTTTTCCCAATCTTATAATAACATCCAACATATTTCAACAATATTTCCAATAGCTCTTTCATATATAAATGATAATGTGGTGGTCTTACAAAAACAAAAAACAAAACAAAACAAACAAAAAGACGCTCCAAGTTTATGCGATAAAGTGTTTCGATCGAAAAACAGAAGTTAGACGTGTGCAAACCGAGAGTGTGTAGGTCCAGTGGGGTTGTCTTCACATCTCCAAGCTTATGGTCTTCACATTCTTGGACAGCTCTTGGTGCATCTCCTCCAATCCCTGTGAAAAAACTTCAAAACACCGTTTCTCTCATTTCTTTTCTGTGGGGTGCATTAGTAGTGATAAACAAATAGATTTATTGTTGCATATAATCCTTAAACAAAACATCATATAATGTACAGAAAGTATATAATGTTGTATGCCTACTCATATACTCAATTAGATAAAAAGATTCAAGTTAAAAGCTCAAAGCATACATCAACAAAATGGGACAGAATCTGTCCAGAAAAACAGCTGCAGCAAAACGTATTTTTCTACCCTACCAAACTTTGTCAAAAAAATTCGAAAAAATTCATGCATACAGAGGATGAAAAGTTGCAACTACAGTTAAAATATGAGCTCATTCAGAGTTACATAATAAGAACTAAAAATCATACCGCGCACAGATTCGTTCAGGAATAAAATCTCCGAACGCTATAAGCAACTTTTCCAAACCAAAATGAGTAAAACTTGGCACTTTATTAAAATTCCAGAAACTAAATTAAAAAAAACTCTCTTGTTACAGCAATAGGACACAAAGAAAATCACACATAAAAAATAACTGGGTTGCCTCCCGCAAAGCGCTTTCTTTATAGCCATATAGCTAGACTTCTTACTTGTTGTTTATTGAAGATGAAGCTCATGAGGGGGCTTGAACTTTGATGTGCCCCTCTTTCTTGGGAAGTGTTACATGCACTTCTTGCGTGAAACTGAAACTTCACGTTTCCCTCTTTTGAATCAATGATGGTACCTGTAGTATGAAGAAAAGGTCGTCCAAGAATAATAGGATTAGAGGTTTTATTCCCCATGTCCATGATTAGAAAATCAACAGGCACAAAAGTCATATGTAACTCTACCATGACATCACTTACTTTTCCTAAAGCATGATTAATAGAATCATCAGCAAGTGCAAGTGCAAGTTCAATAGAGCATTTTTCAAGATTTTTCAATTCAAGTACTGCATATAGTTCTTTAGATAAAACAGAGACACTAGATCCTAGATCAAGTATGGCATGGTGTGTCTCTTTTCCAATAGTTACTAGCACCTTGGGAATCCATATATCCCCAAGCTTAGGTGGTATCATAGCCTCTTGGTTGTACCTAGCAATCTTTTCTTTCAAGACATGATTAGCAATATAAGAACCAAAACCAGCTGGTTAGTGTTGATGGAAGGATCACTTGCAAAATTTTGTAAGATAGATATTAATTCATGCAAGCTACAATTTTCTAAGTCAAGCAATGGATCCTTGACTTCACTAAGCAATTTAACTTCCTCAACTTTCTTTTCCTTTTTAACCCAAACTTGTTGCTTGACAGGAAATTCTTTCACATGCTTAAATGATGAGTCCCTTTTTAATGAATCACTAACTCGAACCAATTTTTCCTCAATTTTGTTGAGGTAAACATCTTTATCAAGAAATTATTTCTCACATAATCTTAGTTTGTGCATAACATTAACCAATTCATTGTTTATCTTTGGAATAATGTTTTCAGAATAAGACACTAGTTGTTCAAAGTCTTCTTTACTTGGTAGCTTTTCTAACTTAGTTTCAAATTTATCTTTAGATAATGCAAGTGCTACTGTGGTGTCCTCCAACTTTTTCTTGATACCCACAAAGCTACCAAAAATTCTTCTAAGTGTCATGGCTGCACAAGGTAGTGTTGACAAGTCAAACTTCCACCTGTAGCCCCATCTAAAGTGTTTTGATACCAAGGGTCTATTCCATAATAAAAATAAAGATTTAGTTTTCATCTTCACAAGGTGTAGGATCCTCATAGTGCATCCTATTAATTCTTACCCAAGCATCTTTTAATGTTTCACCATGATATTTTTAACTAGAAACCGAATTAACTGGAGTACTCACTCCTTGTTTGTTTCCCAGAACCATGATTTGCAAGACTTTATTTATTTTTATTTTTTATGCAAAACTGAAAATAAAATGATACTAACAAATGCAAACCGAAATAACAAATGCAACACAAAATACAAAACTGAAAATAAAATATGCAAACCAAAAATAAATATGCAAGACAATGACAAAACAAAATAAATTTCTTTGAAGGTAAAGATGGATAAGATGATGCTCACGTAGGTGCAACCTCCCCAAGCTTAGGTGTTAGCACAAGTTGGTGATGTTGACTTTGTTGTGAGATGGACGCAGAAAACAAAGCTGGTGCACACCCTTGGATAAATCTCTTCAGTTATGATTCCCCGGCAACGGCGCCAGAAAAGTATCTTGATCGCTGATACGTGTATTTTATATCATCATTTATACAACTTTTAGTATCATATTGGAATGTTATTTACATTATTATATCACTGTTTTTGCATGTTTTAGATGATTTATGGGACTTTCATACAAAGTCCCTATTTTTCGTATTTAATTTCTGGGAGGCAGAAAACCTCCTTTTTTTTCTTATTTTTAATGTTTCAGGAGCTACAAGGACTCAAATAATAAAAGGAAAAATATCCTGCTGGTTTTTCATCGGAAGAAGGCAATGGGAAGAAGACCGAAGAGAGGAGAGCCACGAGGCCCAAAAGGGGTGGGCCCACGCGGCCCAGTACCTGGCCGCGGGACCCACTAAACGGCGCCTCGGGCACCTCCTCGCCTGGGCTTTTTATCGACGCCTTCGTCTCACCCAAAAGTACGCCCTAATTTTTCCGAAACCATCCGAGGCGCGGCGGCGGCGAAACTCCTGATTCCCTCCGAGGGGGATCAGATCCTGCTGCTCCGGAGCTCCGGAGAAGGGGGAAATCATCGTCATCACCTCTCCTCCTTGGCGTGGGAGGAGGCCTCTACATCATCACCCCATCAAGACCAGCACCATCTCCATCATCATCTCCGTGATCCACTCCGTTCCCCTCGTAGTTTGAGAGTTGCTATACCCTAGATACTTGTCTTGTGCTACTATTCATGTTTGTGATTGAGTACTTGTCATTATTTGGTGGTGAAGTTATATTTCAGATTGTGTTGTACCACTTATGCCACTGATTATATCATGTTTGCACGTTGTGAGTAGTTCCCGTATGTTCCTGAGGGCATAGGATGAATTGGCAATGATTTATATACATGTGTTGGTATTTTGTCAAGAGTTTATCTTTTATGTGATTCTATGATGGTGTTGTGCGAACGTCGACTGCACAACACTTCACCTATATGGGCTCATAGGAGAACACCGTAGTATAATGAATTGAGGAGACTTGGGAGGACGTAAACCTGAGACCGAGTCATGAAGTTATATTATGAGGGTATTAGTATCGGGGACCTTAGAGTGTAATGCTATGGTGGGACTTTATGTCTTAATAATTCTTGTGCAGTCATTTACTTGGCCACATGATCCATCATAAGGGGTTGTAGTTTATTTATTTAGCTATACCTAATTATGGCTCCGTCCAAAGAAGATTAAAACTTGACAAGATATTCAACGTGTTGTTTAATAAATCTCTATGCCTAGCATATCCATGCCGCCCTCGGGAACGTTTTCCACATATAAGTTACACATCACTTGAGCTTGTCCTCTTGCCACATAAGAGGATTGGGCTTTCTCTCTTTGAGAGCTTTCACTTGCTACTATTTATTCTGCATTATACAACCAAAAATACCAAAAACACTTGCATCTTTTATTGTTTTATTTATCAATCTTACTAACCAATACCTTCAGCTCCTCGTGGGTTCGACAACCTTTTCTAATTGAAAGGTACTACAATTGATCTCCTGCACTTGGGAGTCATCAAGATACTTTTCTGGCGCCGTTGCCGGGGAGCGTAGCGCTATTGGTAAGAAGTTTGGTAAGGAAACTTGAAAGCTGTTTTATCTCATTGTTACTATGGCATTTATGAATCGTGCCTCGCTGCATCTTGCTCTATATGAAAGTGCTTATGCCACTACTCAAAGTGGTTGAAACTACTGTGTCTGAGTACCTAAAGTGGGATTAAAATTCCCATGGTCATGTTAAAAGAGTTATGAAAAATCCATTTACAGGGATGGAACTAAGTCTGCACGTGACACATGGAAAATTGAGACATATGTGGCTTATTTAGACTTCCTGGTATTTCTGAGGATCAGGTAAAAAGGAAGCTATTGTATTTGTCTTTATCTGGTAATGCTCGTGATTGGTACAGGTCTTTGGATGAAGAGGTCAGAATGAATGGAGTATCTTGAGGAAGGTTTTCTTTCTTAAATATTTTACTCCTAAAGAAGCTTATGATAACCGCTGCTATATATTCAATTTCTGGCCACATCTGGGAGAGAGTATTACTCAAGCTTGGGGGAGGTTAAAGGAA
This sequence comes from Poa pratensis, assembly GCA_947311845.1. Taxonomy (NCBI): domain Eukaryota; kingdom Viridiplantae; phylum Streptophyta; class Magnoliopsida; order Poales; family Poaceae; genus Poa; species Poa pratensis. Next base: position 49,302,598 of record CAMZMU010000035.1, read on the forward strand.
CTCCTTCGCAAGAATCCTTGTCATGATCTTACAAGGAAACTTATATTGATAAACTTTTATGTGAGGCTACCTATGAAGCACAAGGAATTCTGGATAATTCATCTGGTGGAAGTTTTACTAATAATACTGAAGAAGAAGCATGGAATTTATTGGAGACTATTTCTGAAAATACTAGTCATTGGGATCTTGATAAAGGTAATGAGCCTATTTTGATTATGATATTCATGTGTAGAGAATTTCTCTACTTCTATTTGTTTAAAAATCTGAGTGATACTTTTGGTCTTGATCCTTATGTTATAATTGAGATAGCTAAAGGTTTTGCTGATCATATCTGTGTTCCAAAAGTGGATTTGAAGTTTATGTTGAACCTGTTAAACAATCTATTGTTGTTCCTAAAGTTATTAAACAGGTTGAACCAGTGTCATCTGTGACAATTGAGGAGTATGTTGAACCACCTCCATATCCAAACCAAGTTAAGGAGAATTTACTTATTGCTGTTACTAACAAGAGTAACAAAGATGTTCTCAGCCTTATGAACAGGTGGAAGTCAACACTCAAATTTCTTTATCAAGCAACTAAATGAAGAAGACCCTGTTGATGTTTATTATGTGAAGATGCTACTAAAGTCATCAAAGGTAATTCGGCCAAAGTTGGGAAACCTGTTATATCATGCTCTATTGGGACTTCAAGTTATCATGGTCTATGTGATATTGGAGCAAGTATTAGTGTCATTCCATATTCTCTTTATCTTGAAATCAAGCCTGATATTGATCCTATTGTTATGGAAGAGACAGGTATGACAATTCAACTTGCTAATAAAGATTATATTAGTCCATTTGGAATTGTTAGAGATGTTGAAGTATTGGTTGGCAAAATAAAATACCTGCTGATTTTATTGTGCTTGGTTGTCCTCAAGATTCATTTTGTCCTATCATTTTTGGTAGACCTTTCTTACATACTGTTGGTGCTGAAATTAATTTGCCTAAAGAGAAAGTGTTTATTAAATGTGCTGGTGAAAACTTGAATTCAACTTTTCCAAATTTGCTGATAAACATGTTGTGAAAGAGCCAATTTCTGAAGATTTAATTGAAACTCTTGCTCATATAGCTGTAGCTTCAACTGATGTTGTAGAACGTTATATGCTTAATCAAGATGAACCATTTAATGATGAGGAAAAAGAGGCTTTGGAACAAATATTATGGCAACAACCACCACAATTACAATTGCATATCCCACCTGATAATTTAGGAGTGCTACCACCACCTAAAGGGGATCCTAGTTTTGAATTAAACCTTTGCCTGCAAATCTGAAATATGCATATTTGGATGAGAAGAGCATATATCCTGTCATTATTAGTGCTAACCTTTCAGCTGAAGAAGAAGAGAAATTACTTGATGTGCTAAAAGCTCACCGACCAGCCATTGGATACTCTCTTGATGATCTTAAAGGTATAAGCCCCTCTATGTATGCATAAAATTAATTGGAGGAAGATGCAAAACCTGTTGTTGATTATCAACGCCGTCTCCATCCAAAAATGAAAGAAGTGGTAAGAAAGAGGTAATAAGACTTATTGAAGCTGGTATCATTTATCCTATAGCTGATAGTAAGTGGGTTAGTCCTGTTCATTGTGTTCCTAAAAAGGGTGGAATGACTGTTGTTCCAAATGATGAGGATGAACTTGTGGCTCAACGTACTGTTGTTGGTTATAGGATGTATTGATTTCAGAAAATTAAATAAAGCAACTCGAAAAGATCATTATCCATTGCCATTTATTGATCAAATGTTAGAAAGGTTATCTAAACACTCTCACTTTTGCTATTAGATGGTTATTCAGGTTTCTCACAAATTCCTGTCCATAAGGATGATCAAGAAAAGACCACTTTTACTTGCCCATATGGTACATTTGCTTATAGGAGAATGCCATTCGGTTTATGTAATGCTCCTGCTACTTTTCAAAGATGCATGAATGCTATATTTGCTGATTATATTGAAAAGATAATGGAAGTTTTATGGATGATTTTTCTGTGTATGGTACTTCCTTCGATAATTGCTTGTTCAACCTTAACAAAGTTTTGCAGCGTTGTGAAGACCAACACTTAGTTCTTAATTGGGAGAAGTGTCACTTCATGGTTACTGAAGGTATTGTTCTTGGGCATAAGATTTCTGGAAAGGAATAGAAGTTGATCCAGCAAAGATAGAAGCTATTGAAAAGCTACCATACCAAGGGACATCAAAGGTATAAGAAGTTTTCTTGGGCATGCAGGTTTTTACCGTAGGTTTATTAAGATTTCTCCAAAATATCAAAACCTCTAACCAATCTTTTGCAAAAGGATGTTCCTTTCTCTTTTAATGATGATTGCATTGAGTCCTTTAATATTTTGAAGAATGCTTTAATAAGTGCTCCTATTATTCAACCTCCTGATTGGAAATTGCCTTTTGAAATTATGTGTGATGCTAGTGATTATGCAGTTGGGGCTGTTTTGGGCCAACGTGTTGATAAGAAACTGAATGTTATTTATTATGCTAGTAGAACACTTGATGCTGCTCAAAGAATTATGCTACAACTGAAAAGAATTTTTAGCAGTGCTATTTGCTTGTGACAAGTTTAGACCTTATATTACTGATTCAAAAGTCACAATACATACTGATCATTCTGCTATTAAATACTTGATGAATAAGAAAGATGCTAAGCCTAGATAATAAGATGGGTACTTTATTGCAAGAATTTGATTTACACATTGTTGATAGGAAAGGGGAAGATAATCAAGTAGCTGATCATTCTCTAGAATGGAAAATATACCTGATGATCCTATTCCTATTAATGATAGCTTTGTTAATGAACAACTTGCAATTGTTAATGTTTCTAGTGCTAAAGTTGCATCTCCATGGTTTGCCAACTATGCAAATTTTATTGTTGGTAAAGTTTTACCTCCACACTTCACTTCTCAACAAAGAAAGAAATTCTTTTATGATCTTAGACATTATTTTTGGGATGATCCTTTCCTTATAAGAAAAGTGTGGATGGTATTATTAGACGTTGTGTACCTGAGCATGAACAACAGGCTATTATAAGAGATTGTCATGACAGTCCCTATGGAGGGCATCATGCAGGAGATCGCACAGGAGCAAAGGTATTACAATCTGGTTTTATTGGCCTACTTTATTTAAGGATTGTGCTGAATATGTTAAATCTTGTGATAAATGTCAAAGAGTAGGAAATATTGGTAGGAGAAATGAAATGCCTATGAATTATTCTTGCCACTTGAACCATTTGATGTGTGGGGTTTTGACTTTATGGGTCCTTTCCCAGAATCAAAGACAAAGCATACTCACATTTTGGTTGCAGTTGATTATGTTACAAAGTGGGTGGAAGCAATTCCAACCAAAAGTGCAGATCATGCCACAGCAATGAAGATGCTCAAGGACATCATTTTCCCCAGGTTTGGTGTTCCTAGGTTTTTAATTACTGATGGTGGTTCTCATTTCTTGCATGGTTCTTAGAAAAACTTTGGCAAAATATGATGTTAACCATAGAATTGCATCTCCTTATCATCCTCAAACAAGTGGACAAGTTGAATTAAGTAATAGGGAAATTAAACTCATTTTGGAAAAGACAGTGAATAAGTCTAGATCTGATTGGCCACTTAAAATTAATGATGCATTATGGGCTTATAGAACTGCTTTTAAAAATCCTATGGGAATGTCTCCTTATAAAATGGTTTATGGAAAAGCTTGTCATTTACCTGTTGAATTAGAACATAAAGCTAGATGGGCTATTAAACAATTGAACTTTGATTTTAAAACTGCGGGAGAAAAGAATTCTTGACCTAAACCTACTTGATGAATGGAGAAATGAAGCTTATGAAAGTGCCAATGTTTAAAGAAAAAGTTAAGATTTGGCATGACAAGAAAATTAAGAGAAAGGAATTCAAAGTAGGTGATCAAGTTTTATTATACAACTCTCGTTTCAAGTTTTCTGCAGGAAGTTAGCTTCAAAGTGGCAGGGACCATTAGTGATACAGGAGGTGTACCGTTCAGGAGCTATCCGTCTTCACGGTGACATGAAAGGTAAACCTCATGTAGTCAATGGACAACGCCTTAAACCTTATATTGCAGGAAAGAGCTTCATCGGAAGGTGGAGAGTTGAATTTACAAACACCGGAGGAGGTAATTGAGAGAAACCGTGCAGTTTCAGAAACCCTAAATCAATAGAAGGTAACTTAGTGTTGGAAAGTTTCTCGGAATTGCATAATATTTTACGGAAGTCATTTTTTATGGAAATTAACGTGTGGGACAAGAAAACTGGACGAAGCGGAGACCCGAGGAAGGAAAGAGGGGTCCCACGCGGCCAGTACTGGCCGCGTGGGCCCACTCCTTTTCCACCTCGGAGTCCTTTTCGTCTCGTTTTCGATCCCGACGCTTCGTCTTGACCTAAAAACCTCAATATATACCCCTCTCTGCCGATCTAATCTCGCACCGAGCGTTCTCGAGCGATCTTGTTTCTGCTGTTTCTTCTGTCAGGTTTTAGCCATGTCTTGCTCCGGATCCAACCAAGAGGGGGAGAGCCTCCCAAGGAAGGTGTTGTGAACCGCTACCTCAACTCCGTGATGGCACCACCGAAGACCGTGTGCTTCAAGGAGGGCGTGATGCTCGTGGAGGAGGTGAAGGCTCCCAAGGCCACCGACACGGTGGAGGAAAGGCTGGATGAGTTGGAGGACAAGACCTTCAGGTATGGCACTGTGGTTTACCGCAGCCTTGATGCTCACCACTTCATGAACCTGGAGCTGGAGAAGAAGGTTGAAGAGTACAAGAAGAGGCTTGAAGATCTGGAAGATAGGTACAAGGACGTCATCGACAAGTGGGAGAAGTTCCAATGCTTCATGTGGGATGTAAAGAACTAGAACTGCGAATATGAAGAATGCTTCAAGAACATTGCAGCAGCTGCCACCCTCAGGTATAATGATCCACCTACATCTTTCTGTGATGGAATACCTTTCCCATGGAAGATGGCTGAGTGGGAGGAAGAATACGAGAAGGAGGAGGCCGCAGCAAAGGAGGGCCTGGCAGAACGTCAAGTTGGGGGAGTTCACCTAGTCTTTATCTTTATTAGTTTATCATATCTATCTAGTCATGGTGTGTTTTGCTTTTATCGTTTAGTTATCAATATCTCTTAGGCGTGTGTGAGCTCATGGAGCATTATCATGTAACTCTATCTTGTGGTTTATCAATGAATATTAAAGTATGGTGTTATTGATGGCCCTTGACGAGGTTGACGAGGGAGTCCTGATGCGGTGTTGCTTCTTTGCTCCCCGTCTACGGCTCCAGAAAACAGTCTTGATGTCTGGTGCGTAGTTACCTGCGTAAAAAATAAACGGGTTAGGTTGAGACTCCAAGTGCAGAGTGTGTAGTAAGTGGAAGACGTGTTTTCCGCACGAGGGTGACTTGAGGGTTTAATACCGAACTCTCGGGGAATCAGTAGTGAAAGATTTATCTTCCTATTCTTCTTTTGGTTACCTACAAAACAAAGTTAAATGTTTTGGTCCTCAACCTCACCTTTGGTTGTCAAGCACAAGGTGTAAGAATGATATCAATATAGTATGTGATGCAAACAAGAAATAAATATGCAATGATGGTAAATAAATATGCAAGGATGATGATAACAATGATAAATGATATTTTGGGTTTTTAATGATGTATGCAAGATGTAAAAGTGTTTTTGTATTTTCGGATTTAATAATGGCAGAAAATGTAAAGTGGTAAAAATTGTTGGAAATGTGTTTCTTATGATTAAAAATGGACCGGGGTTCATGGTTTCACAAATGCACTCTCTCTTTAATAAAGTGGTAGACAATAGAACACTAGAGTTGACATATGAGATTGCAACACAAAAGTTTAGTGACAAGTTACTAATTATATGGGCATCACGTCCTAATATAGAGACCTTTTGTTTATTAGTCTCACTTATACTCCACCAAGATGCGAACTAAATCATAACACCTCAGTAATTAAGATAACTCAGAGTATAGCTTTAAGTATCATGACATGAAGTTAAAATAAGAACATGCTAGATCTAGTCATGGAGTAGTGGCAATGGTCACACCCACATCTCCGGTAACATGGTATTTTTGTTTATCCCTAGTGAGGCAACAAAGTAAGGTAAAGATACCCAAGTGGACCGCAGAACTTTCTCTCACGTTCACTGCACTAGCCACCCCCCGTTACTCCAACTAGGGTTGGGCATTCGGTCTAACCGAACCGATCGGTTCGGTCTCTCGGGTTTTAAAATATTTCAGGTATCTAAAGTAGTTGACCGATCGGTTTTCTGGAAAAGCAATAACCGACAATTCGGTGCACCAAATTTTCGGTTCGGTGTTCGGTTAAGACCGAACAGCACCGATCTAGCTAGCGCAAGAAATTAGCGCATGGTGGCCGCCGTGTCCGTGTAGTCTCCTCCTGCCCTCATAGTCTCTGCCTCTGTTGCTGAAAATCAGAAGAGTCTGAGGTCGCCAGGAAAGAGGGAGAGGAAGGGGATCCCGTCGTTGCTTGTTGCCCGACCAGCGGCGGTGAGGAGCAGGTCGCCAGGAAAGAGAGAGATAGAGGAGCAGGTCACCCATGTTCGGTTCACTCGGTCAGATCGGGTACCACAGGTGTACAACCGAATTACCCATGTTTATTTCAGTTTTCCAGCAATGATGACCGAACATCTAACCAAAATTATCGGTTTCGGTCTATTCGGCTTCGCCCCCGGTTATTTCGGTTCGGCTCTTCGGTCATCAGTTTATATGCCCACCCCTAGCACCAACTAATGCACACATCACCCCACACACGCTCTCATAAACATGCTTGATCATAACAAGTGAATAAGAATGGAGTACATAATATGCATCTATATCCATAACTAAAAAAAAACAGTTGCAATCTCAAACATATATTAACTCATAAAAAGATCCACCACATAGCTGTTACAAAGATGACCGTAATCATGTTCAGCAGCTCATACGATACTAACTAGTGAAGCTCAAAGAGAGGAGAGATACATAAGGTACTTCCACAAACCAATAGTCCAGAGGTGGACTACTCCCTCTTCATCATGGAGACGGTGGAGAAGTCGATGGAGAAGATGGAGACCACGCCGGGAGCACCCCGTCGGAGTTTTCCACCTCCAATCTGCAGCTCCAGGTCTCTGTTTCGGTGTTTCTGTGTTTCGGCGGCGCTCTTTCCAGAGAACGTCGGGGGACTATTTTTATAAGCGTTTTTAGGTCACGACTAGGTCGGTGGAGAAAAGATCGATGACAGCGGAGCGTCGAGGCCCAAGATAGGGGGTCCCACGCGGCCAGAAACAGGGGCCGCGTAGGCCCACCTCTTTTGGCCATCGGGCTCCGTTTGTTCGCTTCCTTCGCCCCCAAGTCTTCTTCCTTCCAAGTATTAACGCTCGTAATTTTGCAGGTCATTTGGACGCCGTTTGGGTCCCTGAAACATTAAAGGAAAGAAATACGGTTTTCTGCCTACGCAGGGTTAATTCCATAAAATAGGAAATAAATATAATATTACCAAAAATCATTATAAAACATTAATATAACCCTTATATGACGCAAATATGATTGGAATACAAGTAATATAGTGCAAAGTTCATGTATGCATTTTACATGCATCAAGCGTTCCCAGCGTCGATCTGGCCAGTGGCGGCGTCAAGCAGGCGGCGTCGATCTGGCCGCCGGCTGCGGCAATCTGGCCGGCATCTGCGGCGGTGCGAGAGAAAAGAGAAAGGAGAGAGAAGGAGTTGGGTCGGTGAAGGATATGTTTGACTGACGGGTGGGCCAGGCCGGACGTCTGGATGGACAAAACGGACGTGCGGACAGTCCGTTCTGGACCAAACGCGGATTAAAATTGGGGCATCTTTGGTCCAGGACGGACGGTCCGCTCGGACAAATTTCTTTTTGCGCGAGCCCGTTGGAGCACCCTTCATGTCCGTTTGGACAAAAACGGACTGGCGTGATCTTTTTACGCCATCTCGTTGGAGGTGCCCTTAATGCATGTACACTACAGCAGTTACAACAAAAGCTGACAAACGTGGCAGGACATCTAGATGGATGGGGTAGAAACACGTTTGGAAGGGTTACTCTAGAGCTTCGCAAGCTAAAAAGGGAGCTCGAGAGGTTACAAGCTGATTCAATGTGCCTCGGGCCATCACATGCGGAGATTAAGATCACTGATCGCATAGTGGAACTAAACCACAGAGAGGAAATTATGGGGCAGCAACGTTCCAGACTACAGTGGCTGATGGCAGGGGATAAAAAGACGAAGTTTTTTCATTTACGTGCTAGTCAGCGGAAGAAGAGAAATAAAATTGCCAAGCTGAAGAGACCATAGGGGAGCTTTACCGAGGATGTTCAGGAGATGGCGAGGCTTACCACTGATTTCTATAAAAAAAATCTGTATCGATCGGAGGGTACACATAATATGGAGGCAATCCTTCGGACAGTCCCAACAAAAGTTACTTCCGAGATGAATGACGGGCTCTTAAAACCTTTTGAGGAGAAACAAGTCAAGGTAGCTTTATTTCAAATGTTCCCCACAAAGGCCCCGGGTCCGGATGGCTTTCCCGCGCATTTTTTTCAACGACATTGGGAGTTATGTGGAGGAGAAGTGACCTCTGTTGTATGAGAGTGCTCAGAGGAGAGGATGACCCTTCGGTGATAAACAATACATTTATTGTTCTAATTCTGAAGGTTGCGATCCCAGATGAGTTGGACCAGTTTAGACCTATAAGCCTGTGCAATGTGATATATAAAATCGCCTTAAAGGTGGTTGCGAACAGGTTGAAGGTGATTTTACCGGAGATTATATCGGAGGAGCAGTCGGCTTTTGTCCCAGGATGCTAATCACAGATAATATCATAACAGCCTTCGAGTGCCTTCATTTTATGAAGCGCAAACGGGCAAAGGAGCTGAGATGTTGTGCCTTGAAGCTTGACATGAGAAAGGCCTATGACGGAGTCGAATGGGGTTACTTGCGGGCAATCATGTTGCGGTTGGGTTTCCACCGCTTATGGGTGGAGATGGTGATGCGACTTGTTACCACCGAGTCTTTCTCAGTGTTGTTGAATGGCGATCCAATCTCCCCCTATTTGTTTTTATTGGCAGCAGAGGGCCTTTCGTGCCTGTTGAAATCAAGGAATCAGTCATCGAGCTTAAGTGGTATTAAGGTGGCTCCATCGGCACCGATGGCGAGTCATTTACTATTTGCGGATGACAACCTGCTGTTTTTTAAAGCTAGCAGGGAGAGTGCTTTGGAGGTGAAAGAGGTGCTACAGTTTTATTGTGATGCATCAGGTCAGCAAGTGAATATGGAGAAGTCTTCTATTCATTTTGCTAAGGGCTGTCAGAACAATACCAGGGAGGAAATCATGGATATTCTCCAAGTTCATAATGTTTCTCTCAGCGAGAAATACCTTGGTATGCCTTCTGATGTGGGGAGCTCGGTGAACGGTGCGTTTAAGTACCTGAAGGACCGAGTATGGAAGAAAGTCCAGGGCTCGATGGAGATGTTGCTGTCTGCGGCTGGGAAGGAGGTTCTCATTAAGGATGTGGCGCAAGCAGTTCCAACTTTTTCCATGTCTTGTTTCAGGCTGCCAAGAGGATTGTGCCAACACCTCGATGGTTTGCTATGGAAATTCTGGTGGAGCTGCAAGGACGGTAAAAGGAAGACATGCTGGGTTGCTTGGGAGGACATGACGAAGCCCAAATATATGGGAGGGCTAGGATTCCGCGACTTTGAGCTTTTTAATCTAGCCCTCTTAGCCCGACAAGCATGGCGTCTGCTGCAGGAGCTGTCCACGCTCAGCGCTCGCATCTTGAAGGCAGTCTACTTTCCTAACTGTGAGTTCCTCGAAGCGAGGTTGGGACTTCGCCTTCCCGGGTGTGGCGAGCAATTGTTGATGTGAAGGGTGTTCTCAAGCAAGGTTTGGTTAGGAAGATTGGCACGGGAGAAAATACAAATATTTGGAATGATAATTGGTTGCCTAGAGATGGCCTTCTACGTCCTGTGGTGTGCGTACAGGATGATCCACCAATGATGGTCAGTGAGTTAATTGATGCACATAATGCTACTTGGGACATGCAGAAGCTGCAGTCTTGTTTCCCGCGGATGGATGCAGAGGTAATTTCGAACATACCCTTGTGTACTAGGAGGCAAGAGGAATTTTGGACATGGCCCTATGACAAAAAAGGAGTTTTCAGTGTACGATCAGCTTATCACATGCTGGTGAATACACGGGAAAAACGGACGGCGTGGTTGGACGAGCACGAGAGTTCATCCGATGCCGAGGGAGAGAAGAAAAGCGTGTGTATGCTATGGAAAGTTAAAGTACCATCAAAGATATGAGTGTTCTTGTGGAGAGTTGCTAGACAATCGATACCAACAGCTGATGTGTGACATCAGAGACATATGGCGACGCAGAGCTCATGTGCGATCTGTGGGGCACCTGACTCTTGGAGACACTCTCTCCTAGAGTGCAATCTGGCGTGGTGTGTGTGGGCTCTTGCGCCGGAGGACATAACGGACCTTGTCGCCAATATCCAAGAGCCACACGCGAGGGGGTTGGCTAGTGATACGTCTCCAATGTATCCATAATTTTTGATTTTCCATGCTTATATTATGTCAATTGCTACATGTTTTATTTACACTTTATATCATTTTTATGCATTTTCTAGGACTAACGTATTAACAAGATGCCACAGTGCCAGTTCATGTTTTCTGCTGTTTTTGTATTTCAGAAAAGTTGTTCTGGAAATATTCTCGGAATTGGACGAAACAAAAGCCCAGGTCCCTATTTTTCGGTCACGTACACGGAGTCCGAAGGAGACACGAAGGGGACCAAGGAGGCACCCACACCATACGGCGGCCCCCTTCTGTCGCGCCGCCACGTGGTGTGGGGCCCTCGGGTCTCCACCGACGTCGCCCCTTCGACTATAAATACATCTATTCGGGAAACCCTAAATAGCCAAGTCATATTCCACGAAAAGTTCCAGAGCCGCCGCCGCCGTCAACCCTAACTCGGGAGGGTTCTGAAGCTCTTTTTAGCACCCTGCCGGAGAGGGGAATCATCACCAGAGGGCTCTACATCACCATGCCTGCCTCCGGAGTGATGTGTGAGTAGTTCATCCTTGGACTATGGGTCCATAGCAGTAGCTAGATGGTTGTCTTCTCCTCTTGTGCCATCATGTTTAGATCTTGTGAGCTGCCTATCATGATCAAGATCATCTTATTGTAATGCTACATGTTGTGTTTGCTGGGATCCGATAAATATTGATACTATGTCAAGTTGAATATTGAATTATCATGTCTATGTTATTTATGATCTTGCATGCTCTCTGTTGCTTGTTGATACTCTGGCCAAGTTGATGCTTGTGACTCCAAGAGGGGGTATTTATGCTAGATAGTGGGTTCATGCCTCCATTTAATCCGGGACAGTGACAGAAAGTTCTAAGGTTGTGGATGTATTGTTGCCACTAGGGGTAAAACAGCGATGCTTTGTCTAAGGATAATTGTGTTGCTTACATTATACACTTTACTTAAGGCAATAGTATGTTGCTTGCAACTCAATACTGAAAGGGGTACGGATGTTAACCTGAAGGTGTACTATTTAAGCACAGATGCATGCTGGATAGCGGTCTGTGTACCATGTTGTAATGCCCAATTAAATCTCATAGTAGACACTACTTGTACATGCTTTATTATGCACTTTCAATATTGTCAATTGCCCAGCTGTAATTTGTTTACCCAGCATGTTAGTTATCTTTATGGAGAGACACCACTAGTGAACTGTGGACCCTGGTCCATTCTTTTACATCTGATAATACAACGTACTGCAATCATTGTTCTCTTTCATTCTCTGCAAACAAACATCATTTTCCACACTATATGCCTAATCATTTGTTTTCAGCAAGCCGGTGAGATTGACAACCTCACTGTTAAGTTGGGGCAAAGTAGTTTGATTGTGTTGTCTAGGTTCCACATTGGCACCGAAATCCCTGGTGTTGCGCCGCACTACACTCCTTCACCAACAACCTTCAGAAGTGACTTTGATCTCCTACTGGTCTGATTAAACCTTGGTTTCGTACTGAGGGAAAACTTGCTGCTACACTCATCATACCTTCCTCTTGGGGTCTCCCAACGAACGTGTGCCCTGCACGTATCAGCTAGCTGCGGCGTTCAAGCTCCGCCGCATGAGGATTTGACTAGAGTTGCCATTGCGCTCTGGGCTTTGTGGCACGCGAGGCAAAAGGCGATCCATGAGGGTATATTTCAAAGTCCTCTATCAACACATTGTTTCGTGGACAGGTTTCTGGCTGATCTTAAGATCACTGAAACGGCTCCATGACAAGTACAAGTGCAACCAGCTGGGGTTCCTAGATGGATTCCACTGCCTGCTGGGAAGTCCAAAATCAATGTTGATGCTGCGATGTCAAATAACTCTCCAATATCATCGTTTGCAGCAGTTGCCCGTGGGGAGGATGGGGTGTGCATGGGTGCACCGTCAGTGGTACTGCATGGGGTCACCGATCCTGAGGTCCTTGAAGCCCTTGCATGCCAGGAGGGATTAGCACTAGCAGCAGATCTATATGTGCAGCAGTTTCGGCTGGCAAGTGACTGTCGCAATGTGATCAGGAGCCTGTCGGAAGCTGGGTTTAGCAACTACGGTCATATTGTCCAAGAAATCAAGGCTCGAGCTGCTAGTTTTGCTGGAGCGGAATTTGTTCACGAGGGAAGAAAAGCAAATGTTGATGCACATGGCCTGGCGAGGAGCTTGCTAGTATTGGCAGTAGGCAGACATATCTGGCTACAATCTCCACCCGAAGGTGTTCCAGTGATGTATAACATTGAGTATTAAAGGGTGTAGGTGAATCTCAAAAAAAAAATGGCGCCGCAGCGGCGGTTGCATCCTCCGTCCCGTCCAGGGGTTGCGAGGGTGGAACCGCGTCGAGATTATCGGGAGGTGTAGTTGGCCGTGGAGACAGGGCAGTGGTTTGTGGTGTATTCTGTTTGGACCATGTTTTCGGGCTATGCAGGAGAGACTGTCGGCGAAAGTCCTACTCCGATTATAGTCCGAGTCATCGATGGCGGCACCTACAGGCATTGCTTCCTCGTTGGGGGCATAGATGTAGTCTCCCACCTTGCATTTTCGGACGTGCTCCGAGGGAAACCCCTGATCCAGTCTTCTAAATCGAACGATGGTGGTGCTTTTCGGGGCAGCGTTCCCTCTTGGGGCGTTGCCTGCTTGGAGTTGGATCTAGCCAGAGGGACTTGTTGTTTGCTAGGTTTTGTGTGTTATATGGTGAAAGGCCTCGCCTATACGGTTTTTGGGTACCATTTTACTCATAAACTGGACCAATATTCTATCTATTCATTGAATTTAGTAGTGATCCTGCTAACATAAAAAAAAATCGCAAACACGAACCGGTCCAAATTATGAATCCACTCCTTTTTCCACAGCCAAATTAGGAATCAGTTTTACCTATATAGTTTGCATAGTTAAATAAATTAATTGTTTACTAACATTAAGTGTATCCTTCTTTGTATTGTAATGAACATTAAAATACACTTACCTTGTGTTGAATTTAAATATTTTGTAACAGCAATATGTTATATTTCTGTTATATAGACCCATGCTAAAGATGATAAATTTACGACTCTTTATTTTTGCGGCTACGTTAAGACTTAGTTTTATTCTATAGTTTGGGAGACATTTCTATTAAATACAGTGAAACAAATATCTTCCAAACCTTTCGAGTGTATCATTGCATCTGCAAATTTATGGAAATTTTCAGAATACAAATTGAACCGTAAACTTGACTCTCTACCTTTTTCATACATTATAGCTACAAATTTATAAAAACTTTTAGAATATAAATTTAATCGCAAGCATGACTCTCTATCTTTTTGCATGGCTAGGTGTGTCTTACAAGTTAAATTGTGTTACCCAATAATGAGTCTGACCATGTGCAACCGCAAGCTGCTCGTGCTTAACCATGGAAACTGAAGTAGTATTTGTGCTCATCTCCAACTCATCTTGTCACCTAAGAAGTTTTAAGCTCATCAAAAAAATTATACTGTTCCTTTTCACAAGGTTTTGTTTTCACTGAGAAAAGTGAAGCATGGCAATTTACTACTGCAATATTAATTTTATTGCACATAGCTAGTTAGAATCATAACCTAGTGCACAGCTTCAATATAAGTTGCAGTGAACACAAGGCAGGATGCATAATCCTAGTATGAATTGCAGAACAAGGAAATCATATTTTTGTTGCGGGAATTGATGGCAGTAAAGTAGGGGAGTTGTTAGCATAAAACTACCACATTTGTAGCAAAATGTCTACTTTGGTACCACTTCTGGTTTGATCGCATATTTTTCTCAACCTCTCTCATAAAGACCCTTAAATCGAATTGAACGCGAACTGATACAATTATGATAGAGGGCCCACTTGTCAGCCTAATTCAAGAAATAAAAATATCTACAAAAGAAATATCTTAAAAAAGAAAAATGAACCCAACATACATCAGCACGAGGAGCACGTTAGGTCTTTTCTCTCCTTCATCAGCGACGTCACCTCGGCCTTGAGCAACCGCATCCGCACCTTGTCGGCCTCCACGGACGACGCTCGTCCCATCTACTTGCCCGCCGCCCTGCCGGAGTAGACGATCAGGAACTGATACGTCCATTTTGTATCACTCTTTTATATAATCATTTACTCTTACTAATTGATACATTTCATATCTATCACGCAGACACTATGTCGATGATACTCTCTCCATGTTCCATACCAACCATAATACACAACTAATCAATCCTAGTTTAAGTGTGTCCACCCTACAGGTTCGATAGCGTGTAGCTATAATTGGATAACCAATCACCGGTCATTGTCAAATCCGTGGACGATCTGAATAACTGCTACCGTTATGCGAAAGACACTCTGTTGAACCTACTGGATATTTAATATATCATTCCCATTACTCACGATACATGAAGACGTGAAACACACGTTCATTGGGAGACCCATAAGAGGAAGGTTTGAAGCAATGTAGCAGCAAGTTTTCCCTCAGTATGAATCCAAGGTTATCGAATCCAGGAGGAGTAGTAGCTCTTCCGAAGGTTGTCAACGGCGGAATATGATGCGGCACAACACCAGGGACAGTGAGGTTGTCAATCTCACCGGCTTGCTGAAAACAAAGGATTAAACGTATGGTGTGAAAAATGGTGTTTAATTGCAGAGAGTAAAAGAGAACAATGATTGCAGTAGGTTGTTTAATCAGATGTAAAAGAATGGACCAGGGTCCACAGTTCACTAGTGGTGTCTCTCCATAAAAATAAATGATATGTTGGGTAAACAAATTACAGTTGGGCAATTGACAAATATTGAGTACGTGACAATGCATATACATGACATGATGACTACTATGATATTTATTTGGGCATTACGACAAAATACATAGACTGTTATCCAACTGCATCTATGACTAATAATTCACCTTCAGGTTAACATCCATGTCCCCCGTTGGTATTAAGTTGCAAGCAACGGATAATTGCATTAAGTAAAGTGCATAATGTAAACAACACATATGACCATGGGTATATCATTGTTATGTTATCCCTAGTGGCAACAGCACGTCCACAACCTTAGACGTTGTTGTCACTCGCCCAGATTACTGGAGGCATGAACTAACTATCTAGCATAAATACTCCCTCTTGGAGTTACAAGCATCTACTTGGTCAAAGCATCTACTAGTAACGAAAAGCATGCAAGATCATAAATAACATATATAGATAGATTAATAATCAACTTGATCGTAATATTTAATATTCATCGGATCCTATCAAACACAACATATGGCATTACAATAAGATGATCTTGATCATGATAGGCAGCTCACAAGATCTAAACATGATAGCACAGGTGGAGAGACAACCATCTAGCTACTGCTATGGACCCGTAGTCCAAGGATGAACTACTCATGCATCACTCCGGAGGCAGGCATGGTGATGTAGATCCCTCCAGTGATGATTCCCATCTCCGGCAGGGTACCGGGAAGAGGTTCTGAACCCTCCCGAGCTAGGGTTGACGACGGCGGCGCCTCTAGAACTTTTCGTGGATATTTGCTCGGGTGTCTAGGATTTTCCCGTGGAGAAGAATAAATAGGCGAAAGGGCGGTGATACGTCTCAAACGCATCTTTAATTTCTGATGTTCCATGTTGATATTATACCAATTGTTACAAGTTTTATATACACTTCATAGTATTTTTATGCATTTTTTGAGACTAACCTATTAACAAGAAGCCACAGTGCCAGTTCCTGTTTTCTGCTATTTTTGTATTCCAGAAAATCACTTAAGGAAATATTATCGCATCTAGACAAAAAACATATGGACGTTCCTATTTTTCCCGACACAACCACGAAGTCCAAAGTAGAGACGGAGAAGGGGCCGAGGCAGCCACGCCATGGGGCCACGCGGGCCCACCCCTGGCCGCACTATGGGGTGGCGTGGCCACCTCGGACGACTCCAGTCGCCGCCCTTTTGCCTATATAAAGCTCCTGCCCCGAAAACCCTAAAAAAGTATGTCATATCCCAAGAAAATTCCCGGAGCGCCGCCGCCATCAAAACCTAGTTTCGGGGATCAGAAGGTCCTGTTTCGGTACCTTGCCAGGACGGGGATCGACCCCCCGGAGCCTTCTCCATCGACGCCACCGCCTCCATCATGCTCTGTGAGTAGTTCCCCCATGGACTATGGGTTCTTGGCTGTAGATAGTTGGTACTCTCTCCCATGTTGTTCAATACAATAGTCTCATGAGCTGCCATACATGATTGAGATTCATCTGATGTAATTGGTGTTGTGTTTGTTGTGATCCGATGAATTGTTGAATTATGATCAAGTTGATTATCAATCTATCTTTATATGTTATTTATGATCTTGCATGCTCTCTGGTACTTGTGGTTACCCTGATCAAATAGTTGCCTGTATCTCCAAGAGGGAGTATTTATGCTAGATAGTGGGTTCGTGACTCCGTTTAATCTGGGAGAGTGACAGCAACTACTAAGATTATGGATGTGCTGTTGCCACTAGGGGTAAAACAGCAATACTTTGTCTAAGGATAATTGTGGTGTTTACATTATGCACTTTGCTTAAAGAAATAATCTGTTGCTTGCAACTTAATACCAACAGGGAACTCGGATGACAACCTGAAGGTGGATTATTAGTCATAGATGTTGTTGGACAACGGTCTATGTATCTTGTTGTAATGCCCAAATGAATATCATAGTAGTCATCAAGTCATATTTATGCATTGTCATGCCCTCACAATTTTATCAATTGCCCAACTGTAATTTGTTCACCCAACATATGTTATTTGTTTGGAGAATTACCACTAGTGTAGATAGCTGGAAACCCCGGTCCATCTGTCATCATCATTGCTTTACCGTCAACTCCACGCATGCAACTGTTTTCTGGTGCCATTGCCTTTGTGTTACTGATACTATTGCTCTCACATTACTACTGCTTTCATATCACGTTTGTTACTAGTGCTTTCTCAGGTGTGGTGGAATTGACAACTCCGCTGCTAAGGCTTATAAGTATTTTTTGTCTCCCCTTGTGACGAATCAATAAATTTGGGTTTTACTTCCCTCGAAGACTGTTGCGATCCCCTATACTTGTGGGCTATCAAGCGGCGGCTGAGGGCACCCGAGGGGCCCACACAAACCTAGGGCGTGGCTCCCCGTCCTGCCGTGCCCACGGGGCGTGTCGCTGCCTCGTGGCTCCTCTCCGTCTCCCTTTTGAACTTCGTGTACGTGTCGGTGAAATATTGGGGTGCGTTGATTTTTGTCCAATTTCGAGAATATATCCATAACAACTTTTCTGAAATACAAAAACATCAGAAAACAGGAACTGGCATTGTGGCATCTTGTTAATAGGTCAGTCCCGGAAAATGTATAAAAATGATATGAAGTGTATGCACAACATGTAACAATTGGCATAATGACAACATGGAACATCAAAAATGATTCACTACACCTTTGTCTATCTCATTACGGGTAAATTCCCTTTGCTAGTTTTAGTATTATGATATCCCAGTGTAACTTCACCATGCATTGTCCGCAGAACATATTGGATACCTTTATAATACCGAGAGGGCCCATGGCGTATCTCTCCAATCACCGAGGAGTAATTTCCCATCTCAGAACATTAGGGTATACACACACCTAGAAGACACCCAGTGACAGCCGTTTTGACAGCCAGTTATGACCGTGCCATTGAATGTACCAAAGTAACTCTTCCAGTATGCATAACCTTAGTAACCTCATGGTTATAGGACATGTCATATAATAACCTTACAGTGATAAAGCTAAGGACAAAGAAACAGTTTAACGGGATCTCTTAGCATACCGAAACTTGGGTTTACCAAGCCATATTATTATCCAATAATATGTCACTCATTGATGCTGACATAAACAATGTCCATGACTAGGAAGGCAGTGTCATCAAGCATTCAACAAATTAGTATGTAAAAGAACTACGGTATATTTTACGTGTTCATATTCTTGACACGTCCATTTCGCATCACTATTTATATCATAATTTGCTGATATTCATTTATATATTTCATATTAAGATATGTTACTTATATTATTTTATCTTATTTTGCATGTTTGATGATCATTGGAGAATTAACTGCCGGAGTCAGATTTCAGCTGGAAAAAGCACCGCAAGACACAATATTTCTGGAGTTCTACAAATTGCGGAAAATATACAGAAGCTCCTATTTTATCAGAAGACGGATGCAGCCAAAAGGGGAGGTCGAGATGGGCCACGAGGGGCCCACATGCACCCTCGACGCGGGCCCCATGCCTGCCACGCCGAGGCATTGTGTGGAGCCCCTGGCCCACCTCTGGTGCTCCCCTTCGCGCACATCTACCCCAGAAACCCTAACACACAAACGGGGATCGAGGAAATATTCCACCGCCTCCACGGACGGATACTACAGAGACAGAGAAAGCTCTTCGGCTTGGAGAAATCTGTCGGGGAAATTCCCTCCCGGAGGTGGGACATCATGTGAACGTCGACTACATGACACTTCACCTTTATGGGCCTAGGGGAATGCATTGTGTATTTGGTTGCTAATTTTGGGGTTGCCGGAGTGACAGAAATTTAAACCCCGTTAGTATATCGATGCATGAGGGAGCGTAAAATCTCCGAGTTTAAGGCTTTGGTTATATTTATCTTAATTACTTTTTTCTTGTAGTTGCGGATGCTTATAAGGGGTATAATCACAAGTATGTATTAGTCCTAGTAAGGACGTGCATTAGCATAGGTTCACCCACACAACACTTATCAAAACAATAAAGATTAATCAACTGTGTGAAGCGAAAGCACTTGACTAAATTCCCGTGTGTTCTCAAGAACATTTTGCCATCATAAGTAAACCAACCGGCTTATCCTTTGCTCTAAGAAGGATTGGGACACTTGCTACAATTATTATTACTATCTTTTATTTACTCGTATTTTATTTATCTATTATATCAAAAACCCTTAAAAACTTGTCTGCTAGTTTTACAGTGAAACCTTGACCGAAACTACTTGTCAACACCTTCTGCTCCTCATTGGGTTCAACACTCTTATTTATCAAAAGTACGACGATACACCCCCTATACTTGTGGGTCATCAATTCTCTACACGAACGAGTGGGCTTTCCCCTGAATCACGTATCCATAAACCACCGTAGTTATAGCATAAAGAATACAAATCATAATTGATGAAACAGATGTATAAATACATTGCCTTTTGGGCATACATCCAACAATTTTGAGCTCATCAAAAAAAGCATAATGTTTGTTTTCAAAAGGTTTTTTTCACTGAGAAAAGTGAAGCATGGCAATTTACTGCTGCAGTATTAATCTTATTGCACATAGCAAGTTAGGATCATAATCTGGTACATAGCTTCAAAATAAGTTACAGTGAACATAAGGCAGGATGCATAATCCTAGTATGAATTGCAGAACAAAGAAATCATATTTTTGTTGCGGGCATTGATGACATCATATTCAGTAAAGTAGGGGAGTTGTTAGCATAAAACTACCACATTTCTAGCAAAATGTCTACTTTGGTTACCACTTCTGGTTTGATTGCATAGAACTACCACATTTTTCTCGAGCTCTCTCATAAAAACCTGAAAATCGAATTGAACGCAAACTGATACGATTTTGATAGAGGGCCCACTTGTCAGCCTAATTCAAGAAATAAAAATATCTATAAAAGAATTATCTTAAAAAAGAAAAGTGAACCCAACATACATCAGCAGGAGGAGCACATTAGGTCTTTTCTCTCCTTCATCAGCCACGTCACCTCGGCTTTGGGCAACCGCATCCGCACCTTGCTGGCCTCCACGGACTACGCTCGTCCCATCTACTTGCCCACCGCCTTGCCGTAGGAGAGGATCAGGAACTGATACGTCCATTTTATATCACTATTTTATATAATCATTTACTCTTACTAAATGATACATTTCATATTATGATGCAATTCTTATGTTGTTTGATCTTATTTTGCATATCTTTAGAATTAAGAGGGGGAAAGCACTGGAGTCCAAACCGGACAAATAGAACTCGAAGAAACGCCCAATTTCCATATTTCAGGGAAATCCGAGAAACATCCCAAAATTCGAATTAAGCAAATAAGTCAGAGAGCCAAAAGATGGGGCCGGGAGGCCAACTAGGTGATAGTGTAGCTTGTGTCTGCAGCCTAGGGGCCACCCTCGGGTGGCATCTGCGTGGCCACCTCGGCGCTGGTGATGGAGATGATGATAACGGTGATGTCGGCGTTATAACGATGACAATGACAACAATTTCCTCTCTAGGAGGAAAGTTTCCCTGGCAGGAGTTCGCTCTTCTACAACTCTCTCTAGTTCTATCTAGTTCCGCCTTGGGACGGCGGCGGAAAATAATATGCGGTCTCTCTCAAGCCAAAAATATAGGCCAAAAGACGTCAGGAGGCGAGCAGCGAGGTGTCAACTAAATACGCAAATCTGCATTTAGGAATGCACAACAACAATATATCACTATGATGAACTACAATACCCAATAACACGATAAATTGGCACACTTCCAGACAATTAGAATGTTCATTCTATAATAAATCCAGTTCTACATCTAACTATTAGCATCTAAACAAGAATAAGCGTAAAATAACATGTGCCCCTAGTAAATTTGGTCAATCGGATACATCAATACAACGGCAATTTAATCAATAAGCGGTTGACAAATGTGAAGGTACAAAAATCTATCAATATAGGTCAATTTTGAAATTTTATCGAAAAGGAGAAAAGAGCGAAAACAGATCGTGGACTTAGTTTGGGATTTGAGAGATAAATTATATGTTTTAATTTTATATTAGTTGCGCTGAAAACTTTGTGGCAAAGAACGGTGTGGGGCCACCCGGCGAGCTTGATGCGTCTGGGAGTCGGCGTGAGCCTGTATAAAAGGCGCCACCGCTCCCTTCTCCTTGGGAGATGCAGGATCTTGGTGTTCTTGATGCCGTGAGCGTGGTGTTTCATGCGAGGATGCTCGTTGTATCTGGATGACAATTTTGTAGTAGTATTCCGTCGATGAAAATTTTCACTTATGTTTGAATGTGCTAGAATCTTGGGTTCATCTTTGTTCAACTATATTCTTCCGCCTCCGGTTGTTCTCCTCCACCTCATTCATGAATCTCAATTTCCTTGTGTTTATACTTTATACCAAACTCCGTTACCTTTATGTGAGTCATTTTATCACTAAAAGTGTGTCTAACTATATCATTACAAAATCTCATGCTAGTCTGAAAATGTATTTGGTGGATATACAGTTCTGGTCTTTTAAACATATTTTAGACATTTTATATGATTTGTTGCACTATATTTCACCACAAACGTAAGCAAAGTACAAGAATGCCTCACTTATTAAAAGTAATAACTTGTGACATTTGATGAATAATGGCATTTTATATCTGTTCGTATCTTGTAATGGTAGAGTTTTCCAAAGCATTGGTTGTAAAAAATATCCAGAAAGATTGGTTGAATTGTTCTAAACATATATGGCCATTAATTCTTTATATCATGTTTCTAGAGAAAACAAACTCTCAAAATTTGGGATTAAACATAGTCATAAGGGATACGGTGTATGTGAATGTCATAAGTTATTTGCATTGTATGTGAATATCATTGAATTATAATTATATGTAAATCAAATGTGTGATTTGGTTGTGAATATATATTTTTATGAATTACAACTGTTCTAATGATGCCTAGTTGATAAGGTTATGTGGACACATATCCTTAACTAGTACGTTCCATGTTTGTTCATCTGCTGACGGTTAGTTGTATGGTCGTACTTTTTTCCCTCTCATGTAAGATTAATATCTTGATCTTGGTTGACACTTGTAGCCAAATCCAACGTACATAGCCAAACTAGACACCCAGAATGTTCTGGAGTGGAGTACCAATTATTTCTCCCATGCAAATTATAAACCACAACAATGAACAAACCAACATGCCCTGAACGTGGCCAGAAATACAGAACCACTTCAGCTAGCACAACTCAGTATACGGAAGTAAAATACAACTCAGCTAGCTTGTGCAGTTCGGTATACAAATCAAATAGGGACGTGTTTGGTTCATGTTCGAAAAGTAGGTAGTCTGCATGGAAATTGGTAGAGGATGAGAATGGAATCTTTTAGATGACATGTTGTTTGGTTATCTACAATCCATGAAATTTTGCATGGCCTAAGTAGGAACGACCGATTCGTCCGTTTTCACTCATGCAGACTCATATGCATCAACGCACAACACGATGCATGCAAACTATCAGAGAAGACTCATATGTAGCAGCGCACAACACGAGGCATGCAAACTGTCAGAGGATCTTGCATGCCTCTCTCGCACCGCATGCAGCACGCCGTCAAATCAAACGCCATGCATGTGTCATGCGTGCTAATCTACCACCTCACCTACTTCTCTACGCGAGCTCAAATTTGCACGTTGTTTGGTTTGAACTCGGCCGGGCCAGGCTCTAGAGGGACATGCTCACGAAGACCTGTTCCTAGGATGGTCATGCGATGCGAAAAGGCTGCGTATGAGTGATGCAGTTTTCAAACAGCCTCTAGCAGATCAGCAAGCTCTAGTATAGAAGCGAAACAATTGCCAAAACCGACTAGCACAAATTGAGATGCTCCAAGCGTCTCCTTTTCCAGGAGCAGCCCGTATCAGAGCAGCTAGATCAGCTCCCACCATCTCCTTTCGACCTTCCCTCATCCACCACCCCGGGCCTCCGCCACGCTGCTCTACTCTCCACGAAATAGGCTTGCGCCTAACTATATTAATATAGCAACCACCCAATACAATTGTGAGACTACTGTCAGGCAAGCAGCACAAACAATCCCAAGAGAAAAACAAAAGAAAAGAAAAGAAACTAATGCTAACAACGCCAGATCCATGGAAGCGAAGATGACCCGCAACCGTTGCGCTCCACCGGAGAATTCCCATCACACTCCCGGCCGCCGAATTGTCGCGTACCAAGCAACACCTTCAAGAAGGAAAGCGACGATGATGACGCTACTGCCCGGATGATCCTAGAATTTCTCCCGGTACACGGAGGGGAGTGAAGAAGGGTACACCCGACGCCCTCCAAGAAGGAAGGCGGCGTCGGGAGACGTCACCGCGTCGGTGTCGGCAGGAGCCAACGGGGATTTCTCCCGACCCCGGCAATCCACACTCCGGACAAACCGTCAGCTCCACCTAGCTCTCCGCCCACGAACATGCGCCAACAATCTTGAAGTCATCCACGACATCTCACCATGGCAAGCGCTGCGGGACCGGCCGAGACGAGAAGAACCAGCCGTAGACAGAGATAACAACACCACAACCGCGCGGGAGGGAACAACCTCCACCACCAGAGGCAGTAGCAGACCGGACGCAACAACTGGAGCACACAGGGCCACGTTGCCCGGCCGGGCCCAGATCGGGCCCGTGAAGCTCCTGTCGCCAAGCTGCAGCAGACGCGTTGCGGTAGACGCTATCCCATCACAAGCTGTTCTTCAGCCTCAGCCAGAAGCGACAGATCGAGCCGGCCCGCCCTGACCCAGATCGGGCCCAAAGGGCCCAGATCAGCGACTGGAGGGCGCCGTCGGCCAGGCTCACCACGTCACCACCGCCGCCAAGTAGCAGCGTCGCCACCTCGCCGCCATCCGGCCAGCGCCGGAGCATCGCCAGCCAAGCAGCACCGCCGCCAGGACGCCGCCTCCTGAGCTGGGCTCCTGCGTCGACGGGAAGAAGCAGGGGAGCCGCCACCGCCGGCCTCGCAAGATGCTGCGCGGGCAACGCCCGGAAGCACCCGCCGGCAGCGGCGGCGAGAAGGGGGCGGAGAGGGCTGAGCTCGGCCGCGGGGATGGAAGGGGCCGCCCGGTCGCCTCGCTCGGGAGGCGACTCGGGGGCACGGGGAGAAAGAAGCCCTAAGCTAGCTCGAACCGAGAGGAACCCCACGCTGCTCTACTCTCACGGAAACGAGCCGACGCTCCCATCCTAGCTCACGCTGGCGCCGTCCCATCCTCCACACGCCGGCCTCCGCCAGGGCCAGGCTGCTCTGCTACCACGGAAACACGCCGGTCCTCCCATGCCAGCCTCGCGCCCGCATCAAATCTAGGGAAAACGGTGCGGCAGCGGCCGGAATCGGCGACATCCAATCTGCCTAGATCGAATCCGGCGGCACCCTCATCTATTTTCTCTCTCTAAATCGAAAAAGGGCCTCGTTCTTCTCGTCTCCTGCAATCTCCCCAGATGCGCGTGGGATACGAGCTCGCGAGCGGCAGTTGGTGTGGATAATCCTCGCTCCGTCCCCATATGGATGAGGCGTACCATGGAGGACCGGATGGATGACCCGCTGGGAGCTGTTTTTCGCCTCTTGGTCCTCTCCATATAGCGATGTCCCACCCTCTATATCTCTACTATATAATATGACTTGAGAAGGTGTTGGTACGTTTTTTAGATTTCCAGTTTTACCCTTATGTCTCTGAGAATATTACCCACCTTGCCACGCTTAAGTTGTAACGGTTAGTTTTTCTATTTTGACTCCAACCAGTGCCTCGCGTTGGTATCACGAGATAAGCATAAAACTGAATCATGTCCATGGCGGCGCCGCCATGCTCGCCCGCTCGCCGCAGATGGCGCTGTCGTCGGGCTCGTACGCGAGGGCGCCTGTGACTTCAGTCGGAGGGGTGCTCTCCTCCGAAACCCCCAGCCCGCTCTCCTCCCACGCCCTCTCGTCCCCTGCCCGTCGACGGCGGACGGTGACGAGGAGCTCGCCCTAAGGACGGCGGCGGCCATGGGCGCCCCTGCAGGGATGAGGACGCGGGAGACTGCGGCAGCGACGCGGTGGGCTGGGAGGAGGGCGGCGACGCGCTCCCGCATGACTTCGGCGAGCTCGCCCGAGGGACGGCGGACGGTGACAGGTAGGTTGAGGCCGGCGAGCTTGCCCGGGGGACGGCGACACGGCGGCGGCACGAGCAAGAAGGGCGAGGTGGTCCGGCTACACTCTCCAGCAGATCCCCGGCAAGGAGGGGCACGGGTCCGGCCGCCCTCTCCAGCTCCCCACCGGCAAGGACGGGGACAACGAGCAGAGCAGGGCCGCGTGCACGATGTCAAAGCAGAGCAGAGCAACGAGCACGATTGGATCTGATGCCACAGCATTTTTTCTTCTTCTTCTTCGATATATTTTCCTGAGATTGCATCTTGTTAATGCATGAATCGTATTTTCTTTTGTAAGTATATAAATCCACAGATTATTCGGATACATATGGATTAACAATATTTTCGGAACTTGCATTAATAGAAAAATAAATACATGCATAAAAAAATATCCAGTATATATTCTTGGCTGTGAAAAAGATGCTCTTTGGATCACCTATATGTAAATACATCCATAACAAAAGAAATATATCTACTGTATATTCTTGGCGGAGATTTTTCACATAATTCATTGGGTGGGGGGTAAAAGAGTCTTTTCACATGCTGTTTAGCAATGTTAGTGCTCAAAATACACTAGAGGGCCATGTTAGGAAGAAAATAAATTAAGGTGTCAAATTGGAAGAAAAAATATTTTAGGGCCAAATAGGGAAGACGATTTTAAGGATGGGCCATATAAGAATTTTCTGTCAATTTCATTCTACTTTCACTCAGACCATAAGTTCGAATTTGGTTGCCACTTAGATTTTCATGAATTTGGTTGCCACTTAGATTTGCATAACATGATAATGGGTCATACTTGCATTGCTGATTGTTCTTACCGATCTATATTGTTAATTTGTCATCTTACACTTTTATGAGATGTATAAATCGTTGTTTCATCAGCCCGTAATAACGCATGGGTATTTTGCTAGTCTCATCTACATTCACGACATCTATATTCTCTCCAATATTTTGATAGTATCCTATAACTACCATTTTGCAGATGAGGTAACATTTTCGGTTGGCATCGTCACTTGTTCTATAATCTTGTGTGTCATCCCGATTCACGTCAACAGAACCCATATGCATCATGTCTAGAAACTGTTAGGAATTAATTAATCAGTTTAATTAATGGATTAAATCCCTGCTTATATCGGTTCCATTTTGGCAACCGCATCCTTGTAATCGTCTTTGTACCAGGTATATATACCCAATATTCTATCGATGAAACCAACGGTTCGATTCATTTGTTCCTCTCTCAATTCCTCCTGAATCTCCTTCTAACACGTTATCAGCCCGTTGCTCTCCAACAGAGTAAAAAACTAACCGACAGAGACTCGCCGGAACTACCGGCAGACTGCCAGAAACGAGAAGAACAAGAAGAAACGCATCAGGTAACTTGATGCCACAAAAACTTGCCTTCCACGATTCTCCTGGCCGTCGAGGCAGCCGCGTCGCTGCCATTTCCGACCCCAGCGGTCGTTGAAGTCACCGCGTTTCCCGTCGCGAACATCCGTGGTCGAGGACGACGCCGTGCCGCCGGGATAACCGCGTACGCCGTCCTCCACTGGCCGCGGTTTCCCTGCCGTACCTCCACCCTCGCCCTGGACGGGCGCTCGCCGTCTCGTGGCTTTTGGCGTCCCGCTCGTGAGCCTGCCGTCGAACAGCCGTGGCCGCCGCTAAGGCACATGGTGCCCCGCGTCGCTCAGGCTCTCGAACGGCGTCGCGCTAGGCACCCATCTCTCCGGTAGTCCTTCCTCCAAGGATGAGCGCGGCGGGAGCCCCTCTCGCCGCCAGTGAACTTCGCTGCGGCCGCGAGCATGGTGGGTCGGCCGGCCGTGGAGTACTCCGCATGTTCCTCTCGTGAGGATTGGATCGAGTAATTGGGGATTTATTTTCCTTCTCTCTCCTTGCCCCTTAACCAGGCTGGCAGCCTCACGTGTAGGCCCTGTTCACGTGGCCATGTGCATGCGGATGGAATCAAAGGCACAAGCAGATTTGATAGTAGCTACGTAATTTGTTTTAGTGCTTCACTATAACAACATATCTTCTTTACTATTACTAGCAAAGTGCCCGTGCGTTGCAACGGGTTTAAAATTTTAAATTAGGAGAGACATGCAATTTATTTTAAGCACACAAACATTTAATACAACATAATCGATCCTTACACGAATGAATAATTCACATAAATAAAATGATAAATAATCAATAGACCATGTTGCTTTTGTTGGTCTTGTTTACCTTGAAAGCCTATCAATAATATCACACGCGAGTAACAAGAAATGGGTGATTCATGAAATATCGATTCAATACTTCAGTCAGCAGGTCAAACTACAAACCTTCTAATTGTTCTCAATGAAAAACCATCATTGTCTATTTCTCTATTCAACAAATTTCTTTAAAATATATACAATAAACAACCCCCTGACCTTTATATAAAAGACCCTAACGTTTACAAATAGTCCCTATCAAAAAATTAAAAAACCATCCGGCTCCCAATCGTTCGTGGAGCTAGCTAGCTGATGTTTCCTGTGTGCAGCACACCACAGAATCGCCGCACCGCACGACTCGCCGCCCCGCGTCTCTGCCCACGGCGCCATAGAGGCAGTGCGCGAGGACGCCGCCCGGCAGCCGTTGTGCCTCCGCTGCTGCTCCTCGTCGACCCGTCCTCTGCCGCTCGCTAGCACGGCCTGCTCGCATGGAGGACGAGGGCGAGGGGCGGCCGCGCGAGGGCGAGCCTGGTGGCGGCGAAGTAGCCAGGTCGGATGACGAGCATCAGCGGCGGCCTGCGTCTCTGCCCACAACGCCGTCTACGATTCTGGCCGAGGATATGCGGTGGTCGGCGGTGGAGGAGAGTGGGAGGCAGGGCGCTGTGGCGGGGAGGTTGGCAGCGCAGAATTCTCCGTGGCCAGCGATTCCGGTAGTCAGAGTGCGTGTTCTTTTTCTTGTCACCGAACCGGTACGGTTGATCACTTGGATGGTGGTTGTACTGTAAAATCTCATAACACACATGGCTATTTTTTTTCCTTCGGAGATGAATGTTGTACGTACTTTTTTTTCCTTCGACGATGAAGCGATTGTTGTACGTACTATTTTTTTTCCTTTTTCTCAAATCAAAGTTTAACACACGTACTGCTGCTTGCAGCCACACGGAGATCGAGGAATAATAATAACCGAACCATCCGATCGGGGATTTTTTTTTTCTCTTAGGGTCGATTACTATTTTTCTCGTACACGTCAGGATACATGTTTTGTTTTTTGCATGTCATGGTGTCTGCATGACCTGTCGTCGGAATCGACCGGGAGGACTCTGTATTTCAATCATCCAGGACTCCTGTTCGGATCGGAAGAAAAGTTGGTTTGGATGACATCGTACAAACCTAATACAATGGCTGATCCTTGGAGGTACGTCCTCTCCCGTTTTCTGCCAAATCGATCGCACTGCCATCGCTAACATGGGCCGGCCCATTGAGAGGCGTTTCCCATCTCCCTCTCACATCCTTCCTTCCATTGCTGCTGCCGCCGCCCGCAAATCTCTGCTACCGCCTTGATCTGCCCAGCCTCGCCCGTTCTGCGGGCTCCGCCTCGACCCTCCCTTGGGCGTGTCTTGGTTTGCCGCCGCCTACGAGAGTCGGGACGACCAGGAGGCGAAGAAGGGGATCGATAGGGAAGAAGATAGGGTGGGGGAGGGGATGCGGAGGAAGAAGAGGACAGCCACGGTGGTGCCGGCGCTCGTGACGCATCAGTCAGTACATGCGGATCGGCGTTGCACGTAGTGATCCAGGCGCAATCCACGAGGGCTGGTGGCGCTTTCCCTCACGTCATGCCTCCTTCCTAGATCTCTGCCGTCTGCATTGGTGTCGACTTCCCAATGTGCAGAGCAGTCGGCTGTTATCATGATTTAACGCCTGATGGTTCTGCCGGCATGTACAAGGAGAGGTCAGCTTCAGCTTCGTAAAAAAACTGCCGTCTTCAAGACTTCAATGCTTTGCGCTTAAATTTTGTGTTGCATCTGATTGTGCAAGTGAGTCCATGCCACGAACGGGGAGGTGAAGTTCAGCTAGAGCACTGTATTTTTGTCAGCAGTAGGAGTGCCCAGCGGCCCAGAAGTTGGTTAAGTTTATTGTTTGTGTGTTTTGTTCTTCAGGTATTTGGACATTAATTTATTATTTATTGTGATTAGTTCATATATCTGAGAATAGGGAGAGGCATGCTTTCCTCAAGAATTGATAGTTCTTACCACAACTGTAACTATACTTCATGAACAATTGTTAGTTCATAGTTCATACCACAACATTACGTTTACGTGTTAAAGGATGAAGGGTCCTGATTGGCTTATACCAATATTCCTATACCACAACTGTTACTATTCTTCATGAACAATTGTGCTCTGTACCATAATTGTAATTGTATCAAATCAGCCGTTGTTCTTCACTGTCTTTGCAACTCAATAGAGCTATTAGTCTGATTTGAGCAGACATCTTCTCTAGCATTTTCATAACATGTATGATGACCATTAAGCTCTAGCATTTTAACTCTGCTTCTTCACTGAACTTTTGGTAAGATCAGCTCTATCACTCCGAGTCTCTCATACTGGTTTGCTTTTATTACAGAGCCTGTTAACATTTTCAGGGAATTTATCAAACAAGGTTCGTCAAGGAGGGTATGTCGCCTCCCCCTCCTATTCTACGCCCGGAGGGTCATGCCGCCGTTACACCGCATGAAATGGTGCTGCACGAGGACATTGTCCCTTGTGTGAGTTCCAATGCTGTCAATCCACTAGGATGTTGCATAATAATTTCATTTCTCACAATTGTGTGTGCTCATCTAATCTTGTCTAATACCCAGCGTGGATGAGCTTGCCTGTGCCAGATCTCAGAAGGAGGAGGTTGCTTACCTAGCTGCTTTGTTGTCGATTTCCACCGTTTCTGCAGCCCATGACACCGACTGAGGTTTTTTTACTTGAGCATACATCTTCTCTACATGCCTTTTTGATTGTGCCCACACGAATAAGTTGATTAACCATGTGTATGCATGAATGTATTTTATCGTGATCTGAAGGAGGAAGATGAACATCATTTGAACCCGTTTCAATGAATTTGGCACTAAATCGACTTGCCTTGTCTGAGTCAAAAGAGGAGAGCTCTGAAATAATTCTGCTACGAACAATGCTATCTTTCTTAAGCTTGGTTTCCCATATTATTTACCTGCTTTTTCTATGTTTTTTTATAAATTATTCTCATTCCAATCTGCTCATTTCTACATATTTTGTGGCAGGGGGATAAAAGTGATACAAGTCACCTCATAGTGCCTCCGAAGACTAAGATTGCATCTGGTGGTAGTCCTTGGATTTGACATTCAAAATGAAAATATACAAGGGTATTTATATTGCTTACTGTATATATAATGCTTACTGTTCAGAAGTGTGTATCTATACTATTACACTCCAATTGACAATTATTTGTGTAAATGTTGCCATGTATCTTGGCATAGTCAGAAAATGATGGCTAATAATTCATATAAGCGGCGTTTAGGCCTTATTTGAGTTTGGCTTTTGCCTATGTAAGTTCTAACATGATTTACATGGAGATTTAACTAAATGGATACTTCTACAACAATTACTTTGCAATTTCTGCAGTTTACTAATTATTATACTTATATAAATCTTCCAGGTGTTGGTTTATGCTTGGCGTTCCATCATTAGTTAAGATATAATGTGCATGATATTTTTTCTATGGATTAGGTTGTGTTTTGATATGTGCAGATTTTAGTCACAACGACGAGCTGGCCGATCATGCCAGCAAGCAAAATCGACAGAGAGTGTACAAAAATCATGTGGTTATACAAGTCCTTTCAGTTCACGTCATTTAGTTTCCTTCAGTTCTTTTGTTGATAAGATTTGGGTCCTATAAAAAACCTGGCATACGCCCCGCTTGATTACAAAATCTATCCTTTTTGTAACTGAGTACGGCGCGGAAACATTGGGTGTCACGTACGCCATCTGAGCCATCATCGTGGAGTGCGAGCGGGCGGTGTAGCGTATACCAGCCAATCGGAGAGATAGTTGCCGTTGCTGAGAATGTTGGTGCTACTGTGAGGAAGCAGTACACTGACAATGCATCCATGGATCAGCATTGTTGTCATGGGGGTTTGTTGGAGTAGCTGCTATGTGTGGATATTTGCATTGAAGTTGGAAATTCAATTCGGTGCTTTTTTTTGTATCTGATTGTACTAGATTAGATTAAAATAGTTGTGTTTCCTGAGGCAATTCTTTCCCGTCGACGTTCCTTATTTCCTATGCAAGCCGCTCATTGGAATTTAAAGAGGGCCTGGACGATTTGTCTCTTTTTGATAATTTCAGGTCATGCTCTCTTATTAAAATGATAGTATGAAATGCAACATCTTGGTATGGTTGTCACTCTGAATTTCACTCTTAAGGTATTCTTCTCTCAACCCCACTGACCATAGATAGAACAACCCTGTTGTGAATTGATGTCTTTGTGGTCTTATTTATTCCTATCTTCTATACTATAATAGTAAAGATAGTCCTGCTCTAACTCAAGAGATGTATGTTACTCTCCTATGGTTTACATTTATCTTAATTTTCCTCTTGGGGTATATATCTATTTTCGACCATATATGTATTTCTGAAATGTATTCATTCATTTCCATAGCCTTTTTTTAGGTATAGTATTTTTGGTTGTGCATACTTGAACGGGGGATCTTCCTCTGCGTCCATGTGGGTATCAACAAAGGTAACTCCCAATGATTGTTGATGTAGAATATTGTTATACAATTACTATTAGTTGAAATTTCTTTTTCGAGCTTGGGTTTCATGCCTCAGTTTCTGCCACAGGATCATTGTTATACATTTACTATTTAGAGTATTGTTTTTATTATTGTGGAGGTAATAAAGCCAGAGGGTTAAATCTTGCTCTGTTTTAGGGGAAGAAATTATGGATTAGCTAATGAGTCATTTCTTCTTACTCATGATTAGTACTAGATGTCAAACTGAGTCAAGATTCCTTTATAGTTCAGAGAGGAGACGACCAGCTGCCTATTTTTTGTCCTTCTAATAGATTTTTGAAATCCTGCATTTTATCATGATTAGAGTGTTGTTTTCAATTAGTTACCGTAGAAGGAGAAGGCCACATAAACAGAGAGGCGGGGGTTGCTCGAATAAAGGATTCCTTCCAGGTAGGAGGTTGCAGCATGGAACGACGGGAAGCAAGATAGAGAAGAAAGCTCATATTCAAGCAAGTGACCGGGGGTGTTGGTCCATACAAATAATGTATTAAGTTAAATTTGTACAATGTACTGCACTAAATCATCATATTTGACCATATTTTTTGAATTTGATCTATTGTTTTGATCAACACGTAACGCATATGTATTCAACTATCTCTTGTTTGTCGTGGAGGTTATAGCCTATAGGACATCTAGGGCCAAAGATTTACTTGAGTTCAAAACTTCAAATAGACAAATGGGTGTCATGATAAAGTAGATTGATGACTCATCTACCAAATATTTTGTTCCAAATGAATGCACGTTTCAAAATCAGTTTATCCGTGTGATCCGTAGCAACGCACGGGCATTAAGCTAGTTAGTCTTATATAACAGTAGTTCTAGCAGTAATCTATTCTTGTTAGACCCTGTTCTATTCAGTACATTTTTTTTTTGTTGAGTACCGATGTATTTGAGATCCTAAGTTGGATGTAATATATTTCCACGTCCCGCACGTGTCGAGATTAATTACATCCATTTGCAATTGAATTTTTTTAAATGTCTTGCAAATATAAATTCGGTATCTCTAGAATGTTGTTTCTCTGTCGAGTACGATGTATTCCGGAATCTTTCCAAGATGTATATATTCTCATGTTCGTCACATGTCGAGATTAATACGTCAATTTGCAATTGAGATTTTTCAATTTCTTGCAAATAAGATCAAT
Source organism: Poa pratensis (assembly GCA_947311845.1). Classification (NCBI taxonomy): domain Eukaryota; kingdom Viridiplantae; phylum Streptophyta; class Magnoliopsida; order Poales; family Poaceae; genus Poa; species Poa pratensis. Next base: position 49,336,067 of record CAMZMU010000035.1, read on the forward strand.
TCACCGTCTTAATTGAGACCTTTGGCTTGATACGAGCACGAATTGAAATGCAAAATTCAAAGTGACTTCTTCAAATTGATGTGATGTTTTGGAATCACGAGGTAGTGTGTAGTTCATCTACACCTATTGTTTAAGCCTACATATTGTCACTTTTGACATTATGATTGCCAATGTGCTCTCCCGGACATTTTAATTAAGTTATGGCGTAAGGCATTCGAAGTGTGAGTATCCTATACTCCGATAATGCTGATAGATCTACTCCAAAATTCCTTTGGAGACTGTCTACAACATGTCATGCTTAACAATTTGAAGTTCACACTGATGAGTTCATGCCCACTTCTTGAATATTCATCTATTTTGCATAGTTCATTACAACATAATCATGATGGATTTAATTTACCGAATGTAAATTAAGATTCTCTGGTTTACCCATGGACATCAAGATCGCCCTTGCGTCTCGTGGATTAGTGCATCCAATCCAGACCCCGGTGGAACGACCCCCGGCTGGAGTGACGCTGCTAACAGATGAGCAAAAATGTGACGCCTTACATCATAAGGCAACATATCCATCCAGATCTCAAATTTGAGCACTTGGAGGAAGAATCCCCTAGTACCTTGTTTCAGGCCCTCAATACGAGGTGTGAATAACATAAGGCACTTGTCATGCCTTAAGCACTTCATGATTGGACTCAACTCCGACTCCAAGACTTAACTCCGTCGGAGAGTACAATCACCAGGTTCATAAGATCATTTCCAAACTGCGCTTTTGCGAGAAGGAATCTACTGATGTGGGGAAGATAGACAAAACTTTGTCTACTATGCTCCTATCTGGCACGATCCTCCAGCAGCAGTACCGTGCTTGCGACCACCAAGTCTATCTAGACCTTTTTCATTTTTACTTCAGGATGAAAAGCGTGATGAGCTACTCGCTAAGAATGGCTCTCGCCGCCTGTACCCGAAGATCATATGAATGTCGCGAACGGACGAAAGCTTTATGGTGCCTTCAACGGCAAGCCTTCGAACTTCAATGGTTAGCGAAAGCACAACCGGAACAGAAGCCTAGAAACTCAGACTGTGGGAAATGCATCGCAAAGCCTGAGGTTGACCAAACTAAGCTTTGCGACGAGTGTGGTTGCTACACGCATCCCACTAACAAGTGCAAGACCCCAAAAATCTGGCCATTCTGTATCAGCAACCCCAACGATGCAAAGGAGCTCAAGGGAAAAGGTTTGAAGCTCACTTCAACCTTCATCCAGACAACACCAAGGAAGTTTTGTTGTTCGCTAGATGATCCTCTGGACCTAGCAACACCGTGACTCTCCAGCTGTCACATAACCCTATGGGCATGGAGAACATGATGGTTGAACACACCTCAACCGACATGTTGGAGACTTCTTCTAGTCCCACTATCTCCTTAGCGATCGTTCTATTAATGTCCATTTGTGTTGTTGTAATAGAACATATATATTGTATCAGCACTATGATATAAATAAGATTGTATACATTCTATATATCTGATAAAGATTTCCATATTGGAACTTCAATTCTATATATAGATTTCTACGAGTGTCAATCCGATGGATGTGGAACAAGTATATGAGAATGTACCCACTCTATTGTCTGGATTGTACTAGACGTACATCCTACTCGTGCACATGTTGCATATAATGCAATTCCATTGGTCATGTTTTGCATGAGTTAAACTTTCCTATTCATGAGATTTAGTTTGGACATATTGTGCCAACGGATCACTTCAGTCCCTTGAACACATTCAAGGTGATATTTGTGTACTCAACCAACCATTGTTTGGACTAAAATCGAATTAAATCAATTCAAATGGACAAATATTGTTGCAAATTCTCTTCCATGCCTCCACTATTTAGTGCACGGCTTTGAGGATCGAATTTCAGTACAGTGTCCTATGTGTCCATACACAATTGTTTTTGGTTATATCTCTGATCAAAAGGATTTTTCTCATTGCGCGACCCATGTTAATGAGTTGCAATTTGCCAACTCACGTTGGTGCCATGCAGTTTTACATGCTGCTGACTAACTGCATATCGCAGTACTTCCCCTCTGCAATTGATACGTGGAAATCCTCCGAGCATTTCCCATCTGCGTAAGTTCGGAAGCGCTTCACGCTTACCGATCTCACCACCGCAACGTACATCATGGGTCCACATATGAGGGATCTATGTGGGGTACAGATCTCCGTCGATCACCTAGTACCTTGAACCCCTCATAAGGGATGTTTCATAGCCCAGTACGTTGATTGCTTATACTTAAGGAGGATTATTTCCAGGCATTAGGGGGAGATTTCAAGTACCACATTGAATGCCAGGAAATCAATTGGGACTTCACGTTCCTCCTCATATCCACGTACTCAAGAATCTGGACTCTATGTTCGATTCACAAATTTGCATCACATGCAAATAACCTGCCAGATTCATTTACTGATCTCAAAGGTGTTACAAACTCCTAATCCGGCTAGAAATGCGCCCGAAAGAGTGGAGGTACCAAGAAAAACCACTCAACTCCCTATTTCATAAAAAGAGGGGGAGTAGTACGGCCTCTGACCAGGATCCAGCTTCTTGCAAGCAACAAAGGAAACTGAGGAGAAATCCTCTAAATCAGTAAATGCAAGTCAACCTTGCGTTGACAAACACCTATGGGTAGTATACACCCAGTGGAAGGGAAACCTCCACAACCCCAGCTTCAGCTTGCACACACTGGCTGGGACATCGGAACACCTGGACTCACGCGTATTGGGAAATCACGAAGAGTCATCATAGGTGCATGATATTTCTCCTACAATATCGACTGGAGAATCATATAACAAAAGCCTACAATTGTCGACAAACATCTCTTGTATGATTGCAAATCCTTCACATGATTCAGATCCAAAGACCATGGCCATGGCAGAGTGTGAACACACTTGCTAGGACTGAACTCATCAAAGGATGCAATCCAAGCAGATATAGCCTCGCTCTTACAAATGAATTCCCTATGGGATTATTCAATGTGTTTTTCTTCCAGAAATGGAATGAGAAATACAGGTGGTGAGAAAGCAAGGCTTGTAGCATAAGGTCGGGTTTCCGCAGAGATCCGAGACCTACTCTCCAGACATGAGTGAAATCTCTTTCCGATACATATAACATTGGCAGTACAAAATCATCTATATGTGCAGTTGATAGGTGTAGTGACAACATATCCATGTGGATCACTAGATTGCGACATGTATGGTTCCCGATGGAATCTCTGTCCAAATCGAAACACAAATGCAACATGTATTGTGTAAAATCAATAAGTCACTCCAAGTCTTATTGTTGTCGGTATATTTTGGTACAACCGACGTAGTGAGTTCCTTATACAAGGATTACTCCTACATGATGATCACCCATGTGTTTGTCATAAAAGGATAACTCCTACAATGACGAACCACATGATCATCTAACAGACGGATTTGAGATGAAGAATCTGGATAAACCCAAATAGTGCTTGGGACTACAACTCGAGCACCTTCACTCAAGTATTATGGTACACTAAGATGCCTATATCCAGAAAATTGGAGAAACTTGATATAGACAAGTCATGTCCATCTCCTAGGGATTGTTCGATCTCTAGACGTAGAGAAAGATCCATGGAAGATGGAGAAGAGATGTTGGCACATAATGTTCCATATCTCAATGCCATTGGACCTACCAACATAATTGGTTAGGGGATCAAGAATATCTTTCGATATCTCCAAGGCACCAAATATCTTGACATATTGTATCAATTTCGAGAAATCTGAACTCCAATTTAGACACTGGTATTGGCTACTTACATGATCCTACAATGTGTACATACATGGTAGATCTGTCACTCCATTGATGTCTTCAAATAGACTCTGGTGACTATACTACCACGATCATTCTAAGATGCAATGCTTCATGTTAACAGTGTGGCTTCACGGAATGACAAACCGCATACATTAGTCATGTGGTGTTGGTTCTCTCGAATCACCTATCATTATCTACACAGATAATGTTGCTTATGTTGCATAGATGCAAAACAGGTTACATAAAGAGCAATATCGTTAAGCATATTGCGCTAAATTGTTTTATCCCCATAAACTCATGACGAGTCGGGAATAAACATCTTGCAATTAAAATCATGCGATATCCTCGCTGATCTATTCACCAAGTCTCTACCAACTATAACATTCCAGAAATGATTCATGGGATTGGTATGCGACGGCTTCGGGATTTGCAAGAGTCAGGGGGAGTATCTTCCTGAACTATTCCTGTTCAAAGCATCATATTACACTCTTTTTCCCTTTATGAGTTTACTTTTCAGGTTCTCATCAAGGTTTTTAATGAGGTAGTATCAACATGAGATCATATGTCATACTTTCTGTTTTCCCCACCGGGGTTTTTAGGAAAGTATACACGACATATTTATTGTCCTCTAAACTCTATGGATTTCATTCATATTGAGTTAACAGAGACAATAATCATTATATGTTGTATCATTTTCTCCTTACTTTTCCCACTGGGTTTTAAAGGAGTTTTAACAACATATCAAATACAATTCTCCTCACATTTTTCCCAAAGGGTTTTTGGGGAGAATTCAAACATCATATGTCATACTTCGTTTTCCCCACCGGGGTTTTTAAAGGAAGTATACAAGACATATTTATTGTTCTCTAAACTCGCTATGGATTTTCCTTTTTAAGGTTTTTCATATGAGTTATCAAAGAGACAATAACCATCATATGTTGCATCATTTTCTCCTTATTTCCCCACCGGGTTAAAGGAGTTTTAGCAACATATCATACACACTACTCTCCTCATATTTTCCCACAGGGTTTTTGGAGGAGACTATTTCAAGATGATAGAATCTACAAAGAACATGGTTTTTACAAGGACTTCATCCCAAAGAACACTCTAAAGACAAGCATGGATTAGGGGGAGTGTTAGGAATTAATTAATCAGTTTAATTAATGGGTTAAATCCCTGCTTATGTCAGTTCCATTTTGGCAACCGCATCCTTGTAACCGCCTTTGTACCAGGGTATATATACCCAATATTCTATCAATGAAACCAACAGTTCGATTCATTTGTTCCTCTCTCAATTCCTCCTGAATCTCCTTCTAACAGAAACGATCCTTTGTACTCCATCTGTGAATTCTTGATCCCTGAATGGTCCATCTAAAATAAACAACATCACAATTTAATGTCTACACAAAATCAAGAGGCAATTTAATTATACAACAGTACTATTTCAGTAGCAAAGTAGCAGCAGAAATCGTCAAGTACGAAAGGCAGCAGCAGAAATTGAACAGCTAGCCCAGCGCCTAGCCATGAATTAAGAACGGCAGCAGCACAAATAGAAGGAATCAAGAGCAGAAGCAGGAATCGCAGCCGTCCCTCTGCTCCCCTCCCAGAACGGAGCCGGCGAAGGTTCCCATTGTCGCCGTCCTCACAGACTTGGAGGGTAAGAAGCCTCTCCTAAAGATAAGATAGGGAACGGATCTACTAAATACATGCACACCGAATATATCTCTAACACACACCATCTACTGCACAACACATTATTTGTTTGTCAGTACACAACACAATAAAAACTGGTAGCAAGGTGATACAGTGCAGAGGTGAGCATTGGCTTACGCTGTCTGATCATGGCGAGGCGGATCCCGATGAACAAAATGGCCATCACGTACGGCAGACGGCTCCCCATCATCATACTGGATCTTCTTGATTTATTACTTCTTGGTTATCGATGGAAAGCTAAACACGATCTTCTTGATATATATAGACGGGGTAAGAACCTTGAACCCGGGAGGTATCTGTGTTGGTTTCAACCCGCAGCCGACATACTTACTCGTACCAAAATACCATGTGGCGACTTCAGTGTCAATGCAGTGGCAATTTAATCCATAGCCGGTTAAAAACATTAATGGTGAAAGAAAATATGTCAAAACTTATTAATATGTGTCTAGTTTCGAATACCTCATGGAGACGAAGGCAACAGAGAAAATGGGTCGTGTATTCAATTTTGCATTTGAGATATAATCAACTTGTAAATTTTACTTATGTTAAGAATTTTGTTACAATTGCCGGTGTGGGGTGGAGAGGTGGGGACTCAGCCAGGCTGGACAAAAGTTAGTCGGGACTCACAAACGAGAGTGTATAAAAAGCGGCATTGCCTTCGTTGCTCTTCTCTTTCTAACCACCTCCACACCACAACACGAGAGAGACCCACGACGTTTGCAGGAGAGTTATTAGACGCACTGGGTTTCGCCACCACCATCGGCCCGTGCGGGACACCCATCCCTCCTTGATGCTAGGCTACCTGTCTCACCAACAAATTTTGGACCCAAGGCGACATAAACCAATACAATTTGCACTAAACTCTTATACTTTAATTTAACTTATTTTTACTATATTACAGTCTTAGTAAGTGTATTTCCAAATATACATTTTGCACGGGTACTAAATATTTCCTTTTACTAATCTTGACTATATCCTTCTTTGTACCATAATGAACATCGAAATACACTTAACTTGTGTTGAATTTAAATATATTTTGTAACAACACCTATCTTATATTTTCTCTAGCAAAATAGTGGGGTGTCATGGGGGTAGTGGTGCACCCTCATCCAACCTGTGGATACACTATAGGGAGCACAAGATTGGATCCAATGCAAACGGCAAATATTAACGGCGTCATACCGAGAGCGCAAAACAATTCATGTTGATTCCTCTTTCTCTCTCTTACCCATCACCTTTTAGGGAATTCCACAACATGACTAGTCCTTTATGGAATTCTAGTGAGAATTGTCTAAAGTGGAATTGTTTCTTTGTTGCTTCCCACAGAGAAAACCATTTTTTAATGGAAGAGTGCATACTTCATGCAAGAGTTCGGGCTGCATACTTTTTCAAAACTCGGAAGGCGCTTCCAAATCTACCTACCCAAACTCACGACCCATACAAATTTACATATATTGTGGTTGAGTGCGAGGAGTAGCAGCAGACAATGTGCTGGCCTTTTCAACTTTAGTTTCCACTCTAAGCATATTTTTTGGCCAAAGTTTAAGACTTGGCGTAACTTTTTTGGCTCAACATAAATTTTCCCTGCGAAAAAACTTGGCGTAACATTTTTGGCCAAAGTTTAAGAAAAAGAAGATAGACCACCATGAAGGTACGCGCATAGGAATTTGTTGTGTATGATGCGGAAGGACAACCGCATACATTTCCAACTTGGGAATTGTCTAAAAAGGTGTGGCCAGCTAGCAAGATTCCGACTAGAATGTTTCCACCTCTGAATTATGTCTAGTACGTGTTTTTGTGGACGACAGCACATGCAAAAGTGGTGGAGAGAAATAAACGGAAAACTTTCCCGTTGCATGCATAGACGGCTCTTCCAAACATAGATTCATCAAGAGAGTACATGTGCGCTTTATCCAACGGCAGCCACCACATGCACCACTACCCCCGTGGGCACCAAATCCGCATTGATTTTCTCTATATGGACATAAGCTAAAGTTGATAAATTTGTACCACTCCCTTTTTTTTGCAGTTACATTAAATTTAGTAATGTTTAATATTTTGGCAAACATATCTACTCAGTATAGTATAACAAGTATCTTCCTAATGTTTCGATTGTTTCATTATATCTACAAATTTATAAAAACTTTCAGAGTAAAAATTGAAATGTAAGCTAGACTCTCTTTTCTATAATTATATCTACAAATTTATATAAACTTTTCGAGTATAAATTGAATTGTAAGCTTGTCTCTCTACCTTTTTTTCGTGGTCAAGTGTGTAACCGTTGCTCCCTATGTTTCTAAATATAAGATGTTTAGATATTTCAAATGTGGTCTAGATACAAGCTAAAATAGATGAACATGTGAATATGAAAATGTTAAAATATTTATATTTTAAAAAGTAGGGAGTACATTGTGTTACATAATAGTAAGTCTGACCATGCACCGCCTCAAGCCCTCGTGCTTGACCATGCAATCTGAATTAGTATGTGTGCTCATCTGAATTAAAATTAGTATTTGAGCTTTTCACAAGGGTATTTTTTCATTAAAAAATGAAGCATGTCAATTTACTGCTCAAATATTAAGTCCGCTGCACATAGCAAGTTAGGATCATAACCTGCTAGACAGCTTCAGAATAAGTTACAATGAATACAAGGCAGTTGCAAGCGTAGTTGAAACTGCCCCCCCCCCCCCTATCTCGAGAAAAACACCAGTTGCAAACATAGTTGAAACTGGCCCCTATCTCGAGAAAACACTCAGTTGCAAGCGCAGTTGCAAATGGCTTCCAAGAAAAACAATAATAATTAAAATTAATAAAGAAAAAAATCCCAGTTGCAAACTCAGTTGCAGCTGGGCCCCCTATCTCGAGAAAAACACCCAGTTGCAAGCTCAGTTGCAGCTGGCCCCCCTATCTCGAGAAAAACACCCAGTTGCAAGCTCAGTTGCAGCTGGCCCCCCTATCTCAAGAAAACACTCAGTTGCAAGCGCAGTTGCAACTGGCTTCCAAAAAACAACAATAATTAGAAACATTTAAGAAAAAACAAAATAATAATAAAATCCCAGTTGCAGTTGGCCCCCCTATATCGAGAAAACACTCAGTTTCAAGCGTAGTTGAAACTGGCCCCTAATCTCGAGAAAACACTCAGTTGCAAACCCAGTTGCAACTGGCTTAAAAAACAATAATAATTAAAAAATAATAAAGAAAAACAAAATAATAATAAAATCCTAGCTGCAAGCGCAGTTGAAACTGGCCCCTATCTCGAGAAAACACCCAGTTGCAAGCGCAATTGAAAACTGGCCCTTATCTCGAGAAAACACTCAGTTGCAAGTCCAGTTGCAAATGGCTTCCAAAAAATAAAAAACAATAATAATTAAAATATTAAATAAAAAATCCGAGTTGCAAGCTCAGTTGCAGCTGGCCCCCCTATCTCGAGAAAACACTCAGTTAAACGCCCAGTTGAAACTGGCCCCTATCTCGAGAAAACACTCAGTTGCAATCCTAGTTGCAAATTAAAAAATAATAAAGAAAAAACACAGTTGAAATCGCAGTTGAAACTGGCCCCTATCTCGAGAAAACACTCAGTTGCAAGACCAATTGAAAAAACTGGCTTCCAGAAAATAATAATAATTAAAAATAATAAAGAAGAAAAAACAAAATAAAAATAATAAAATCTCAACTGTAAGCTCAGTTGCAGCTAGCCCTATCTCGTGAAAAACACTTAGTTGCAAGCGCGGTTCAAAACTATATTCCAAAAAAGTTACAAATAGTAAAGAAAAATAACAAAAAAATAATAATACTCAGTTGCAAGTGCAGTTACAAAACTGGCTTTAATTGAAACTAATGACAATCTATGCAAACAAATTCAAAATTCCGGGGTAGCTAATTCCTTCATCTAATCAAACTGGATTATCGGTTTCTTTTGCCATCGACTAATTTATGGCCGACCTATCCTGCTAGCAAGCTGGAAACAAAAATAATTTCATACAAAAACAAACACATTTCTAAAAATCAAACGATGCCCCCCCCCCCCCCCCCCCACCCCTCGACAAACTACAACAAAATAATTCAGCATATTATACAGTAAAAAAATAAAAGTAAAAAATAGTTTTTTTGGCTTAATCAAATCATACAAAAACTAGTGTGGATGTTAAAGAACAAACATGCAAGAAAAAAATAGAACCTCATAAAAAACACAAAACAATCGAGCTGAAAACTCCACACTAATTTTTAACGCAAACGAAAAAACACAAAGCCCAAACTCCGGCCCAGTAATTCAAAACAGTATTCGGTGGGAAAAAACCAAAAAAAAAATGAGTCCATCCCCACCACCGTGTTGCCCGGCCCAAAAGCCCACTAATCAATTCGAAAAATATTCGGGAAAAAACAAGCAAGCCCAACAGCAATATTCGGAAAAACGGGCCGAAAGCACACACACGATGCAAAAACGAATCGAACGAACACGGAGTCGACGTAAGCTAACAGACTTAGCAAAACCGACCAAAAAGATATGATGCTATCATATTCGAAATCACTAAAAAAAAGGGTTCCCTTTGCAAAGGGAATTCAACTTTCGCTCTCGTCACGCCAAGTGTCACCGTCTCCTTTACGCGGCCCCTTGCAGTTATTTGCATGTCCGCCAAGTGGCGCAACCAGAATAAAAGTGGGGAAGGTGAGAGAAAGGGATAGGTGAGGTCAAGGGAGTTTTCCCTTTTATTTTTCCAGAACGAATTTTTAAAACGAAATATCTTGAGACCGTTCATTCAAATTACGAACCGTTTTCGCTTTGAGCTCCTCGTGTGGAGATCTTTAAAAGTAGATCCCATATTGATAGGTTTTGACGTACTTTTTTCCGTACATCTGGTTATATATAGTTTGTACATTCTGCTATGCATATCTTGTACTTTTTTGTTTTGTGTACTTTTTGTCCGCTTTTCTGTGTACTTGTACATCCTGTGTAAATTTGTACTTTAGTTTATGTGTTGTTGTACTTTTTATAGAGTTTTGTACTTCGTTTTCTGTGTACATGTACTTTCTGTGTAATTTTGTACTACGTTTTATGTGTGTATATGTACTCTCTGTGTAATATTTTTGTACTTCAGTTTATGCATTCTTTGTACTTTCTGTGTAGTTTTGTACTTCATTTTCTGTGTATACGTACTTTTCTGTGTAATCTTTGTACTTGGTTTTTTTTGTACTCTTATACCTTGTGTACATCTCGTTTTCCGAATTTGCGTACGTCCGAGTCACCCGGAGCCGCGGGGCTTCGTCCTGCCATATGTGCACGCCAAGGGCAGTCGCCTGTACGCGGGGGGATTCGCAAGGGCAGCTGCGCGATGGATCAGATCGACGCGTGAGGCTTCCATACGAGGATGTGAGGCACGCGGCATGGGCCCAGCCCGGATGCACGCGACGGAAACCTGCCGTGATATCAGGCGTTCACGCGCTCGCCACACGTGGCACGCTCGCGTCATCCAACTTTGCCCTTCCCGAAGGAAACCTTTTATTAGTCCTACCCTATCATATTTTTTTAGACGGAAGGCTCGCAATGAGCCCAGTTTTGAATTAACAAAGCCAACAACCGGCTAACAGTTACAGCTTACAACACGCACCAACCATACACACCCCTTACAAGCAACAAAGTATCACAAGGGAGAACAACCAAGCAACAAGCAACTAAATGAGGCACAAAATAAAAGAGAGTTGCTTGATCATGGAGACGCCTTGACTTTAGTTGCCCGGAGACGCCGTCGGAGGTATCAAAACCAACAGACCTCCACTGCGCCATCCCCATCACCACCATAGACATGTCGTCGAGGAGCCGAGCAGAGCTTATGAATCCAAAGGGAGGGTCTTACAGCAGCGCCTCCAAGAAGGAAAACGGCGTCTTGATCATGGAGACGCCTTGACTTCAGTTGCCCGGAGACGCCGTCGGAGGTATCAAAACCAACAGACCTCCACTGCGCCATCCCCATCACCACCATAGACATGTCGTCGAGGAGCCGAGCAGAGCTTATGAATCCAAAGGGAGGGTCTTACAGCAGCGCCTCCAAGAAGGAAAACGGCGTCCAAGACGCCGTCGTTGCCGGCAGAGATCGTGCAGAGCTTTCGCCAAGACCCCGGGACACCAACCCTAGAAGAAGGGCGATTCACAGACCGCTATGAGAGCCTTCACCAGACACACGCACTTGGGAAACGGGGCGGAACAGCGAGACGGTTTCCGACCGTCAAGTAAAAGGAAGATCTTCACGGCGATGCCTTCAACAAGGGAACGACACCCGAAGGTGTTGTCATCGCCAGCACCGGACAAACCAGTGCACGGTTTTCACCGAGACCCGTCCAGAACCAGACGTCGGCCACCCTCACGAGGACGCGGAGAAGAACACCAAAGGACGGCGTCACCAACCTCCAAACCTCGGGAGAACTCGGTGTGCTAGCCCAGCACACCGGAAACACGTCAAAGACGGAGAGCCGGGACAACACCGTAGTTTTCCACCGTGCTCCATCGAGGGGAGGAAGGAGGAAACACCCACACACACATGCATGTGGGGGATCTCCCCGCCGCCACGACGGCGGCGACCTCAGACGACAGCGCCAGGAAAAAGACCGGACGGGAGCCCCTACTCCCGTCAGCTAAAAAGGCAAACAACCCTCACGACTAGCACGGCAAACACCTAGACCCTCCAGAACCAGACGCGACAGCCACCTCGAGGACACGAAGAAGACCAAGGACGCCTCCAGCGGCCTAGGAATCTCGGGAACACGGTGAACTGGACCGATCTCAGAGCACCGGAAACCACCTCAGACCAGACCCAAACCAACAGGTTGGGCCGGCCCGGCCCCAGCCCAGCCTAGATCCAGCCCAACTGCTTTGGATCTGGCCGCTCCACGGCAGGCGCCATGGGAGCCAGGGCACCGCCGGCAGGACACGTAGAACGGCCGCCGTAGAGGCGATGCGCGTCCACGGCCGCCCGCCACCGGAGCGGCGACGAGCTCCCTCGGCCGGCCGCCCGTCAGATCGACAAGATCTAAAAGGTCCCAGCAGGGGAGCTTCACGGGCGGCGCGACGCGGAACGCGGCGGCAGCCGGTATGAGGACGTGGGGAACAGGGGCGGCGCCGGAGCACGGCGCCGAGCTCGCTCAAGGAGAGGCAGAAGGCGCCCATGGCGGGTCTAGGCAGAACACACACACACCACACCACACACGCACGCGAGGGGGCTCCCCGCCGCCACCATCAGCCGCAGCGCCGGCGGCGTCCTCCGGCGGCGGCGGGGGAAGTGGGGAGGGAGGAAGGAGCTCGGGGCGGCTAGGGTTTGGGCCGCGCGCCGCCCGAGTCGCCCTCGTGAGAGCGACGCGGGGGCCGAGCCGCTTGAATTTCCTTCAAATTCAGCACCTAGGGCTCTCGAGGCGTACCGTTGGGCCTCCCTCCTGAGTACGAACTAGTGGACGACATTTTCCTTCTCGGCAGCCCTGGACGCACCTCATCCGCCCACGCGGCAAGCCAGCAGCAACAAGCCCCTGCTGCTCCTCTCAGTTCCCAGCCAGCCGATTGCGTGCTGATGAGTGATGTCGTCCGAGGACGACATGGTCGGGAGGCCCATCGATCCAGAGGCGCTGCGAACGTCGTGACAGCACGCTCGTGCGGATTGCATCCCACGTGGGCAGGAAGCCCAGGATGTGACGGAGCAGGTCGTCAGGGAGGATGCTGATCCTATCGTGGAACACGAAGGTCCGCAGGCCGTTCAAGCTCAGGCCTTTATATCCAAGCCGTACTTGGTCGTCCTAGGGGCTGGACGGGACGAGCTGGCGTCGTCGCCCACACTGTGGATTGCTAATTGATACTCCCTCCGTTCCAAATTAGATGACTCCATCGTTTGTTTTCTTTGCTTGCGCGGCAAATTAAAGCGAGATCTGTACTCTTTATTGGTGGGAGGAAACGAAGGTCGGGACGGGTGGGAGTTCGATCCGTTCGGTACTTCCGTACGTCGATATGAAAATTCGGTATCACACGAATCACGCATATAAACATCTCGATTAGCAGTTTAGCACTCAATGATTCATCCAAAAGTTACACTATGTTTAGAAAAAGGAAACACTCTCAATAACCAAAAAGGCCCGGCCGCCCTTAGAATTGCCGTTGACCGCATGATAAGTCTGGCTTGAACATGCGCATCCCTGCAGCTGCATAATTAGTAGGCAAAACATCATGAAGAAAATAAGGACTTGTTCTGAAGTGACTTTACGATGCTCTTAACTCTGGAGCCTAGAATAGATAGAGGATCAGAATAGCAGATCGATGATGTGATATGCAAGTAAAAGAAGAAGATCAAGACAAAATGCATATGCAGTGCCTAAATCAACTTCACATATGCCATGGAAGAAATTATCGGCTGCTCGCGGAGTTGTGGCGCTGGTAACGGAGCTCTGATATTGGTTCGACGTAGGGTGTCAAGCGGCGCCGGTTGCGGGCCGCTGATTTGCCCTTGCCATGCTATAATTAAGACTTAATTTTGTACGTCATTTTGCCTTATTTTTTGATTTGTGGGTCGGATGCGGGACGCCGTCAACAACCCTAGTTCGACGGATGAGAAATTCAGATTTGAGAAGCCTAGGGAAGGATGGGTAGTACAAAGGGAGCTGTGGGTTCCAAAATACGATGTGGCCATGAATTACAAGGGGCCAAGAATTCCGTTTCAAAAAAAAAGGGGCCAAAAATCATCAGTTACAACTTGCATATGAGGGGTCGCATGAACGAAGGGATGTGAACCTAATGGTCTCGTGGATAATTAAAAGGCGAAGACTCTTCGAGTATTTGCTGGCGTGGCCTTGCTTGTGGAATGAAGCGTTGCTTGGCAAAAAAAAACTCTAAAGTAATGTAGATGTTTGGAAAACAAACTGATGATGTGGCATAGAAGGATGACGTGGAGGGCCAATGAGGTGGCATAGTTGTATGCTGAGAGAATTTTTGGTAGTCGGTCTTTACTATTAAGATATAAAAGATAAGCTTAATATATTTATAAGGGGTAATGTCTAGAAATATTAAAAATGTAACTTTACTTATAGAATACACATTGAATTTATGGCATGATAATGCATCTAAGAATTGCATGAAAAAGAAGACCATGATTAATATTTTAAAACATTTGTATATGGTTCACCGTGCTAATTAGGTAATAGGAAATATAATAAGTAAAAATACGTGATCTTGTCCCCACTCGATCCAACTGTTAGAACGAGAATCGGGAGCGAATCGAGAGAGAACAAATGAATCAATCGAACTGCTTTATTGATGGTTAGAGAATCCTTTTATACATGGGTAGGGCAATGTCGGTTCCCAGAGGCGGCGCTCCAGGAAACAACCGCCCGACGGTTGCCCACATCGTGGGATTACAAAGTGGGGATTATCTCCTAATTAATATATTATTAATTATTCCTAACACTCCCCCTAATCACCACTTGACTTCATAAGGATCCAGCATCTTCGATTAAATCTCCTCCAAAAACCCTGTGGGAAAAATGAGAGGAGTAGAGTAGGATATGTTGGTAAAACTCCTTCAAACCCAGTGGGAAAATAAGGAGAAAATGATCCAACATATATTGATTATTGTCTCTGTTAACTCAATATGAAGTATATCCATAGAATTTAGAGTACAATATATGTCGTGTATACTTTCCTAAAAACCCCGATGGGGAAAACAGAAAGTATGACATATGATGATAAATTCTCCCCCGAAAACCCCTTGGGAAAAATGTGAGGAGAATTGTATTTGATATGTTGTAAAAACTCCTTTAAAACCCGGTGGGAAAAGTAAGGAGAAAATGATACAACATATAATGATTATTGTCTTTGTTAACTCAATATGAATGAAATCCATAGAGTTTAGAGGACAATAAATATGTCGTGTATACTTTCCTAAAAACCCCGATGGGGAAAACAGAAAGTATGACATATGATCTTATGTTGATATTACCTCATTAAAAACCTTAATGAGAACCTGAAAAGTAAACTCATAAAGGGAAAAAGAGTGTAATATATGCTTTGAACATGTTATTATTCAGGAAGGTTCTCCCCCTGACCCTTGCAAATCACGAAGTCGTCGAATACCAATCCCATAATTAATTTCTGGAATGTTATAGTTGGTAGAGACTTTGTGAATACATCAGCGAGGATATCGCATGATTTGAATTGCAAGATATTTATTCCCCGACTCTACATGAGCTCATGGGGATAAAAACACAATATGCTTAATGATATTGCTCTTTATGTAACATGTTTGCATCCGTGCAACACAAGAAACATTATCTTTGCAGATAATGATAGGTGATTCGAGAGAATCAATACCACATGTGTGGTTTATCATTCCGTGAAGCCACGCGTATTAACGCGGCTTTATATTTCAGAATGATTGGTAGGTGTAGTCATCGAAGTCTGTTTCGAAGACATCAATGGAGTGACAGTTCTACCATGTAGGTACACATTGTGGGGATCATTCAAGTAGCCAACATCAGTGTACCCTGATTATATTGGAGTTCAGATTTCTCTGAAATTACAAGAACATGTCAAATAATGTGTGGTGCCTTGGAGATATCGAAAGATATTCTTGATTCCCAACCAGTTGTTTTGGTGGGTCCAATGGCACAGTGATATGGAACTAGAAGTCCCAATATCCCTTCTACACCATGCCGTGGTTTGAGTGAATCTTTCTCTACGTCTAGAGATCGAACAACCGACATGAGAGATAGACATGACTTGTCCGTTTTAGGTTTCTCCAATATTTATAATATAGGCATCTTGGTGTACCATAATACTTGAGTGAAGTAGCCTGACTTGTAGTATCAAGCACTGTTTGGGTTTAACCAAATCCTTCATCTCAAATTCCGTCTTTTAGATGATCACGTGCTTCGTCATTGCAGGAGTAATCCTTGTGTATGACAAACACGCATGGGTAATCATCATTATAGGAGTAATCCTTGTGTGTAAGGAACTCACTACGTCGGTTGTACCAAAATATACCGACAACAACAAGCCATGTAATGACTCACTGATTTTACACAATGCATGTTGCATTTACATTTCGATTTGGATAGAGATTCCACCGGGAACCATACATGTCCAAATCTAGTGATCCACATGAAATGTAGTCACTACATCTATCAACTGCATAGATAGACGATTTTGCACTGCCAATGATATAATTATCGGAAATTTTTGAGTATTCCAATCCTGTATGGAGAGTAGGTCTCGAATCTCTGCGGAAACCCGACCTTATGCTACAAGCCTTGCTTTCTCACCACCTTGTTGTTCTCATTCTGTTTCTAGAAGAAAACATATTGAATCCTGTATAGGGAATTCAATTGGAGGAGCGAGGCTAATTCTGCTTGGATTGCATCCTTTGTTTATTTCAGTCCGAGCGAGTGGTTTACACTCTGCCATGGCCATGGTCTTTGGATCTGAATCACTGTGAAGGATATTTGCAATCATACAAGAGAAATGTTTGTCGACAATTGTAGGCTTTTGTTATGTGATTCTCCATAGTCGATATTGTAGGAGGAAATCTCATGCACCTATGATGACTCTTCGTGATTTCCCAATACGCGTGAGTCCAGGTGTTCCGATGTCCCAGCCAGTGTGTGCAAGCTGAAGCTGGGGTTGTGGAGGTTTCCCTTCCACTGGGTGTATACTACCCATAAGGTGTTTGTCAACGCTAGGTTGACTTGCATTTACTGATTTAGAGGATTTCTCCTCAGTTTCCTTTGTTGCTTGCAAGAAGCTGGATCCTGGTCAGAGGCCGTACTACTCCCCCTCTTTTTATGAAATAGGGAGTTGAGTGGTTTTTCTTGGTACCTCCACTCTTTCGGGCGCATTTCTAGCCGGATTAGGATTTGTAACACCTTTGAGATCAGTAAATGAATCTGGCAGGTTATTTGCATGTGATGCAAATTTGTGAATCCGAACATAGAGTCCAGATTCTTGAGTACGTGGATATAAGGAGGAACGTGAAGTCCCAATTGATTTCCTGGCATTCAACGTGGTACTTGAAATCTCCCCCTAATGCCTGGAAATAATCCTCCTTAAGTATAAGCAATCAACGTACTGGGCTATGAAAGCATCCCTTATGAGGGGTTCAAGGTACTAGGTGATCGACGGAGATCTGTACCCCACATAGATCCCTCATATGTGGACCCATGATGTACGCTGCGGTGGTGAGATCGGTACGCGTGAAGCGCTTCCGAACTTACGCAGATGGGAAATGCTCGGAGGATTTCCACGTATCAATTGCAGAGGGGAAGTACTGCTATATGCAGTTAGTCAGCAGCGTGTAAAACTGCATGACACCAACGTGAGTTGGCAAATTGCAACTCATTAACATGGGTCGCGCAATGAGAAAAATCCTTTTGATCAGAGATATAACCAAAAACAATTGTGTATGGACACATAGGACACTGTGCTAAAATTCGATCCTCAGAGCCGTGCACTAAATAGTGGAGGCATGGAAGAGAATTCTGCAACAATATTTGTCCATTCGAATTGATTTAATTCGATTTTAGTCCAAACAATGGTTGGTTGAGTACACAAATATCACCTTGAATGTGTTCAAGGGACTGAAGTGATCCGTTGGCACAATATGTCCAAACTAAATCTCATGAATAGGAAAGTTTAACTCATGCAAAACATGACCGATGGAATTGCATTATATGCAACATGTGCTACGAGTTGGATGTACGTAGTACAATCCAGACAATAGAGTGGGTACATTTCATATACTTGTTCCACATCCATCGGATTGACACTCGTAGAAATCTATATATAGAATTGAAGAAGTTCCAATATGGAAATCTTTATCAGATATATAGAATGTATGCAATCTTATTTATATCAGAGTGCTGATACAATATATATGTTCTATTACGAGAACACAAATGGACATTAATAAAACGACCACTAAGGAGATAGTGGGACTAGTTTAAGTCTCCAAACACTTTGGTTGAGGCGTGCTCAACCATCATGTTCTCCGTGCCTGTAGGGTCCTGTGACTTATGGAGAGTTATGGCGTTGCAAGGTCCAGTAGGAACATCTCGCGAACAAGCAGCTCCATTGGTGTCATCTGGAGGAAGGTTGAAGTTGGCTTCAAACCTTTTCCCTTGAGGTGCTTTGCATCCCTGGGATTGCTGATACAGAATAGCCAGATGCTTTGGGGTCTTGCACTTGTTAGTGAGATGCGTGTAGCAGCCGCACTTGTAGCAAAGCTTAGTTTTTTTTTCAAACTCATGCTTTGCGGTGCCTTTCCCACGGTCTGAGTTTCTAGGCTTCATGTTCCGGTTGCGCTTTCGCTTACCATTGAAGTTCGAAGGCTTGCCGTTGAAGGCAGCATCAAACTTTTGCCCGTTCGCGACATTCATATGAACTTCAGGTAAAGGTTGAGAACCAACCGGGCGTTGAGAGCCATTCTTAGCGAGCAGCTCATCATGCTTTTCAGCCTGAAGTAATATATGAATAAGGTCGGAATAGACTTGGTAGTCGCGTGCACGGTACTGGTGCTGGAGGATCCTGTCAGATGGAAGTATAATAGACAAGTTTTTTTTTCTATCTTCTCCGCATCAGTAGGTTCCTTCCCGCAAAAGCGCAGTTTGGAACTGATTTTATGAACCTCATGATTGTACTCCCCGACAGACTTGAAGTCCTGGAGTCAGAGATGTGTCCAATCATGGAGTGCTTCAGGCATGACAACTGCCTTCTGCTGTTCATACCTCGTTTTGAGGGCCTGAAACAAGGTACTGGGGAATTCTTCCTCCAAGTAATCAGACTTGAGATCTGGATGAGTATGGTGCCTTATGATGTACAAAGCATCATATTTTTGCTCATCTGTCATCGGCGTGACTCCAGCCGGGAGTGAAACATCCGGAGCTTGGATTGCACGCACTAACCACGGGACGCAAGGGCGATCTTTATGTCCATGACCCATTTAGGATAGTTGTGGCTGTTGAGAGCAAGTGCATAAAACTCTCGAGCCATCATTTATCTATATGGGTAAACCAGAGAATATTAATTTCCATTTGGTAAATTAAAATCCATCATGGTTATGTCGTAATGAACGATGCAAAATATAGAAGTTTCAAGAAGTGGACTTGAACTCATTAGTGTGAACCTCAAATTGTTAAGTATGACACGTTGTAGATAATCTTCAAAAGAAATTTTGAGTAGATCTAGCAGCATTAGCGGAGTATAAGATACTCACACTTCGAATGCCTTATGTCATAACTTAATAAAATGTATGGGAGAGCACATTGGCAATCATAATGTCAAGTGACAAAATGTAGGCTTAAACAGTAGTGGTAGATAAATCTACATACCACCTCATGATCCCAAAACATCAATTCGAAGAAATCACTTTGAATTTTGCATCTATATTTGCAAGAAATTGAAAATCTCAATTGCAATAGACATGTTAATCTCGACATGTGTCAAACATGGAAATATATACATATCTTAAAAGGATTCCGGAATATATCGTACTCGACAGAGAAACAGCACTATAGAGGTACTAACTTATATTTGCAAGAAACTAAAATCTCAATTGCAAATAGAAGTAATTAATCTCAACACGTGACAAACGTGAAAACATATTACATCGATCTGGAATACATTGGTACTCAACAGAAAAACAGTACTGAAATATATGTACTGAATTGCAAGAAATTAAAATCTCGATTGCAAATAGACGTAATTAATGTCGACACGTGACAAACGTGGAAATATATTACATCAACTTAGGATCTGGAATACATCGGTACTCAACAGAAAACAGTACTCAAGTATATGTACTGATTTAATAGAGTCTAAAATAGGAATAAAAGCACTGCTAGAAGTACTGTTAAAACACTATAATCTGCTAAAAAGCTGAAATATACAAAGCAATTCAGCAAATAAGCATAGGCTCGTGGTGGCCCAGTAGGCATGCAGCAAATGGGCCAACGAAGGCGGCCATTGCTAAACCAACCAGGTCCAACCGGTCGGATAAGGGAGAGCGACCGAGGAAAAATTCCCCAACGCTTCAATCCCAATCCACGCCGAGTCAGGGAGACCCTCACGGCTAGCCGGCCGGCCGCATCACCGGCGGCGAGAAGAGTTCCCGCCACGCGTGCCTGTCGGTCTGCCAGGAGACGACGCCACTTCGCACACGGGCTTGAGGGCGTCGCCGTCCGAGCGCCGGTTGCGGCTACGCTGCCGCCGCATCACGGGGAGCCGCATCCGGAGATGCCGCCGGCGAGGAGGTCGCGTCAGGGGCGCCGCGGGGAGCAGCGCGCCGTCTGCGACTATGCTGCCGCCGAATCGCGGGGAGCTGCATCCAGAGATGCCGTCGGCGAGGAGGTCGCGTCAGGGGCGCCGCCGGGAGCAGCGCGCCGGCTGCGGCTATGCTGCCGCCGTCGAGGGCGATTTCCGGGCTGCGCACGACGCGCCGCCGTCGGAAGTCACACCGGAAGGGGCCGCGGGCGGGCGCCACCAAGTCTCGAGGATGCGAGCCGCGTCGGCCACCGCACTGATGAAGGTGCAGGCACCGCTGCGCCGCCGCGCGTGGTGCCGCTGGAGCGACACCGGGATAGGCTCACCTTGTTGTGCAGAGGAGTCCTCGATGGTCGACGGTACGTGCGAGAGCCGCCGTCGTTCTGCTTGTTCTTCTCCTTCTCTTCTGTCTTCGATCGAATCGATCGAATCGCTCAGCGTGAGCGTGCTGATAACGTGTTAGAACGAGAATCGGGAGCGAATCGAGAGAGAACAAATGAATCAATCGAACTGCTTTATTGATGGTTAGAGAATCCTTTTATACATGGGTAGGGCAATGTCGGTTCCCAGAGGCGGCGCTCCAGGAAACAACCGCCCGACGGTTGCCCACATCGTGGGATTACAAAGTGGGGATTATCTCCTAATTAATATATTATTAATTATTCCTAACACCAACATTCTCTTCACAGACCAAGATTCCAAGAACCGGGCCAAAGTTCTTGCTACCATCTAATCATCAAAATCAAGCCAAAGGCTTAGGAAGCTTAATTTTTGCAAGTATAATATTTACATTAATCAACAAATCTAGCAAAACACTGAGGAATACTACAAGATGTTGAGCATCCACGATCAGAAGGCCAACGTCCTGCTCCTTCTGAGCGGCAGAGGAAGCAGCGGGTTGGTCCGGTGCAACGATGAGCATGGGCAGGTGGACGGCGAAAGAGCGTAGCGAGGTGCCCAACTGGGGCGTCAAACGACAAGTGCGGTGTCGAAGGTGCTCGAGATATGCCCCTGGCAACGCACGTCCACGGTTGCCGAGAAGGACAACCGCTCGGTGGAGCCTCAGCGTTCCATGCTTGTTTTATATAATTGTCACATGTTTTATTTACATTTATACATTATACATTTTATGTGACTAACATTTTAACAAGATGTCAAAGTTCCAGTTCCAGTTTTTTGTCTTTTTTGTTTCAGAAATATTAAAAAAATGCCGGAATTAGACGTCAATTTATGACGATTTATCTTAAGTTGGAACGACGATGAAGTCCGAAGGGTGATCGAATAGGCGCACCAGAGCGGCGAGACGCCACCTCGATGCGGCAACAGCTGGGGCAAGCCGTAGGTGATCGTCGATTGTAGTGGATGGAGGAGACGGCGTCGTCGTCAACACAGTGGATTGCTATGTTGGAGTCCATCGTTTGTTGTGTGTGCTTGCGCTGCAAATTAAAGCGAGATATATGTACTCTTTATTGGTGGGAGGAAACGCCAGGTCGGCATGGGTGAGAGTTTTTTTTTACGTGGAACGCCTATTATTCCAATTTAACTCGTGGACACGACAATATCGTCGGCCACAGCACGGGTTACAATCTCTGGTGTGTCGGAAAGCCACACAACATGGTTTCCAAACACCCATCGGTACCAAGCTTAGCCAAAATATGGGCTGGCTTATTACATGAACGAGGACTGAAAAACACTTGGTTGTCGATAAACCCCTAACTAAGCAGGAACTTAGCTCCACAGAAGAGAGTACCCAGTACGGAGCCAGGATTTCAGCATGAGGGGGGCGAAAAGGAAAAATGTCCCAGGATTGGACCTCACGGCAAAGTTCCGGGATCAGGAGGAGCTTCGAAGGATGGCAAGCGAGTTAAGGCGCTTACACGCGCTAAGCAGGCCTAGACCCACGACGGTGGACGACTCAGCGGTGCAGGCGACGTGAGCAGGGGCTCTCTTCGTCTGTCGTGGACCTCACCTACTTCATCTAGCTATTTTACTGCAGAATTTTACTTATGCTTGGTGCTTGATCACCGTGAACTTTACTTATGCCGGCCAAGCTGTAGAGCCCAGCTATTGTATCCGTCGTGGGGTGTTGTGTTGTGAACCTTGTGGCTTTATTAATTTAAAGTCGGGCACGTGGTGCCTTAGTTCTAAAAAAGGAAAAATGTTCTATGTGGGGACACTTTCCTAAACCCAGAGCTAAATGCACATTTTTCTGTTTTAGAAGAAGAATTGTGGAGATAAAACATCCCAATACACAAAGTCTCCCTGGCAACAAATTGGAGATTTTCCTAAACCCAGAAGCTAAATGAACGAAAAACACGTCAAAATTAATCAATTAGGATATAAGCAAATAGAAGATTTCATAATTAACTTGTGAATTGATCAGACTCTTTTCGCCTTCATGTCTACAGAAGCAAAAGCGCACAATCAAAAATTTCCTAACTAATATTGTAGGCACAAATTTATCCAATGTCGAGAGATGGTCAAATGACTAAATAAGACACAATCCAATTAGAGAGATCCGTAAACCACTTTTCGTTCTCACCTCTCGTCGCTCATGCTCAACCGCGGCTGGCCTCCGTGCAGTCAAGCCAGGTCCCTGAGTCAAGCTATGAATTTGCAGCCCTTGATTTATCGATCTTGACTCGATAGATTTCGATTGGAGCCCTCGCCGGCGGCAAATCAGGTAGGCGCCCAACTCAGTAGAAACGAGATGTGGAAAAGCAGAGATCTTATCCGTCTTATGTGTGCTTGCGTGTGTGCTGCTGCTTCCAGATGGACTTTTGGATGATATATTTAGGCTTGCTAGTGCCATTATGCTCGTGCTAATTTGTTTTCTGGCCCGTGCCTGCTCTAGATGGGCTATTACTCGCAGCAGCAGATGGGTTTGAGGGCTGACTTCATGTGCGTTACACGCGGATAGGGGGGGCGAACACAGTCGCGTGATGCAAAATTAGTCGATCTCTTAATCGCTATTGACGAAAAATGAGATCGTTAGGGGGGGGGGGGGGGGGGGTCTCGCCCCCGCTCGTCCCCCTCTTCCTCCGTCCCTAACCCAGAGGAGCTCGGTCTTGCGAAGTGGAGGTGATTGCTTGCTGCAAATTCAGGCTATCAGTTGAGAAGATCACCCGTCCCATCCCAAACTGTTCCGCTAGCTCAATAGCTTTCGGCAAGGATAGGGTTTCAGCATGCAACGCATTCGCTAGGTGAGACGGGCTTCCCGCTGCAGAGAATACAATTTCGCTATCACAGTCTCGAGCGATACAGCCCCAACCTCCTGTACCATTCTCAGGGATAAAAGAGCCATCAAGATAAATCATAACCCAGTCCGGCAAAGGTGGCTGCCATATCTGAACTTGCTGATTATGAGCTTTGTTCTGTGAACTAAAGTATTGCTTCCATTCTCCCACTTGATGGGTGAGAGTTCGGTTCGGTACTTCGTACGTCGATAGGAAAATTCAGTATCACACGAATAACGCATATAAACATCTCGTTTAGCACTCTATGATTCATCCAAAAGTTACACTATGCTTAGAAAAAGGAAACACTCTCACACTAACCAAAAGGCCCGGGACAGATTCGCCGCCCAAGAACAACAGCGATCTACACTAACATCTCCGTTGTCAGCCGTCTCTGAAAACACGCATCGATCTCACCTAGCACCCATGATCAACTCACACGAGTAACTCCGGCGGCGGCGGTGGCGGATATGTCGTCGGGCAGTCTGGGTCGCAGACGAGGCAGGCGGCGTCGCACTCCTCGTACGAGTGCCAGCACGGGATATCCGGCAACGTCTGGCAGCAGACGCAATGGTTCACCAACACCAGACCTGATCCGGGCGTGCAGCCCCCCGGGACACAGAACTTCAGGCTAAGCTTGCTCTCGGCTACCAATGGCGCCGTAGCATTGGTGGCAGTGCTGGTCATGTTGGCGTGACCATGGCCGCCTCGATAGCTCCTCCCGGCGTCCACACCATCTACTGCACGATGCATTATGATGAGTTTGTCAGTACACAGCACAATAGAAACTACTAGCAAGGTGAATACACTGCGACGGTGAGCATCAGCTTACGCTGTCCGATCCTGGCGAGGCTGATCCCGATGAACAAGACGGCCATCAGGTGCGCCAGACGGCTCCCATCATCATACTCTAGATCTTGATTTATTACTTCTTGGTTACTGATGAACGAGCAAGCACGATATCCTCGATATATAGACGGGGTAGAAACCTTGATCGCGAGAGGTATCTGCGTTGGTTCCCAATCCGCAGCCGACATACTTTCCATTGACCGTTTTGGTAACCGAGATGTTTAATTCCAAACTATGAACTCGCCCAATCAGGAATAGTTGCCGTACGGATGAGTACAACCTGAGCGAGAAAGTTTCCATACTTTGCTCATTAACCCGGGAGCTTGCCCTGCCATCATGCGTTCTTTCCTTTTACAGCAAAAGCAGCCTTTGTCTATTCTGTAATTTCAAACAAAGTAACTGGGTCCTAAAAAAACAAGGTAACATCCGTTCAACAAAATGGGCAAAATAAAAATCTGGCGGTGACGGGATCTCGTCCCTCCTGTTGCGGGGACCTTTGGCCGATAAGGCCTTGTGGGCTGTGGCCATGGACGACGCCGCGTTCGTCAAATCTCGAAAACCAGGAGCCCTAGAACATTTTTGTGGTGGCATGGTTGCGGCGGCTGCGAATGTAGTGGCGGTCGGCCGTGGATATGGGCAAGGTGGATGAGGCGCCAACAAGAAGATCAAAGGTGGAGATGCCAGCGACAACGCTTCGGTCCCGATTTGGAGAAGGTAGTGGAATATCACATTGCTCCCGAGCATTAGTTTTTCTCTTATTTTTTTACTTTAAAACCTATATTTACATGTTTGAAAAAATATGGAAAAAATCCACATGTAATCAATGATGCATCCTACAACATGCAAAATCAAAATGGTGAAATTCTTTATTTAATGGGTTACACAAAAAATGATGAAATCTTATACACTTTGGAGATTTAAAATTGTGTAAATTCAGATCGCACATTTGTCATTTTTATGTGCTTGTGAATACAGAGGTTTTTTACAAGAAATTTTGCAGGTTTAGGGGATACAACATTTATTTATTTTTGAATTTTGTGTTTTATAAAATTAACCAGACGAGTCAGTATTACAATCGTTTTGGGCAAACTTCAGCACGCAGGCTGGGACATTCCAGGGAATAAAACCATTACAACCATATTTACTACTATAAGCAGCTAAACTGTGAGCAGAGACATTCTGATGTTCTAGGAACATGCTGAGCCTTGAAGTGAGGCAGGTTCTTGATCAGTTCAGAGGCTTCAGCATAGACAAGGCTTCGCTTGGGATCTTCCACAAGTTTTGGAGTTGATGGAGTTGACCACATTCAAGCAGTCACATTCCAGGACGAAGGGGATGTTCAGGTTTTCCATTAGCCTGATTCTTTCCAAAGCTGCAATTGCTTCGGCTTCTTCTGCTGATTGGCAACATGTCAACATGGATCCCATACAAATGACGCAAATTATGTTTGCGCGCATAAGTACATGATTCAACCATAGAGCAGTAATTTAAATTATCTTCATGATCACACATGATCTCTTGATGAACCGCCTGATCTGACCTCAACAAACTCGATAGGCTTCAGATTCCAATATATTTGGCGTCAGCTATGGTTAGATTTGTTGGCCACAGATTTGAAAGAAGAAAAAAATAGTTGGTGGCCATATAGCGCTGGGCTTACTTAAGCGAGAGCTATCTCTACTAGCTTTCAAGAACGCAAATGTAAGGGCAAGGGCCCGGCCCAAGAATACATGTGCTTATAGCAAAAAATATAAGTCCAAGGAGAAAGTACAGACAGACAGAGTCATCAAAATATTACTTTGCCTCCTGAGCTTCAGTTTTGCTTTTATTTTGAAATTTAAAACCTATAAAGTTTCAAAAGATATGGAAAAAATCCGCATGTAGTTAATGATGCGTCCTACAACATGTAAAATCACACTATGATTTTTCAAAATATTTTGGGCTACAAAAAAAATGACAAACTCTTATATATTTTAAAGATTTAAAATTATGCAAATTCAGATCACACATTTGCCATTTGTATATAGTTCTGAATATAGAGGTTTTTGACTTGAGATTGTGCTGGTTTAGGGGATACATCATTGATAACATGTAGGATTTTTTTCTTCAAATTTTTTGAAACATGTAAATATGATTTTGCTTCTTAAAATAAAGAGGTCACCGGAGTTGGCGAGATAGAAATCTCTGTTCAGATATACATGCAACGTGTGTGCAAAAACACAAAGGTGTCCAAAGGTATGTCCAATGAACAAGATTTTGACCGTACCCGAAAATGTCAAAGTTCCAGTTTCTCTTTTTTCTGTAGGCTCCTTGGAAGTTTGCACGGGCAAGTATGGGGATTCGGGACGATATATAAGTGCGTTAGGTATGTCAAAAAATTCTAAAACTTTGAAACACGAATTTAAAATTCACGTTCCACCGTAAATCTGACTCGGTAATGCAACCCGATACTATATACGTCGAGAAACAGTATTTTCTCCGGCGCCCGTGCCAGAAACACAGCAAACCCGGCCCGTACGTCCTTGCAATGTACTGATGCCACGAGCGATGAACGTCACGATTTTTTTCCCTCGGTGGCCCGATGCGTGTCCTTTGTCTGGAACAAACGCATTGATTGCCGATCCAGTTTTGTTGTACCGGTGCGGTGCGTACGTACGTGAACACGAACGAGCCCGCACGCCGGTTCACGTGTAGTCATCTCGCTCGCGCCATAACGCGGTTATCATTCCGGATCGCGTCACTCACTGAATTGGTTGGGAGCCATCAAACCCAACACAATCTCTCCGTGAACGAGTGGTGGTTGTTGAGGACGGACGGGTCTACTCCAAATCGCAAGGCCGTCTCCCTTACGTTGCTTACCACGTGAGAAATTTGGAATGAGCACAATGCAAGAGTCTTCCAAAACAAATTCTCACCTCCGTCAGTCATTCTTGAGAAAATTAAGAGAGCCCCACAATGCAATGTATCTTTATAAACTACAGAGAATCAGAACGGGCAGCACGAAAATGATGTCGTCGGAAGCAAGGCAGGGAGCCTCCACTTCTCGATTTTTTTTTTTTTGCGAACACGCAAAAGACTTGCGTGTCGACTTTGATAGAAGAGGAGAAAGAATATCGGGCTACAGCGTTTCCGGCATCATGGATGCGGGTACAGACGTGCAAAGTGTGACGGGCTAGTCACAAACGAACTGCAATAAACTAACAACGCCCAAAAAACTAACGAACTACTCCCAAATTTGCCTCAGCCCAACATCGCCGGAGAGCTTCCAAAGATCGACCTCGTCGGCGATCCTCCGGCAAACTAAAGTGACCATCTCAGCCTCCCGCTGAAAGACTCTGCCATTCCTCTCCTTCCAGAGCGACCAGACGACGAGGAGGACAAGGGAGTCAAAGCCCTTACGGGCATGCGGAGGGGCACGACGCCGAGCATCAGGCCACCACTCCACCAGGGCGTCGCCTGCACCAGGAGCAAGGAAGCCGAGGCTGCAGCGGTGCAGCGTCTTGACCCATACCTCACGAGCGAAGACGCAGCCAAGTGCGAGATGGTCGGAGGTCTCGGGCGCCTGGTCACACAGCGGGCAGTTGGTGTGCGAATTCAACCCATGCCGCCGTCTTCGATCAGCTGTCCACAACCGTCGCCGCAAGGCCAGCCAGATATGGAGCTTGCACTTCGCCGGCGCCCACGTCTTCCAAATGGTTTTCCCGCACGGGGCAAACTCGAGTCCCACGAAGAACGCACGGTAGGCGGAGCGAGCCGTGTAGACTCCAGAGGCCGTCCACTTCCAGACCAAGCGGTCCGCCGGCACGAGCACGACCTCCTAGAGCGCATCCACTAAGATCAAGAACTGGGTCAGAACTGGGATGGTCAGCGGCCCGGTGATGTCACGAATCCATCTCTGGTCCAACAACGCCTGCTCGACGGTGAGCGTCGTCCCAGGCCGCAAGGAGACAGTGGCAAAAAGGGCAGGCGCGGACTTGGCGATCGACGTCCTGTTTAGCCACGGGTCGGTCCAAAAGTGGGCCGTGCGCCCATCACCGAGATCAAACCTAGTCGCGGCGTCGAACAGAGCCTGCACCTCAGGCTCAACTCGGAGGGGCAGGTCCGTCCAGCACCCCGCCCACTGCTTCTGACGCCACAACCATCGCGTGCGCAACGCGAAGCCAAGCAACTTGAGGTTCAGCACCCCTAGACCACCGTATTCCACCGGCTGGCACACCCTGTCCCATGCCACGAGGCAGTGGCCTCCAAGGATGGCATCCATCCCCTTCCAGAAGAAGGCTCGGATCCTCTTCTCGAGGAAAAGCAGCAGCCATGCGGGCAACTCCAGCGCGATAGCTAGGTAGATAGGAATCGAAGTGATGACGGACTTGATGATCACCAGCCGTCCCGCCGTGGTGTAGAAGATGGCCTTGGACGGCGCCAGCCGCCGGCATACAGCGTCCACGATCGGCTGCAGGCTTGCCCTTGGGAGCCTCTTGTACGACAGCGGCAGCCCGAGGTATGTGCACGGGAAGCTCTTCACAGCGCAAGGAAAGTGGGTCGTAGCCAGTGCAAGATGGTCCTCGCTGCAGCGGATTGGCGAGATGGAGCACTTGGCCATGTTGGTGTGCAAGCCCGACGCGCCGCCAAAGCTACGAAGCACGCGCCGGATCAAAGCCAGGACCCGCTCCACTGGCCTCACGAACACAACGACGTCGTCGGCGTACATAGACGTGCGGAAGCGCACGCCGCGGCACGGCAGCGGGGACAGGAGGTCCATGCTTTCAGCTCGCCGGAGGAGGGCGTTCAAAACTTCCATGACAAAAAGGAACAGCGTCGGCGACAGCGGGTCGCCCTGCCGCAGACCTCGCCGATGAGCAATCACCCTACCTGGGACTCCGTTCAGCGGGATTCTCGAGGAGGCGGAAGATAGGACAATACAGATCATCTCCACAAAGCGATGCCCAAATCCAAGGTGACGAAGAATCCTGATAAGGAACGGCCAGGATACCGAATCAAAAGCTTTTGTGATGTCGATCTTGAGCAGTAGTGCAGGGGATCGGCTGAGGTGCAGCGCCCTGGTGGTGAGCTGGACCAGCTTGAAGTTATCATGGATCGACCGCCCCTTGACGAACGCTGATTGGTTATCGGCAACCAACTCGGACAGCCGCGGCGCAAGCCGCATCGCGAGCAACTTGGAGAAGAGCTTCCCAAAGCTGTGCGTCAGGCTAATTGGCCTGAAGTTAGTAACCTCCACCGATCCCTCTTTCTTTGGCAGAAGCACAATTAAGGCGTCATTAAGCTTCCTCATCCCTCTGGGCTTCAGGGCGTACAGTTGCTGGATCGCGAGGAAGACGTCGTTCTTTACGATGGGCCACGCAGATTGGAAGAAACGGCCCGTGAACCCGTCTGGGCCGGGTGCTTTGTCCAGCGGCATGTCCTTCACTGCAGCCCAGACCTCGTCCATTGAAAACGGCACGTCAAGATCAGAGAGATCGAGCGAGGGCAAGCCAAGGAACTCGAGGTCCAGATCATGCTCACGGTGGAACTCAGATCCCATCAGCCCATTGTAGAAACCAAACAGCATCTCCTCCTTGTCATTGTGCTGGACTGCCGAAATCCCGTCACGAGCAATGGCAACGATGTGGTTGTTGCGATGATGCATCCTCGCCCGCATGTGGAACTTCTCGATTCGAGAATCGTGCTTAAACCTGCCGACCACTTTCAGGTTCAGATGCTTGAACTGAATGGGAAAAGAAAACTAACGATCGATCACTGTGTTGGCAGTTGGCACCTGAACGTGTCAGCAACCTCCAAGATCATCAAACACGCTCCTAGCTTCAGCTTCACGTGTCGGTTCGGTTTTAGAAATTCACAGAGATCTTCTGCATCATTTCATTTTCCGTCCGTCCATGTTTCTGGCAAAGTGTCTCGACCCCTTTGCCTCAGAAAAAAGATAAGAGGGAAGTGGCAGGCATAATACACGCGTTGCCCGGCGAGCTGAAGGTGCTTCATACTACAACCAGACACCAAGAAAATGCGCTCAAATGGCAGAAAAATGATCTAAAACTCCTCTCGACCTATTTAAGTAGCCAGCTAAAAGCGAAGTACTACTGTACTACATCTTCCTACACTCCTAGTAGCAAGGATTGTGTTTGCATTACACGGAGTTCAGCATGAAATAATTATGCATTGGCTAGTGAAAAGGCACACCCTCCGTCGGTTGAGCAAGGAGTACATGCCACAGGCTCACAACCTCCGCCGGGGCGAGAACTTGTCTGTGCCAAGATGGTTAGGAGGGTGGTTGTACCCCAGCCCACCAGAGTTCAAACCCCAGATTTGACGTTGGTGTTTCTCATTTAGGCGGATTATTCTTCAGTGGGAGGCGACGTTCCAGTCGACAGCGAGGCGCCCGTGGTGACTTTGTCAATCTCAAGACCTAACCGCCGGCTCAGTCTTTCGAAGATGCTCATAGGGGTAGGGTGTGCGTGTGTGCGTTCATAGGGGTGAGTGTATGCGCGTGTATGTGAGCGTCTGCGTTGTACTGTGTTTCGCAAAAACAAAAAAACCTCCGCCGGGGCAAAGGATATGTTTGCTTCGGCTACACCACACACATTCCCATCTCCCACCGACGTGTGGGCCGTTGATACGTCTCCAACGTATCCATAATTTATAATGTTTCATGCTTATAGTATATCAATTGCTACATGTTTTATATACACTTTATATCATTTTTATGCATTTTCTGGGAGTAACGTATTAACAAGATGCCACAGTGCCAGTTCCTGTTTTCTGCTGTTTTGTGTTTCAGAAAAGTTGTTCTGGAAATATTCTCGGAATTGGACGAAACAAAAGCCGAAGATCCTATTTTTTTGTCACGTGCACGGAGACCGAAAGAGACACGAAGGGGACCGAGGAGGCGGCCACACCTGGTGGTGGCGCGGTCCCACCTCCTGCCGCGCCGCCACGTGGTGTGGGCCCCTCGGGTCTCCACCGACGTCGCCCATTCGCCTATAAATTACTATTTTCGGGAAAACCCTAGACACCCGAGTCATATCCCACGAAAAGTTCTAGAGCCGCCGCCGTCAACCCTAACTCGGGAGGGTTCTGAAGCTCTTCCCGGCACCCTGCCGGAGAGGAAAATCATCACCGGAGGGCTCTACATCGTCATGCCTGCCTCTGGAGTGATGTGTGAGTAGTTCATCCTTGGATTATGGGTCCATAGCAGTAGCTAGATGGTTGTCTTCTCCTCTTGTGCCATCATGTTTAGATCTTGTGAGATGCCTATCATGATCAAGATCATCTTATTGTAATGCTACATGTTGTGTTTGCTGGGATCCGATGAATATTGATACTATGTCAAGTTAAATACTGAAATATCATGTCTATGTTATTTATGATCTTGCATGCTCTCCGTTGCTTGTTGATACTCTGGCTAAGTGGATGCTTGTGACTCCAAGAGGGAGTATTTATGCTAGATAGTGGGTTCAGTTTCCATTTAATCTGGGGGAGTGACAGCAACCTCTAAGGTTGTGGATGTGTTGTTGCCACTAGGGGTAAAACACTGATACTTTGTCTAAGGATAAATGTGTTACTTACATTATGGACTTTACTTAATGCAATTGTTTGTTGCTTGCAACTTAATACTGGAAGGGGTACGGATGTTAACCTGAATGTGGACTATTTAGGCACAGATGCATGCTGGATAGCGGTCTGTGTACCTTGTTGTAATGCCCAAATGAATCTCATAGTAGACACCATAACTTGAACATGCATATTTATGCACTTCAATATTGTCAATTGCCCAGCTGTAATTTGTTTACCGAGCATGTTAGTTATCTTTATGGAGAGACACCACTAGTGAACTGTGGACCCTGTTTCATTCTTTTACATCTGATAATACAACCTACTGCAATCATTGTTTTCTTTCATTCTCTGCAAACAAACATCATTTTCCACACTATACGTCTAATCCTTTGTTTTCAGAAAGCCGGTGAGATTGACAACCTCACTGTTAAGTTGGGGCAAAATATTTTGGTTGTGTTGTGTGCAGATTCCAAGTCAACCGCCAGGATCTCCCCTACGCACCACACTTTTTCTGGCACCATTGCTAGGAAGAGGAAGCATCTCCACCAACACCAAATTTTCTAGCGCCGTTGACACCTTCAGAAGTGTCTGCATCTCCTACTGGTTCGATAACCTCGGTTTCATACTGAGAAAAATCTTGCTGTTGCACTCATCATACCTTCCTCTTGGGGTTCCCAACGAACATGTGTCTTTCACGTCATCAAGCACTTTTTCTGACGCCGTTGCCGGGGAGTGAAGACACTTTGGATTCAGAAGACTTTTATCTCCCCTCGGCACCAGACTTTTTCTGGCGCCGTTGTCGGGAGAGCAAACCTTTTGCGAGGAGAGTCTCTCGCTTCCAATCTCCTTACTTTGTTTTTGTCTTGCTTAGTTTATTTTTACTTTGTCTTGCTTGCTTCTTTTTATAAAAAACACACAAAAAATTAGTTCCTTTCATTTAGTTTATTTCGGTTTATTATTATGTCTACTTGTTTACTTGCTATCAATGTCTATCTGTTTGAAACAAAATCTTATTGGCTAAGTGGGTTCACGGAGGAACAACAAAATTATTATAAGGAATACCGCTTGTCTGAAAAAGGGAAATATTTATGGGAACAAATAAGTAGATTGAATTGTTTTGCTAAAAACTTGTGCTCTACATATGATGAATCCTACTACTTTAATGAATCTTTTTGTTGTAGAAGGCATAAACACCTCCCTTTCCAATGTGATTATAATGATAATGAAACCTTGGCTGCTTATGCTAAAGGAAACTATGACTTTGGTAATCTTGAACAAATTGAAGAATTTGTTGTTTCTAAGGGTGCATATGAAATTGATGGTTATATTCAAAATGATGATGCTCCTTGTAGAACTGAGAATTATGCTATACTTGGTTATTGTCTTGAATATTACAATGATAATCCTTATATTACTGAATATATTGAGAAAACTTATTCTCAAGAACAACTTGCTTCCTTTCAGGAACCTATGCAAGAAGAAATTTCTGAAACTGTGATCTCATTGGATGAAAAAGAGGAGGAGAGTGAAGAACAGAAGGAGGATCTACCTTCTAATGATAGTAACTCCTTAACTCTTACATTATATGATTGCCCTCCATGCCTGCCTAAGAAGAAAGAGTGCTATATTGTTGAATGTCATGATTCTATTGAAATATCTACTTTTGATAAATTTGAAATAACAAGCTCCTTGACTCAAATAGAAAAGGAAATTACAGAAATAAAACAATGGCTCCCTAATGTTATATATGATAATTCTCTTGATGATGGTCCTATATTGACTGATAATATTAATTTTACTACTATTGTCAAAAGTGGGTTTAATAACCTCACTATTTTGTAGCTTAAGAAAAATTATGTGTTTGTAGATCATGACAAGCATGCTTTATGTGATAGTTATATTGATGAGTTTGTTCATGATGCTACTGAAAGTTACTATTAGAGAGTAAAATATGGTTGTAAAATTTTGCAAGTCACTAAAACACCTCTCTTTATGTTGAAGTTTTTAAAGTTGTATTTGTTTGATCTTTTTCTATGCTAGTTGCTTTATGCTTCAAGAATTTATTTTGTTACAAGATTCCCTTGCATAGGAAGTGGGTTATACTTAAGTGTGTTTGATATTTGCCTCTTGATGCTCTCTTTTGTTTTTCAACTCTTATTCTTATGAGAGTATCATTAAAATCTTCTAGCCTAGCTAAAAGGCATTAAAGAAAGCGCTTTTAGGAGACAACCCATTATCTTTTGTTTTCAGTTTTTGTCTTGGAGCTTGCTTACTTCTGTAACAACTCCTTTGTATCTTTATTTTATTGCATTGTTGTGCCAAGTAAAGCCTCTAATAGAAAGTTGATGCTAGATTTGGATTTCTGCGCAGAGATAGATTTTTGCTGTCCACCGTTTTGAGCTGTATGCACTCCATAAAAATTGACAAATTCTGAAAAAATTCACGCATGATCCTTATATATGTACGCAACTTTCATTAGATTTGACTTTTCGAATCTGAGCAACTTAAGTGCCTCGAAAAAAATTGTCTTTACAGACTGTTCTGTTTTTGACATATTCTGCATTTTATTTTGCATTCTCTCTTTTACTGTGTTTGAGTGGATTTCTTTACTCCACGAAACATTAGTGGCTGTAGCTAATGTCCAGAAGTATTGGTTATGATTGTCTCATTACAGAACATGTGAGATTTTGATTATGCACTAACCCTCTAATGATAATTACTTTGAGTTTGGTGTGAAGAAAGTTTTCAAGGATCAAGAGAGGAGAATGATATGATATGATCAAGAAGAGTGAAAAGCCTAAGTTTGGGGATGCCCCCGTGGGTCACCCAAGCATATTTCAAGAAGACTCAAGCGTCTAAGCTTGGGGATGCCCAAGGCATCCCCTTCTTCATTAACAACTTATCAGGTCATCTCTAGTGAAACTATATTTTAATTCTTTCACATCTTATGTGCTTTACTTGGAGCGTCTATGTGCTTTTATTTTTGTTTTGTTATTTTTATTTTCTGAATAAATTGGATCCTAGCATTCTTTTGTAGGAGAGAGACACGCTCCGCTTTTTCAGATGAATACTCATATTCTTCACTTATATTTGTTAAGTATTCTTGTCTAGCTACTGCAATGCTTTTTAGCTCCTGGTTTTCATGCATCTCTTGTTCAGATCTGTTAGTTCTTGTAGAGAAGTACTCTCTTGTTTCATTGTTTTATTACTTGGAGAGTTTTGTGTTGAAATAAGTTGATTGGTGTTTGGTTGGAAACAGAAAATGCTACATGTGGTAGATCATGTTTAAACTCTTGCATCATGTAGTTAAAACCTATTAGTAGAGAACTACCGTAGAGCTTGTTGAAATTTGGTTTGCATGTTTGGTATCTCTAAGGTCTAGATATTTTCTGGTAAAAGTGTTTGAGTAACAAGGAGGACAGTGTAGAGTCTTATAATGCTTGCAATATGTTTTTATTTAAGTCTTGTTGTACCAGTTGATATCCTTTGTTTGCATCAAACAACCTTGCTAGCCTAAACTCTGTACTGAGAGAGAATGCTTCTCGTGCATCCAAACCTTGAGCCAAAACCCATGCCATTTGTGTCCATCATAACTACCTATTATGTGGTATTTCCTGCCATTCCAAGTAAATACTTCATGTGCTACCTTTAAACTATTCAAAACTTTATTACTCCTTAGTTGTGTCAATGTTTTATAGCTCATGAGGAAGTTATGTGGCGTTTTCTCTATCACCTTGTCATTTACTCATGGCATATACATCCGCTTATCCAATAACTTGCAAAAAGAGCTGGCAAATGGGGTGCCCAGTCCCAATTAATTACAACTTTAACCGCTTGATTCTCTTTACATGTTTTGCCAATGATTTATCAGAAGCAATTTTCAAAATGTTAAACAATATCAAATAGGCACTCCTTCATGGTATGTGATTGTTGGAAGGCACCCGAGGATTCGGTTAGCCATGGCTTGTGCAAGCAAAGGTTGGGAGGAGTGTCATACCAATTTATAAATATGCATGTGTAAACAAAAGAGAAGAGGGATGATCTACCCTTGGGTAGAAATAACGTCCTTCATGGGAGCCGCTCTTGAAAGTCTGGATGACAAGGGGGCTAGAGTGCCCACTGCCATTCATTGACAATAACAAACACCTCTCAAAAACTTACTTTATGCTCTCTTTATGATTTCAAAAACCTAAAAAGCTCTAGCACATGATTTAATCCCTGCTTCCCTCTGCGAAGGGCCCTTCTTTTACTTTATGTTGAGTCAGCTTACCTACTTCTTTCTATCTCAGAAGCAAACACTTGTGTCAACTTTGTGTGCATCAATTCTTATATGCTTACTTATTGCACTTGTTATATTACTTTGTGTTGACAATTATCCATGAGATATACATGTTGAAAGTTGAAAGCAATTGCTGAAACTTAAATCTTCCTAAGTGTTGCTTCAATGCCTTTTACTTAGAATCTATTGCTTTATGAGTTAACTCTTATGCAAAGCTTTTTGATGCTTGTCTTGAAAGTACTATTCATGAAAAGTTTTTGCTTATATGATTCAGTTGTTTACTCTTTATCTATTTGTTAGCAAACTATAGACCATTGCCTTGAGTCACTTCATTCATGACATGAGCCTTGCAATATTATTTGATCAAGATTGTGTGAAAGCATGTCTCCTCAGAAATTATTTTGTTGTTATCGTTTTACCTACTCGAGGACGAGTAGAACTAACCTTGGGGATGCTTGATACATCTCCAACGTATCCATAATTTTTGATGTTCCATGCTTATATTATATCAATTGCTACATGTTGTATATACACTTTATATTATTTTTATGTATTTTCTGGGACTAACCTATTAACAAGATGCCACAGTGCCAGTTCCTGTTTTCTGCTGTTTTGTGTTTCAGAAAAGTTGTTCTGAAAATATTCTCGGAATTGGACGAAACAAAAGTCGAAGGTCCTATTTTCTGTCACATACACGGAGACCGAAGGAGACACGAAGGGGACCGAGGAGGCGGCTACACCTGGTGTGGGCCCCTCGGGTCTCCACCGACATCGCCCCTTCGCCTATAAATTGCTATTTTTGGGAAAACCCTAGACACCCGAGTCATATCCACGAAAAGTTCCAGAGCCGCCGCCATCAACCCTAACTCGGGAGGGTTCTGAAGCTCTTCCCGACACCCTACTGGAGAGGGCAATCATCACCGGAGGGCTCTACATCGCCATGCCTACCTCCGAAGTGATGTGTGAGTAGTTCATCCTTGGACTATGGGTCCATAGCAGTAGCTAGATGGTTGTCTTCTCCTCTTGTGCCATCATGTTTAGATCTTGTGAGATGCCTATCATGATCAAGATCATCTTATTGTAATGCTACATGTTGTGTTTGCTGGGATCCGATGAATATTGATACTATGTCAAGTTAAATAACAAGCATGCTCTCCGTTGCTCTCCGTTGCTTGTTGATACTCTGGCCAAGTGGATGCTTGTGACTCCAAGAGGGGGTATTTATGCTAGATAGTGGGTTCAATATCCATTTAATCTGGGGGAGTGACAACAACCTCTAAGGTTGTGGATGATCTGTTGCCACTAGGGGTAAAACAGTGATGCTTTGTCTAAGGATAAATGTGTTACTTACATTATGCACTTTACTTAATGCAATTGTTGTTGCTTGCAACTTAATACTGGAAGGGGCACGGATGTTAACCTGAATGTGGACTATTTAGGCACAGATGCATGCTGGATAGCGGTCTGTGTAACTTGTTGTAATGCCCAAATAAATCTCATAGTAGACACCATAACTTGCACATGCATATTTATGCACTTCAATATTGTCAATTGCCCAGCTGTAATTTGTTTACCCAACATGTTAGTTATCTTTATGGAGAGACACCACTAGTGAACTGTGGACCCTGGTCCATTCTTTTACATCTGATAATACAACCTACTGCAATCATTGTTTTCTTTCATTCTCTGCAAACAAACATCATTTTCCACACTATACGTCTAATCCTTTGTTTTCAGCAAGCCGGTGAGATTGACAACCTCACTGTTAAGTTGGGGCAAAGTATTTTGGTTGTGTTGTGTGCAGGTTCCAAGTTAACCGCCAGGATCTCCCCTACGCACCACACTTTTTCTGGCACCATTGCTAGGAAGAGGAAGCATCTCCACCAACACCACATTTTCTGGCGCCGTTGACACCTTCAGAAGTGTCTGCATCTCCTACTGGTTCGATAACCTCGGTTTCATACTGAGGGAAAACTTGCTGCTGCACTCATCATACCTTCCTCTTGGGGTTCCCTACGAACGTGTGTCTTTCACGTCATCCGCCGTACATAAAATCTGCAGCCACAACCACGAGTTCCATCCCCCTCTCGCCCATCCGACGATATTTTTCGGTTATAGATCACGACCCTCAAATTGATCTTTCTTCCGCATCTACTTCCCGCTACCACATAGTTGGCCCGTCACCTCACCCACACACCCACATCCATTTCCACCTTAGAGCCAAGCCTACGACTCGCTGCAGAACAACCCAACAGGTGACACGTCTCATGCTCGCGGTCCAAAATTTTCACACATGGCCCAAGCTCGCTCTCAGGCCAGGGAGAAGCAAGGAGGCGGCGAGACGGATCGACGCACGCAAATTGGGTCGAGTATTAAGTCGGGTTGTAGTCTTCCACCATTTTAGAAACCCTCCTTGACCCTTTTTTTTTCAAGGGGTTCGTTTAGCGCGAAGCTACCGAAGCTTTCTACAATCTTAGAGACTCTCTTCATATTCTTCTATGTCGCCTCCCTCACCGCCACACTTTTAGCTCGACGTGTCCGTCGGATTTCGCAATTGGTCCAAGCGTCAAGTCTATCCCTATTTGTCGTGGTAAGCATCCTAATAACTTCGACGAGTTCCCCCTCCTTGGCTTCGACATTGTCGCCGCCGCACATGGCCGAGTTTCCATATAAAATTAGGTAAAAAACATGAAAAAACCACGTTTGTATTTTTTATTTACTTTCACTAATTTTCACCGTTCTATTGCGGAGGCGGCGATTTGGCACATGGGTGCAGCTGCACCCATTGCCCGGATTTTTTTTTTGAAATGTCAAAAAATTCGAATTTTTTTTTTTGCATGTAGTCCAACATGATAGAAGCCATCACAAAAATTGGCATGGTGAAAAAACTTTTTTTTGCAACCTGTGCAAAAAAGTATATATACGCGTCCGAAATTTGTCTTTTTTGTACAGGTTGCAAAAAAAGTTTTTTCACCATGCCAATTTTTGTGCTAACACGTCACGCTGTAATTTACATCCGGATTTTTTTTCGTAATTTTTTAACATTCTGAAAAAAATTAAAAATAAAATCCATAGTGGGTGCATCTACACCCATGCACCGTTATGGATTTCCCGTTCTATTGCCTTGTAAATTCTTTGCAAATCCGTGCACCCAACCCCAACTCTACATTGAAGGACTAGTACAACTGATTGACTGCCGATGAGCTGGCGAGTGAGAAAGCAGCCAGTCACGTCGTGCGCGAGCCACAGCTCATCACAGGACTCCCCATTCGCGTGACAACGAATATCCCCTCCAAACAACAAAAAGCTCACTCGTTTATTTCTGGAACCCCTCTCCCCTCTACAGTGCACAAGAGCGACGCGGAGGCGACTCGGCGTCAACAGGCGGCCGCCGGCGTATCTGGGGATCTCCCGTCCTCCGCCGGCCGCCCCGGCGGCGGGAGGGCGGGGGATCCCTAGATCTGCGCTCCGGCGTGTAGCGGCGGGGCTTTTGGGCGGCGCGGCTGAGGTGGGGAAGCCGGCGCCGTCGTTTTGGAGATCTGCGGCTCCCCCTCCTCGGCGTCGTCGACGACGACGCCCTCGAGCTGCAGTTTCGTTTCCGGGCTGCTGCTTTCTTCTCCGGCCATGGCGGCAGCCCGGCGTCGAGTGTGTACGAGGCCGGTGGTGGTGGAGGTGCGAGGCGGTTGCGGCGGTGGTGTGTGGCGTACGGGTGGAAGATCTGTGGCGTAGGCCACGGATCTGGGGCGGGAGGTGCTCGGGGTGCGGCCCCGACCTTTGCTCGTTCATCGATCCAGATCCAGCCCGTCGGGGCTGGTGGCTCTTGTGGTTCGTCAACGCCACTGAAGTGGCTAGAAGCTCTTCCGTTCCGTGGAGAGGGCTCTGGGCGTCTGCTTCCTTCTTCGTCTCCGGCGGTGGAGGCGGCGCGTGCTGGAGCTGCTCGTGGTTGATGACGGCGTGGCGCTGCGGTGCCGTTTCTTCGTATCCTTCTTTTTTCCTTGCTTGTATCCGACCTTGTACTGTTCCTCTAGTATGAATACAAAATTCAAAAAAAAAAAAAATCCCCTCCAAACGAACGGACCCGTCTCCCACCGACGAGCGGGCCCGGCCCGTCCCGACCCGACCGCGCCGCTGCCCGAGTCCAAACTCCAAAGAGACTCTCACGGCGTTTTCCGGGCTATAAATCGCGGCCCAGGACTCGATCTCTTTTTTTATCCCTTCCCTCCGCGCCTCCACCCCTCCACTCCCCCCACGCCGCAACCCCCACGCGCCGCCGCCCCCTAGGGTTTCTCCCCTCGCCGCCGCCTCCCCACGCGCAGAACCCTCGCCGCCGCCGACGCAGCCATGAGCGACGGCAAGGACGCCCTCGACCTCTCCGCCCTCGCCGCCTCCGTCCCCAACGCCGCAGGTTCGTGTCCGCCGCCGCTTCTCCCTGTCGTTGTTAGTTTGTTGCTGTTGGTTGCTGGGCTGTTCCTGCCGGCGGTGTCTTATTGGTTTGGGTTGTTTCGATGCAGAGCTCAGCGCCGAGGACAAGGCCAACCTCGTGGAGTCGATTAAGGTGAGGTTTCCCGTGGCGGTTCTGCGCGCGGGGGATTCGGTGTTCATTAACCGTTCGTTCATTTTGGGGGACTTTGGATTACGACCGAGTCGTGCTGATTCGTTGTCGTGCTTGTGCAGAACACGCTGCAGGGATTGGCGGCACGGCACACGGACGTGCTCGAGAGCCTCGAGCCCAACGTCAGGAAGCGCGTCGAGGTGCTCAGGGAGATCCAGGTATAACAGGGTTCCACCTCTGGCTCTACCGTCACCATCCTTTTCGCTGTGGCATGAGCTGGTAATAGGCGATTTGTGCCATCGTAGATCATTGATTGTGCGATTTCTGTGATTCTGATGACACTTGCTTTTTGACGGTGCTGATTGGTTCGTAGAACCATGATAAATTCCAACCCTGATTGGGCAAGGACTGCGTTGAATGGTTGCCTATTAGTTGGCATTAGTGCTGTGCTGTGCTGCTAAATCTTATTTTACATTCTAGGGAAATGGAAGCAGCTGTCTATGTTCAGTATGGCTATGATTCACTGCACGTTCTGATAGTGCCTAGTCTAGATCTTTTTGCCCTCATCAACTGTCTTATCTCAACAACGCGATGTTGGGACTGGATAGGACAAGTTGGATAACTGATAGATATAATGTTTTCCTAATTTGTAGTCTGTACATCCATTTACTTGAAGTTTTGTGTATAGTCCTCTGAACATACCTGTCTGTTTGGATTTTCCCTGTATTTTTTTACCTTGTGAATATTATCACCACATTGAGTGTTTGTAGCTCTGCGACCAATATTTCATTTGAATGTCTGTTATAGTGTTTATACTGATCAATCATTTCCTGTGTATTTATGAATAACGATTTTAGTGCTTAAATTTTCGGGGAAATGTATTGTATTTGGTGGTGACTTACTTGCCTTTGTTTTCCATTTGACAGGGCCAACACGATGAACTTGAGGCGAAGTTTTTTGAGGAGAGAGCTGCACTTGAAGCTAAATACCAGAAGATGTACGAACCACTGTACTCAAAGGTAAATTATTACTGATGCTGGTGTGCTGCTGTCTTTTGTACCATGTCATTTTGCTGCTTTATCATGTTGCCAAACTTTACTTTCAAGTGTGTGAATCATTGTAAAGCACTCACCTGTGCCATGAACAACAACTACAAATAGGGGACTTTCTATTATAGACAGCTCTTTATTTTGCATGATCCATACATCTGATGGATTTCTTGCACCTTTAAATTACAGCGTTATGAAGTTGTGAACGGTGTGGTTGAGGTAGAAGGTGTAACTAAAGATGATGCAGGTGAAACTGCTGTAGACCAGAAAGGTGAATATATGTTTTCTCTGCGATAAGATCTTTGGATTATTATAATTCTGGGAAAAAGCCTCTAACTCTCTTTGACCTTTTTCATAATGCTTCCCTGCAGTGGAAAAGGGTGTGCCAGATTTCTGGTTTAATGCAATGAAGAACCATGAAATCTTAGCTGAGGAGGTGAGACCTTGCATTTTTTTTTTGCAATAAAAGTTCCCTTCCTGAATTGTCTTTAGATTCACCTGCACAAAATTGCATCGTTTGGCATCTAATTTACCTTTAACATGTATCCAGATCCAAGAAAGGGATGAGGAAGCTCTGAAGTTCCTCAAGGACATCAAATGGTACAGGATCAGTGAGCCAAAGGGTTTCAAGCTTGAATTTCACTTCAATACTAACCCATTCTTCAAGAATGAAGTGCTTACAAAAACATATCACATGATCGATGAAGATGAGCCAATCCTAGAGAAAGCCATTGGGTAATTAATATTTCAACTCATTGTGGAGTTCTATTTCTTTTGTATGCATCCGTGGTTTATGTAACGTTTCTCTTTTTGTCCCTTTTCCAGTACTGAAATTGAATGGTATCCAGGGAAGTGCTTGACACAAAAGGTGCTAAAAAAGAAGCCAAAGAAGGGTCAAAGAACGCCAAGCCTATCACTAAAATTGAAAATTGCGAAAGCTTCTTTAATTTCTTCAGCCCACCTCAAGTTCCTGATGATGATGAGGAAATTGACGAGGATACTGTAAGTTCTTCCTGTATGTCCGCTCTTATGTTTGGAACTTGAGCATGAACGTGACTCGAAGCATCTCACATTTCTACAGGCTGAACAGTTGCAAAACCAAATGGAGCAAGATTATGATATTGGGTATGCTTTAATATATTATGCTGTATCTGTACTACAAAATTAGTTTTTAAGGCATGTTCTCTTTTCTAAATGTCCCTTCTTGCTTTTGCCAGATCTACCATCAGGGACAAGATTATTCCACACGCTGTTTCATGGTTCACCG
Source organism: Poa pratensis (assembly GCA_947311845.1). Classification (NCBI taxonomy): domain Eukaryota; kingdom Viridiplantae; phylum Streptophyta; class Magnoliopsida; order Poales; family Poaceae; genus Poa; species Poa pratensis. The sequence continues at coordinate 49,379,676 of CAMZMU010000035.1, forward strand.
GAGAGGCTGCTCAAGATGAGGAATTTGATGGCATGGACGATGATGAAGACGATGATGAAGATGGCGATGAGGAGGACGAAGATGAGGATGAGGATGATGAGGAAGACGATGACGATGATGAGGACGATGCTCCTAAGAAGGTACGGAAGCCTCTTGGGATTGTTGCATGCTCTTGTTATAATTTAAGTAGATTGAATAGAGCCTCATATCTTGCCCTCTTTTTGATTTAAACAGAAGGGAGGTCGAGTTCCTGCTGGGGAAGGGCAGGGGGAGCGGCCCGCGGAGTGCAAGCAACAGTGAGGTGCTTCATACATGTCCGTTTCCAAAGACGATTTTTCTCGGTTGAAGAATGTCTTGGTTCTCCTTGATGCTGTGTCGCTTGGTTAGCTATGTGGAGCCAGTGGGGAGGATGAGAGTTGGTTCTGTGGTGGAACCGGTGGGGGCATTTCGTTCTTTGGGACATGGTATTGTACGCTGGTAGCCTTTCCATTGTTGTATTGGGTTGAAATACTGTGTGCGACTGCTTGGAGTGATCGATGTTGCCAGTTTGGTATGTCATGTTGCAAATACCTCCGGCATACGCGTAGTCTACTTGTTTTGCCGGGAAATTTTGATCTAGGTATCTTGTTGGATCTACATTGTTTCAAACTGCATCTTAGCTAGTAGCCTGTTGTGCCATCTCTGAATTTGCAGCTCAAACGAGTTTCTAAATGCCATTTTGTCGCATGAACCATTTGGTTTTACTGTTTTCATCTCTCACTATACGTGCCTGCTTGATGGATTGGCTAAACGATATTGCTCTGCATACGTTACTTTCTGTACGAATCTTGTCCGTCACTGTGATCCTGGGTAATTTACCATTTTCAGGCAATCATCGTACATGTAGCACTGCTCTTGGCTAAATACCAGATTTGAGTTTCAGCGACTTGATTTTTTTGATAGAGCAAACATTGTCGTACTCATCCAACGCATCCGCCCTCCAATTAGTTGGGCCTAGCCCAGTTTCCATATGTCTAGACTCAGACGGATTCAAACAGTCCATTTTAGAGGGTGTTCCAAAAAACAGTCAACTTAAAGGTTTCACCAAATTTGACACTGGCTCTTGCCACACATTTTTTTGACATTGTACGCTCGTAGGCATACATATTGATAATAGCACGAATACAGAGTTGAGACGAGTACAATTAACAAAAAATTAGGAGAATACAAATGATTGTACTGCCTCATACCGACATTGCCGCAACTACCAAGCACCCACATCCTTCACCGTCGCCGAAAAAGAACACCACTAGTTGGTTCATGTTTTGACGCTGAAGAAACCCCTTACCATGAGCCGTTAACGAGCCGCGATAGTCACCAGTCCCGCAAGGCTGGATATAGCTCGATACACTTTTGATCTTGCTAAATGGTAAAACCACATCAACTGTCTTACTCCCTCCGGTTTTGAATACAAGATCACTATTAAAAATACAATTTACATCTACACAAGCCACTATCTCTTTTTGATAAGAATTGATTAGATTAAAAATGCACTTTTGCTGTTTTTGAACATTGCCAGGTAACAAGTACTCTGCCACAACTTTCTGTTTTTTGAGGCTACAGCTTGTCAGCTCATCCCTAGATACAAATATTCTGCAAGAAAATGATGCCTAACTGCCAAGCGGAAGTTACACATTCTTACAGGCCAGAGATCTTGGCTGATCTCGTCAAGCATCTTTGCCCTTGATGGGTGTAAGTGTAACCTACACTATAATTAGTGAGAAAGGACCCCAAGGATATAATTCCTAACAGCTCTTGTGTTTGTAACATGCTAGCTATTGCATTCACTTTCTAATTGCACAAAGCAGTTCCCAGAAGCAACTTGAAGCTATTGCTCTTCCTCGGCCTCGGCCTCTGCCTCTGCATCTTCCTCTTCTTCATCTGCCGCCCACCAAGCAAGAAGGCCCAGACCATCCCCTTTAATACTCCCCTGCAACAAGATTAAGCTAATTATTCACCAAAGCACCAAGGCCAAAATTCACAAGATTTTAGATAGAAATCCATTTGAGACATGCAAAGATGTTAAAAAGGCATTAAAGCACAAGGCATCAGGCATATTTGCAATACAGATGCCATGATAAACGGTCTGGAAGTAGTAATTCTAGAGACAAGGAAATTAGTGCTTCGACAATCCAATGGGGGCCAAAGGCTCTGAGAATAGTTGAGGATGGTAAAGTTGTGACGAGATGTTTGCCAAACAGAATGAGCACAAGTCAGCTTGGGAGTCGCTCGTCATAGATACATATTAGTCATGTAACAACGATCCCAAATATGAACATATCAAATTGTGCATGTATAACAATACATATACAAGAGCACATACGTTGATCTGCATTGGAGCAAATGGCTTGTCATCCTCCTTTTGCTCTACTGGTATACCTGGGTACTTTATGCTAGATACCAAAAATCGTATCTGCATAGAGATTTGCAATGATCACAAGACTTTTGTGGCCAGTGAAAATGGGAATCAGTAGTTATTTGAATAAAAATACCTCATCATCTATATCAAGATAGAATTCAATCATTTCATCATCAACTTTAGTCTTCAGCACCCACCTACCATCTTCCCCCCTGGGAATATATGAGGAAGAAACAAGATGTACATAGAATAAATAACAGATTTTTATGCAGAAAATACTTTCATCATGAGTCATCATCCAGGAAAAAAAAGGTTATTTTGCATGATAGTCCAGCTAAAAACTACTGGTCTTTAAAACAACAGATGTGCATACGTATATGTAAAAAAGGAATAGGTAAAATGTCAATTTATGAATTAAAATCTAAACCTTCAACATATTCTGGGTGTTGACTAAAACACCTCAATATGCATCAAATAATACTAGGGTTGATGCACTGCAACAACAAACTAAAACAAAGAGCAGTGCGTTACCTCACTGTGCCAAACTGCATCAAGTGTGCCGGAATGCATATATCACTGAAAAAGTCAAGTGAAACTGGAGGAAAACAATATACCAGTTAAAACCAATCATGTTGTGTGTTGAGCTTCTTTAGTGATGCAACTTACATAGTGATAACAGTATAATCTTAATAATTTCAGGAACAAGAGTCCAACATAGTAGAAAGGAGGAAGAAACAGGCTGAGCAGGAATCAGATAAATGTACATGCTCACCAAGAAATAATATAATAAACTAGATTTTACCCTTTGCCTGCTCCAAACAATATAGCATGCTTATTGGTCCTAAAGCATTTGTGAATTTTCATTTCAGTTTTACATCTCTAGATCAGGCCCAAAATGCGAGAGGCATGCCAGCAAACAATATTTTTGTTTTAAAGTGTGGCAGAGTATGACAACCGACTTTCTGAACTTGTGGCACAAAAACGTGACAATGTATTGAAAGCAGCCAAACATGCCTGAATTATAATTTCGACCAGAATTCATGAAAAAATATTAAGTGGCACGATGGATATCGCCCAGAATTTTGATCTTCTGAGAAGACATTACAATGAATATGCTATGGTATAGAAAATGTACAGAAATTCCTCGCAGTGCAGAAAAATAAGAGGGCAAGATGTTAGACATTTAAAGACATAACTCATAAGTACTAGAACGAGTCATAGATGAATTCAAGCAAAGGCTATAAGAGATTGTAAACCAAAAGTCAGTGAGAAATTAACTGGGTCACCTTGTAAACCCTTTTCATCATATCCACTGATCTTCCCAACAAGAACCTCCCCGGTAAAGGGCCTGAACATCAACAACCTAAAGGAAACCTATCCAAGATGGAGAAAATAAATATAATCCAAGAATGATTTGTAAGATGTATGAAGCCTCAAAATAAATGAAGAACTCCATCGAGGTCACACATTTTGTAGTGTGTAGTAACAGCAATATCAGAAGGAAAGGCATCCACAGAGAAAGTGTGGCATACTATTCATAGGGATTTATTCATCAAAAAACACACGAGCGGAACACCGGAACAGACTAGACTACCCACTTGAGTCGTAGGGATAATCAGCATTAATATATTACAAAGAGGCAAATTAGATCTTGGAATAAGCACTTCAATAAATGCATATTGAGGGGAACTACTACTTTTGGAACTGTATTTGTTCACAACTGCTGCTAGAAATTTCTTATGACTAGGAGACAAACCACCTAAGTGAGAAGTAATTGTATCAATCAAAAAGTTCCAGCGCTATATAAGCACAACAGTCAAATATTAAAGATGTACTGGAATGTTCAAAAAAAAAAAAGATGTACTGGAACATCTGGTATTCAACTCAACTGCACAAATTAGAGAGCATGAATGTCACCCTTATACGAAATCAGTTTGAACCGAGCTTACAAGCATACTGAACAATCATATTAGTACACATATAAATATAATTAGTAAGTAGTAACATCTGACGCTCCTTGACACACAAAAATAGATGACAAAACTACATAACACACATTACTTTATACGTGGAGCAGCCCTCTCCTGGGAAGATGAATCCACCTTCGACGGCAAGGATGTCGTAGACGGACACGCATAGCCCGAGATTAGAGACCACCTGCAGTACACAACCCAAACACACATACAGTTAAAAGAACAGGCCTCGAGTAGTACTGTGAACAAATCTTGTCATGTAGTACTAATGATAACGTGATCAGGTTCCGTCTACCTTATCCAGGAAGAGCCTATCAAGCTCGGCCTTGATGGCGTCAACCAGAGGGCGGCTCAGCAAGTGTGGCGGCATTGGCAGGTTGTGCTCAATTTGGCTCAGAACGAACATCCTGTCTGCTATACTATGCTATGCGGGACTGGTCACGATCTGGGGGAGGAGCGGCGGCCGGACGAGAGATGCTGCGGGGGAGCAGCTGCAGCGGGGCGGGGAGGCGAGGAGAGGGCGGCGGCGGGGTGTGTCAGGGCCTCGAGCCGCTCTTCAGTATTCGTTTCCCCAGTTTATACACCGGTTCAGATCAGATCAACGGCCCGGATGACTCCATACCGTTACAGCTGTATTATTGCCCCATGGAAATCTCACTATCAACCGGTAACCAATCCCCAAGCTAGCCCCATTCTCAAACACCAAGCAACCTTACTATTAGGATTGTTTCTCTCAACGGTCAATCCAACCGTTCCAATAGTGTCACCAAGAGGCGAGAGATTGACGAGTAATCGCAACTACAAGGAAGAGGTCTTGAATCCACAAGAGGGATCTTCTTCACAAGGGGATCTTTCCCACAAGGGGAGGCAACACCTTAGAGGTGGGAAGGAGCCTATGCTCAACTCTATCTCATATCCAACCTCCTCCTCTAGGAGGTGGGGAGCTATATAGTCTAGTGCAAGACAGGGGTAAAATGGGAAAATGCCCGGATCAGTCACTGGCCTGGAGGCCGGCGCCGTCTGCGCGTGGATTGGCCCTGGGCCCGGCCTTAGCCGGCCTGGAGGCCGGCTGGGTCTTCGACCGCCGCCTCGTCCGATTCTGGCCCCGCGTTCAGGTTGGATGTTGCACTTTTAGTTTTTTGTTTGCAGGTTTACAGATGTAAAATCATATGTTGCTTGTTCCATTCGGAGCATTTTTAATGTTCTTCCATAGAGTATTTACTGTTGTGTTGGTACTCTTTTTTTTTGTTGCCAAACACAGACGCTAACATACATGTGCACACAACCAGCTCTATGAACACATGCACGCCGACCCTATCCCTATGAGCACATCTGAAATACTGAACCGTAGGTTGAGTCTTGAGATTGACGAAATCACCACAGGCGACTCAACGTCGTGTTTGATTGAAGAATATTCCGCATAAATGAGAAATACCAATGTCAAATCTGGATTTGAATTCTGGTGGGCTCGGGTATAACCATGCTGCAACCATCTTGTCAGAGCCAAGTTCTCTGTGTTGGTACTCTTCCTAATGGGATTGATTAGTTCAATTGTGGCGCGTGCGCCCATAACAATCCGGGATGAATAAAAGGAACATCTTTAGCAAGAGAATGTGCTTTCGCATTGCGGGCCAAAGTTAAAATAACCTGAGAACCCTCGTTCGTAATCTATCATGGTATTGATTGTGCAACAAACCCATACTCTGGACAAAAATATATTCAGGCTAAATGGCTAATTGGCTGCTTTATGTAGAAATAAATGGACAATGCCAAGTAACAACTCTCAAACAGGAAAAAAAAAAACGCTGTGATGAGTATTGGTTAAATAAAAACGCATGAGATACTTATGTAAGATAAAGTCATAAGTTGGGACTGATCAACTTATGCAAGATAACGCTATGAGCTACCAGTGGCACCAATTGCTAGCGATGGTGGACAAGAATAAGAGATCAAAACATGGTGGATCCTTTTTTTTTGCCGCTAGTTTTTACGGAGAGAGTTTGTTCTAAATCTCGTGTATTCGGAGAAGTATTTTTTACATCGGTTTAGAATGCCTATAAATTTGTTTCATCACGTTTGACATTATGTGAAGCAATATGATCGATCAGTCAAACAAACGAGAAATGTTGCTGATATGCTTGGATACAACGCTGAGTAGAAGGTCACAACCGCATTGCGCTGACGACATATGTGAAAGGACAATGATGTCGCCTAGAGGGGGGTGAATAGGCGATTAAAACTTTTCCGGTTTAGTCTTGCTAATTGCGGAATAAAACTAGCTGTTTAAATTAACAAGCCGACAACTTAATTAAACTAGGCTCACCTATGTGCACCAACAATTTATGCTAAGCAAGACAAGCAACAAGATGATAGCAATAGGATACTTCAAGCACGAAGGCTATCACAAAGTAAATTGCATAAGTAAAGAGCTTGGGTATAGAAATAACCGAGGCGCGCGGAGACGAGGATGTATTCCTGAGTTCCTCCTTGTTAAGGGAGTACGTCTCGTTGGAGAGGTGTGAACCGACACAACGGTTCAACAACCACAAAGGTTTCACCTTCTTCTCCGATGAACCGCACCCCAAAGGTTTGGTTCACCTTCCACTATCGGTATTCCTTCGAGGCGGAATCCAGAGCCTTTCAACAACAATCCGGGGCACAACACACAATGGGATTGGGGGCTCCCGAACGGCTTTCAACAACAATCCGGGACACAACCCACAATGGGATTGGGGGCTCCCGAACGGCTTCAACTGACCACACAAGGGTCCAACCACCACAAAGGCGTCTAGGGTCCAAGGACCCAAGAGTAACAAGTTCACAAGATTTCAACTTCCACGAATCCTCGTGTAGAGCACACCGATGCACCAAATGCAAAAGGCAAGAGCACAAGTGCTCAAATCCTCCACTCTCAAATTCCAACAAAGTAACAAATGCTTATGCGGGAATAAGAGAGGAAGAACAAAGAGGAGAACCACACAAGAACTCTAAGAACTAGATCCACTAGGTTCCCCTCACTTAGAGGAGATATTGATTGGTGGAAATGTAGATCTAGGTCTTCTCCTTCAATCCTCCAAAGATCAAAGAGTTTGGGTGGAGGGATTGGGAGATATCAAAGAAATGAGATTGCAACAATGAAGGAGAGAGAAAGCAAAACGTGCTGGGCAGAGCTCACTGGCTGGAGGTAGGTGGAGGGGTATTTATACCCCTCCCAGAAAAAGAGCCGTTGCAGCCAGTTTTGCACCGGAGTTTCCGGTCCAAGTGACCGGATACTCCGGCCTGGGCAGAAACTCCGGCCCCCACCAGGAGGTGAACCAAAAACAGACGAGAAAAACACAGACAGATACTCCGGTCCAAGTGACCGGATACTCCGGCCCCTTGGGCCGGAAACTCCGGCCCCCACCAGGGGCTGAACAAGAACTATGCCTCTTCGAGGAAAAATCCTGAGTCCGGAGACTCCGGTCCTGGGGACCGGAAACTCCGGTCTGAACAGCAGCAACAAAACAGCAAAGCCTGAAAAGCGATAACTTTCTCGTTTGAACTCCAAAACAGGTGAAACCAATTTCGTTGGAAAGGTAACGACGAGTGCTAACCCACAAAAACTCTCCGAGGAAAAAGCTGAACAAGAAAAACACTCTTCGAGGAAAAAGCTCTGAGTCCGGAGACTCCGGTCCAGGGCACCGGAGACTCCGGCCTGGAAAACCAGCAAAACTGCAAACTCAATAACTTTTGCTAGAAAACTCCAAACGAGATGAAACCAACGAGGTTGGAAAGATAACGATGAGTGCAATCACAAATATAGAGGGTATACCACACATGGGGAGGTGTGGACCCTAACTCGAAGGTGGACCGGTAATATTTTCAACACGAAAACTCAACAAGTTTTCCAAATAAAATCCGTTTTCGAAGAACTTGGGCTTGTCATGAAGATCACGACAAGCACCAAAACCCAACAAGGAGAAAAGCCATATAAGAACCAAGAAGGATGAAAAGCCAAGTATGCAAAGGTTTGAGCTCTCCACAAAGATGCGGTCAAGTTACTCACTTGAGAGCCCCTCTTGATAGTACGCCGTCTATCCTAAAAACCCGGTCTCCCACTAAAAACATGAGACCGGTAAAATAGAAAACCTATCAAGATCATACCTTTGCCTTGCGCATTCCACTTGAGCTCGATGATGACGATCTTGACTCTCTCAAGTTGGAACATCTTTCTTGATTGTGCTTGCTAGCACATGCTTGATGAAGACTTCTCCAAATGCTCCCCCATACTCTATTATGGGAGGACCTCACTAAGCTCCGTCTTCATGTCTCCTTTGTAAGATTCAATCAAATGATGTCTTTCGAGATGGATCATATTGAGCTTGCACTTCATCTTCTCTACACATGACCATTCTTCATATAAACCCTTGAGTAGAGCATTGATCATCATGTAATCTTCTAGAGTCCAACACATGAACTCCAAACATTTCCTATGGACAAGATCTACAAGTATATCTCAAAGCAAACATTAGTCCATAAGGATTGTCATTAATTACCAAAACCACGCATGGGGGCAACCATGCACTTTCAATATGGTGTTCCAACAGATTTAATTGATGATAAATTGGCAATGACAGAAAGCACTTCAACATTTTATGTCAAACATTTGCAATGGAGGTGATAGAAATGTTTGGTAAAGAATGTTTGAGAGCGCCCCAATGATCATGAAGTCACATGTCATTTGAGATAAACAAAGTTTCCTTGCAACATCGCATGGACAATTTAAAGGATACAAAAAGGATGACACCATTTTTTGAGGTCGTGGCCGATCATGGGACATGGTTTTGACATACATATCTTGATATGACTGGATGTCGCGATGATATCAATTTACTTCAGCGATCACCTCTTTTTTCCAAGTTAGCCAATTTGAAACAAACAACTGTGGAGTTTAAAGCAAATGGTCGCATATATAACTTGTTTACTATATTGCCGATGGAGTTTATTCAAAGCGGACTACATTTGCCAAGTCAGTTGTAGGCCCCAAGGTAAGAAATAACTTTATTTTCATAATGGTTAGGCGGAAGATGTGAGGAGTGCTTTTGGCATTTTGTGATCTCAAATTGCTACTATGCGAGGCCCGGCTATATTTTGGAATAAAGAGAACCTTTGGTATATCATGACAGGATATGTGATATTGTATAACATGATCATTAAGATCGAGCGTGGATACAATTTGGACTAGGACGTTTCATGGAATACTGGGTGCGGCCTTGTAAAAATGAAAACCGAATTCAATGCTTCCAGCGTGTTTATCATGAGATTAGGGACGTCGATAGTCATATTGATCTTCAATAGGATCTCATAGAAAAGTGATGGGCATGGCATGGGAATTGGGAAACATATATCGTCCTTGGATGAACTTTGTCAGTTTTTGACATGCTATTATTTTACATAACGCTGAGACCCTCGCTCATCCCATTCCCATGGATCCCCGGCGAATCAAGCTCTCCCCCACCGGTGGCTACGAGGAAGATCGACTCACCTCACTCCCCGACGACCTCCTCCGCCGCATCCTCCGCGGCCTCCCCTCCACCGCCGACGCCGCCCAGACCAGCCTGCTCTCCCGCCGCTGGGTACGCCTCTGGGCCGGCATCCCCGAGATCTGGTTCCGCGGCCCCGCCGCTCCCGCCCGAGTCCACGCCGCCCTCGCCGCGTACACCGCCCATGCCGGCCCGCCAATCCACGCCATCGGTGTCTCGACTCTCGACCCTCGGCGCGCCCGACGACGACTCCACAGCGGCGTGGCTTCGCCTGGCTGCGCCCCGCCTCTCCGGCAAGCTCTTGGTCGTCAATGATGATGCGCCATTGCACGAGGAGTCGACCCGTGCCATCATTGAGCTGCCCTGCTTTGAGATCGCGACCAAGATCAACATGCGACTGAGCTGGCTTCGCCTCGCGCTGCCAGATTCCGGAGTCTTCGCCAAGCTCGAAACCTTGTTCCTGAGACACGTTCGGTTCCACGGTCAGTGCGAGCTCGGCGACGCAGTCTCGTCGGCGCGCTGCCCGTCCCTGCGACGACTCACCGTCTGGGGCGCCCGGGGTGTGCGTAGCCTGGCCATCAGCTCGCAGTCTTTGGTGGCACTGATACTGGAGCAGCCGCGGGGCTTGCGGCGGCTGATGGTTGTAGCGCCTATGCTTGAGAACTTCTATTTTTCCGCCCACCGCAAAAAAGATAAGCTTAACGTCAACATCAGTGCCCCGAGGTTGGAGAAACTTAAGTGGGGAGGCCGATTTGAGCCGAGCTTCTTCCAGTTCCAGAGGGCACATCTCCAAGAGCTGGACACCCACTTAATTGTTTATGGACATGACAGTGCTCTCAATCCACATTATTTGAGGCTCTTTCGGCACTTTGAGGTCGTCTCTCTTTACATGCTAGTGATGCAGCCTGCTAAGGTGAGTGCTCTATGCTCATGCAAAAGCATGGTGTCAACTTAATATATTAGCAACCACACGGTATCGTACTTGTAACAATACTCTGAATTTTCATCGGCCAATAGAATAGAATGCACATGCTAAATGCCTAAATGGTGATAGAATGAGTTCCAATGTTCACCCTGCATGCTTGTCATTCTCATATTCATTGGTGTAAACAGAGAGATCTGCAATGCTTATTTTGTGGGTCTATTATAAAGGTGCAAAATTATCAAACATATAGGTTTTAGAGGACAAAGTATTCTGATTGATGCAGCAACTACATTTCCATTAAAGGAACTAAAGTTGTATGAAATCTTCCGCGCCCTTTTATAAATTGAAGATACACCAATCGGTGCTTTAGTGATTTACAGTGAAACAAGAAGGCTTCTGGTTACAAACTAGAGACCTAAGAGGGCTTCAGTGTTAAACAAGGCTTGTACATAATTAGTCATTTGTTTTGTAATCAAGATGGTTCTGGTTTCCCATGATATTCTGATATATGATACTCCCTCCGATTCCAATTTTACTGTCGTGGGTTGTACCATGATGTTGTGCTTCCTCCATTGTTTTTTATGTGACACTTAAATCGGATGAGAGGGAGTATTTTATTTTGGACTAACTAAAATTTCAATACGGCAGAGCGTTAACTAATTTATTTTGGACTAACTAAATTTCAATATGGCAGAGCGTTAACTCTTATGAGTACTTGATGGATGGCATAACTTTCCTCCCTGACCTGAAGAACTTGTTGCTGTCTGTTGTATCTAGAGCACATGCTTTTGGAGGTATCGTGTTCCATTTGCTAAGGTTGTGTGCTGGTATACGAAGGCTGGAACTCAAGTTAATGCATCAGGAGGTAAAATGCATACCCTTATGATTCAGTATGGTTGGTACCGCGGGTTAATTGATGGGGGATCTGCACTCCAAATTTCAGGGTGAATGCCCATTGGGTTGTACTTGTGATCAGAAAAATGGCTGGAAATCAGAGAATATATTCTTGAATCTTCTTGGAGAAGCAAAAATCAGTGGCATCAAAGGAGTGGAACATGAAGTTTTGTTTCTTAAGCAACTATTCAGTTGGGCGTCAGCTCTAGAAAAGATGACTATAAGTTTTGATCCCTTGGTCGCGGTGAGTGACAATTTGTGCGAGGAGATAGTTAGCTTCTCTCGCTCCGAAACCTACGTGGAGATCTACCTATATCGGAATGGAAGATGGGTGTTGTTTGCACCAGTAGTCTAAGATAGCGAATGTAGTTATGACTGCTAGCTCTGTGGTTTAAGATTGTGCCTGAGTAAAACCCTGCAACCCTTCGAAACTGCAGCTAAAATGTCAAATCCATACTCTTTCATTCCTAGTAGAACTTGGATAACTCTGGGCTGCTGTGGGCTTGACTTATTTGATGTTTGTTTCCATGGATAGTAGTGATGTTTGGTTGCCTGTTTAGCTAACTCCCTGTTTATGAAGTATGATGACCAGATGTTTATGTAGCGTTTGCAGTTACACTGATGTTTTTGTCGGTCTCTTGTACAGTTTGTTTTCTTCTCTTGATCTGTTTGCCGTATTACCGGTTGCTGACATGTTGCAAAGAATGAGTTCATTTGCAACATTCGATTGAGCTTAAGCCTTGGCCTTCCTGGGAGTTGTTCCCATGCATTTCTGCTGTGACGCTTTTTGTGTGGTGCTTTCTGTATTTTAGTCAGATCGGTTCTGATCTTGAAGGGCGTCTATTCCATATGTAGCCACTGCTTTAGGGTACACATCTGGGATGCAATTTCTACAAGGTTGAGTACATCAGCAATTATGCCTGCTGAGAAGTTCTGTTTGCTACAGGGACTATAGTCCAACTGCAACCAGTTCGTAACTGGAAGCGCAACACATTATGTTGGCTCTCAAATTTTACTGTCAAGACTTTGTACTGCAGCCAACAGAAGTTCTCAGATGTAGCCTGCTTATTCAATGACCCTCGTAAGTGCAAGGCGTAGCTTCTATGCAACATTTTTTTTTCTTTACACGAAGTCTGGGTGTAAAATGTAAATATCTGTAGTCAGAATTGGCAATCCTTTTGCTGGAATGGACGGAGTTTCCTCTTGCACAATCCTGTACATTTCATCGATGATCAATTTCAAATAGTAACCCTCGATCTTTATTTAGGAGTTGACCCGCTAGCGCTGGCAGAACAGACGTGCTCCATGCAGTATGGATTGGAATATGGCATGACTAGTCCCTGGCTGGGGCGCATAAATGGCTAGTGGCTTGCCTAACGATAGTAGAGGGAACAACCGTTCAGGAAAAGTCAGGGAATACAAAGTTAGAGGATCCAGCTACGGTTTTGAGAGGGAGGAACTGGTCTTTCGTTTCGTGACCGTTTACTCCTGGGTCTTGCAGCTTAGGCTCAAAGCATTCTGGGTGCAATATGAGTTTTTTTTTAAACTAGTGCAACATGAGTTTTGATAACCCAATGCACAGCGTACCAATCTGTCTACTGGCTACGGTTTTGAGAGGGAGGAACTGGTCTTTCGTTTCGTGACCGTTTACTCCTGGGTCTTGCAGCTTAGGCTCAAAGCATTCTGGGTGCAATATGAGTTTTTTTTAAACTAGTGCAACATGAGTTTTGATAACCCAATGCACAGCGTACCAATCTGTCTACTTTTTTTTTTTTGAGAAAACCAATCTGTCTACTGGGTGACAGTATCTTGTTGGAACTAGAATGTTTCGAACTGGATCTTAGCTAGTAGCCTGTTATGCTATCTCTGAATTTGCAGCCAAAACGAAGCTTCCGTGGAAACTGCTGATTTTTTTTTTTTTTTTGAGAATTGAAACTGCTGATTTTATAATGGCATTTTGTCTCATGATCCTTTTGGTTTTATTGTTTTCAACTGCTATATGTACTTACTTGGGGATCGGCTAAATGCCAGATCAAAGATTCTATCGGCAGTAATATTGGAGACATGACGCGATAGTGTTTACTGGAGCACTTTTGCGGCTTGAACGATCCCAGGACGGACACAGGCCTGGAGCAGCTTGAGTCCATGCGGGAACTTTGGACAGAACTCTTGAGATCTCGAACAAAAACAAGATAAGAACGAGAGTTACAATCTTCGTATATTAAGTAGTGAATGCAAACAAAGGAAAAAGACCTATCCTGTACTACAATTTTCTCTGGTTTGCTTCGGCATATCTGCACCTCCCTAGCAGCTGATAATGGAACACATTTGCTAGTCGAACTGTAGCAGAAAAACAAAAACCTTGTCTACAATGTGTTTTCTTGATGGTGCAAGAAAGCGTAGTCATATCAAGTACTGCACATACCCTGGCTCTTTGCAACTCAGACGCAAATCATTCCAACATTCTGTGTGCAGCATGAGTTTTGAACTCTGGCGTTTGACTCAGGTAAGCTGATGATGAACTATGAACTCTGGCCTTCATCTGCATCTGATCATCATGATTAATGCAATGACAAAGGCCATGCAGCAAGTTTGCACACATATTCATAGGATGGCAACAGTGTAACAGTGTTACACTGTTGCCAATTTCAGCAAAACCAGAAGGCACAAATGCGTGGGCAGGCAATCAATACATTGGATCCTCGAAGCACACTCAAAAGAGACTGAACGGAAATCACAACAAACAACAGCCACAATCTTGAGACCATGAAGCGCTCGCTAACGGGTTAGTGGTCAACAGCAGGAAACCAGTAGTACTCTTACAAAACGCTCGAGCCGCCGCCCCTGCTCCCTGTACCTTTTTGGTTCTAGCCTCTGCGTCGAGTCCAAAAATCTGTGGAGAACCTACCACCCTCTCTATTATACCTATCACAGCCTACCACCATTCATGAACTTCTTGACCTCGTCGTACAGGACGAGTATGGCGGCAGCGCCGGTGCTCCGGAACATGTTAGACAGCGCCCCCCGGTAGAACGACTTGACCCCCTCCACCTTATACACCTTCCTCCAGCAGTCGAGGGTGCTGCTGTACATCTGTACCTCCATCCCCGACTGCATCATCATCCTCCGCCGCACCGTGTCCAAGGGGTACGAGATGAGCCCCGCAGTGGAGGTGACCACCTGCGCCGTTACCCAGCGCTGCCAAAGGGGGGAGTCGACCGGTACCAGCATGTCCTTTGCCGTGTCGAAGCCCCCAAAGTATAAGCCACGGTGGACGATCATCCCGTGGAACGACGCTGGTAGTCCTCTGTAGATACCCCGGATGCCGTTCTTCTTGTAGATGGTCTGGATGAAGTGCCGGATGCCTTTGAACTGGCGGGTGTCTGTTCGGCCAATGTCAGCCGCAAGTCGGGTGTGAGCAATGTCAAGCGGGTAAATGATGACCAGAGTAGTGCATCCGGCAGCGGCACCAGCAATGAAGTTGGTAAGAGCAATTGATGTGAACTTCTTGTCCGCTGAAGTTCCTGCATCTTTCAGTACGCTCCTGTACAGATCCTGCAAGAATATTGACGAAGGACTAGAGATATCAGATAACGATTAGATAAGTCTTTATGAGCTAATAGTCAATCAGAATTATTTATTACATCGGTGTAGTTTCATGTTTGACCCTTTACAAGTCCCTTCTATGTTACTTAAACAACTATGAATTCAAGGTCCCTACAGATAAGAAAAAAACAAGTGTCTCTATTGTCAAATTTTAGTTACATCTCTTCATAATAATTTGAATGGAGAAAACAACAAACAATTGATCTGACTCTTTGATTCTATTTATTATGGTTTTATGACTTATTATGGTTTTATGAAGTACTGAACATGATCTCTTTCAGCATTAAGACCTAAGGCGATCTCTTTCAACTTCTGCTCACAAACACTTGCCACTCAAATCATAACACGGACCATCAAAATAAATAAACTGACACATCTGGGGAGAGGTTAACTACCCACCAACAAAGATACACCAAGATCAACCCGCTAGATGGAAAATTCTTAGCGGCAATTTTGTGAAGTGGCACCATATCCCAAGTAAGATAGGATAGGCTAGGTCCAGACAGAAATATGGGGAGGCATAATTTGGGCCAGTGTTTGACCATCTTCACACCAAGGATTACGAGTCGACCTGTCGCAACTTGTCGCTCGGGTACCGACAAGTAGACAAGTCGCGCGACAAGTCGTGACTTGTCGCAACTTGTCGCAACTTGTCGAGGTTTTGAACTTGTCGCTGGGGTACCGACAAGTAGACAAGTCGTGCGACTTGTCGCGACTTGTCGAGCGACACTTAATCCTTGCTTCACACGGTCATCCCCTATAAACTAAAATGCCCATAACATGTATATTTCACTTTCATCAGCTGGAGGTTAGAGCTAATATGTCTGTTTTTACTACTCCCTCCATTTCAAAATATAAGGCGTATTTCGTTTCTTTTGACCGGTCTTTGACCTAAAATTACTCATTTAACACTACTTATGTGATAGAAATCAAAACCATAACAAAGTGCTTTTGAGTAGGAATACAATAATATCAACAAATTACATACTTATAGACTAATTGTTGGTCAAATCCTTGGTAAAAGCAAATCAAATACGTCTTATATTATGGAATGGAGGTAGTAGTTTAGTAGTATAACAAAGAGCACTAACGTATGGACATTATTGTGGTTCTTTTCATGCCATCTCATGATCACAGTCAAAAGAGAGAAACAACAGCTCCAAAACTTGATTTACTCTGCAATGTAATATCATGCCTATATTCACTATTCTCACATAGAAACAAACATGATACGTTGAAAAAAAGTGAGCACTACAACTACAGTAGAAGGGTACCTCATGATGAACCGCTAAGTGAAGCATGAACATACTTGAGACAAATTTATATGTTATCATGAATTAGCAATAACATAGATTTTAGATAGATGCCTCTAATCACATTTGTCGTTATTCTTTTTTTTTAAATAACAAGAGTAAAGAAATATATCACTTATTGGCTACAGATGCAAACAACCAACCTAAAGACGATCAGCAAGTTCATACGATTGGCGTTGAAGAACATATCTGGTATGGGTTGTCTGGCTACGATATATCATCCATGATAGGATCAGAAAGTACTTCTGAACCTTTCTTCAGTCAATCACACAAATTCAGACAGGGACAGTATTTTTGGTAGGATTTTTGTTGCCTATATTGCACAAAAGATAAAAAGTCCATATCCACATGTAGAGTGGTGGCTATGGTATACAACCAGGAAAGTAAGATAAGATCAAACAAGCTATGGATCTTGGACATGTAGCCTTAGAGAGCACACAAGAGTGGCTGAAACATAGCAAAGAGAGAAACAGCTGAGGGACAGCCAGGCACGCTTGCCAGCCGTTGAACAATGACGTCTACGAGTTTCAGCACCGTTGGACGGTTGATCAACTTCCATCATCTCTCAACTTAGCCACAAAGCCGTTGAGGCTGTTGAATGTGAATGGATGGCTGAGATTCAAAATTGGGCGAACCGATCACGCTGTGAATTAGAGAAGTGTTCAAATGTTCAGACACTCAGAGATTCTTTGTCAGGTTCCTAACAATTCAGTGTCTTAATCGTGCAATTGACAGAGCTTCCGTTACTTTTAACAGATAAGTTGTACTTTGGCATTAATAGTTACTGCTGAACCATAAAATCACTCTCTGTTCACATTAAAATTAGACCTAATACAAGGTTTTTCAGTATGCCGCCCACAACATGTCATTACAGTGATCTGTCATTTGCTACCTGTCAAAACCTCTGGCATTTTGGTCAACCCGCCGTGGAAGCCTTTACTTGATGAGTTGGCTGCTAGCCATAATTTTGTTGTCTTCTTCTTTCCCTAACCTTATCTTAGCCTTAGGCGCTTCCCCAAGTGCACCAGAAATTGGTTATCACATGGCAAGTCAATACCTGCTTGAATAACTGTTCCGTAAATTTGTTATGCATTGATGACATAAGCTACCTTTGAGAAATCACTATTTGTCGTTTTGTCAAATAAAGCCGTTGCATAATTTAAATCGTCCACTAGGCTTTTGTAATCCACTACTAACATCGATGATGTCATATGGAAGTCTTACATGGCATGCAAAAAAAAAGCGAACGACTAAGGCAATGAACCAATCAGCAAAAGCTCATAATGCTTTCTTTACCAATTAACTATAGTTGATGCAACCAAATGTTCGTTATATGTAAGCTACAGGACCAGCAGAAAGACTTGACCAAATAAACCTTAACCAGACGCGTTGTTAATGGAATTCTACAACTAGCCTATAAAAGTGCAAGAATATATGTACCAATAGTGCCATTTTCTGGCATCCATGTATTCGTATATCTCACTTGTCTCTACTCCTATTGGAGACAAGAGGCACGAGCACCTGGACACTTTATTGTTTATTCTTTGATTCGTTGCCACTTCTGGAGGCAAACATTAATCCCTGGAAAGCGAAATCCCACCAAATCTCATCAGTTGTCGGTAATGACATGTCATGACCGAATCTAATCTTTCATCGCAGAGAATTGGCCTCGCCGCCGCCCGATGGGAGCATCAAGACTGAGTAGCACTGGATGCTCCCACCAGGCAACTACCCACAACGCCAGACTCACAATCTCTCTTGCATCACAGAGACTACCATAGTAAGTAATTCCTAAGCACGTCTCAGTCAATGGAGCAATTAATGGAACACTGATGATCCCCAAATCCGCAACGACAACATCCGCAGGGCGAGAAATGGCACACAGCTGAAATGCACCGAACCGAACAGGCAACGGAGGTGTGGGTCGGAACAGACCTTGAGCGAGAAGTTGAGGGCGACGGAGGGGTAGTAGCGGATGACGGCGGTGCCGTTGCCCCGCCAGAGCGAGAGCACCCCTTCCTCCCTGACGGTGCGCGCGACGCAGTCGAAGAAGCCCCCGAAGCGGCGGGACCTGCCGAGCAGCGCGGCGTTGCCGTCCTGCGTCTGCAGCAGCAGCTTGACGCGCTCGATGGGGGCCACCACCGTGTGCACGGCGCCCCCCATCAGCGCCCCCGCCGCCAGATCCCGCTTGAACTCCCACGCCCTCCCCGCCCGCGCCGCCGCGGACGCGGAGGCGGACGTACCGCCGGCGTCCCCCGCCGCCGCCGCGGACTCCTCGCTCATTCGTGTTGGCTGTCTCCGCTCCGACGGGATGCGAATGCTTGCGAGAGTTTGTCTCGCGTCGCTCGGCCGGTCGGACTAGGGGTGGCTGGGTCGCTGGACCGAGCCGGATCGAATCTGTTTTGTTGGGCTCGGCGGCGGGTGATCGGGATATGGGCTTTCGCCGTTGCGTCGCGTAGGCGTGGCGTGTCGGATGCGCAAAGCGAAAACGGCCGAGCTCTATCCTCACAGGGGCCCACGGTCACTGTCAGTTAGGGCATCGCAGATAAGAGGGAGCCCTGTCATCAGCTGCCGTGAGGGCTAGTACTTCCTCCTTGTCACTTGTTCTTCTCACCACAATTATACCAGCTACTCCGTACGTTTCTTGGATTTTGAGTTTTCTGGGTCTGGTTGTATTTCTTGGTTCTCTATGGACCTGGTTGTAATTTGCTCTGAGCTCCTTAATATAAGTGGCGGATCCTGTTCAAAAAAAAAAAAGTCCAAGTTTCAGAAACATGTAGAGGACAATATGCAATGGGCAAGATTTCACTGGTATCGTGGTATCTAATCTAACCCAGGTGCCATGGACGATTGATTGTGAGAGGAGGAGGCGTCATAGTCATGGTTGCTGGTCGAGACTGGAAACCGCACCTTGACAAGTTGTACGCAGATTGTGATGGTCGCGGCCATGGTTATTGGTTCACGTCTTCTTCTTTGTGCTATTACACCACATGTGTTCTACTCTCTTTTTCATCTACACAATCATGTTTTGGTTAATGATAAGATCAACATGAAAAACATGCGCCTCGACGATGTTTTCATTTCGGCAATCGATTTCAAGTTTTGTTAATTGTATTTCCTCCATTTTCAGAGTATTTTTAGATTAATTTTGTCAAATTGATCGCACACGCTCGATACTTTGAGGATTAACTTCATGTTCTCGAACATTCATGCCTTCCGCCACGTTTTGACGTCGGAACGCCGGACGGCCAGCGGACGCCGGCGACGTGGAGGGCTGAGGGGGCGCGGTTTCTTCGGCCTTTTATATATAATAAGATATGATAAGGGCTTGAAAAATGAATAGATCCAAGTTCTTAATCTTTCATGTGTTATTTGCAAATGTGATAGTGTTAGAGGTAAGTCTGCCATGTTGAGAAGATGCGAGTGGAATATCAGTAAAAACACACAAACATTGCATCACTGGAGCTCATGTATACAACCGAACAACAGGCTCCCGTTCATATCTTGATGGAAGAAAATGGAATGCAGGGAACGAAAAAAAAAAAATAGACAACATGGCCAGAGGTTGTTTCTCCGGGGCCACGCCCCCATATCCTAGCGCCAACGAGCGAAAATTGGCCCAGGCAACTAATCACGCCCTAGTTCAATGCTTTTTTTGTTGTTGAGAATTACAGCACTTTATTGATTAAAACACATCAATACACAGTTTGTCCCGGATACAAGCCGGAGCACAGTTGCGAAAGTAAGAACTACCAAACTGTTCGGCTCGACGAGCTAAAGTATGAGCTGAATTATTACAGAGACGGCTAATATGACAAAAAGTCACATGAGATAAGAGGCAGCGAGGAGTTTGATGTCCTCAGTCACCACCCCAACCAGCGATCGATCCTTTTGCTTGGAGTTGATGCGCTGGATAACCGAGAGACAATCAGACATCAGAAGTATCTTGCCCAAACCTTCATCACGGGCGAGGGAGATTGCACACCGTATGGCTAGTGCTTCTGCTAACTCGAGCGTCGTAACCTCATCAAGTAACTAACTGCAAGCAATCAGAAAATCTCCATTGTGGTACCTGATCACGACGCCGACCCCCATCCGATTTGAAGAAGAGAACAAAGCCGCATCCACATTGACAACATACATACCAGCAGGTTGCGGAGACCATATCTCACATCTGGAGCTGGAAGTAGGTTTAAATAGATGCAGCAAGATCATTCCAATATAAGCTCTGATTTGCTCAGCAAGACTGTGTGGTTGCTTCATACGTTCGCCATTCCGGGCTTCCCAGAGTTGCCACAGCCACTAGTACAGAACGACACATCCGATACCCCTCTATGAAAACGGCACGAGTTAGGCGACAGAGAATCGCGACTTTAACGTTGCGGACGAGGCCTGGCAGAGGCTGGTCTGTCAACATTGGTTACGGAGGATTTTATATCTCCGTTACCAAATATATCGGCAACGGTCATAAATTCGTCTCCATTTCCAATATGTGTCTCTATGGCAACGGTTGTTTATGTACATCCGTTTGCGATGTGCTTGGGAAATTGCAGTTGCAAACTGGAAGCGCGCCTGTTCAATGCGGCTTAATTCACGAGGGATTGGAACCGCTTGCTCGACGCTAACAAAATATGACTGGAACCGCACGAAGCCAGGCAGGTCCCGCATTCTCCCCTTCGTTCTCTCCCACGTTCTCTTACCACACTAGCACAACCGCCATGGAGGAACCCTGGTGGCAGAACGAGGAAGTCCCGAGCGACGACGCGAGCGCTGAAGACCGCGGTGAAGTTCCATGGTGTGATCAAGACGGGCCGCCGGACTCGGACCCCGACGACTCGGACCCGCCATCTTCACGCTCTGTAGAAGACGACTCCGACGACTCGGACCCGCCGTCTTCATGCGAAGGAGAAGACGACTCCGAAGAGGACGAGTCACCGGCGGAAGAGGAGCCGGAGGACCCGCCGGAGCCGTATTCTAGCCAGGAAGAATACGACGCCGACGACGAGGAGGAGGAGGAGGAGGCGTCGGAGGAGGCGCCGGAGCAGGAGGCATCGGAGGAGGCGCCGGAGAAGGACACGCCAGAGGAGGACGTGCCGGAGAAGGAGGATCACGCTCCGGAGAAGGAGGCGCGAGAGGAGGATTCGCCGGAGAAGGACGCACGGAGGAGAAGGAGGAGCACGAGCCGGAGGAGGAGGAACACGCGCCTGAGGAGAAGGCAACCGGCAAAAAGCGACGCTGCGCCGCGGATGACAATGGCGCGGAGGCAGGGCGTAAGAAGAACAAGTAGAGTAGATAGATAGTTCAATTCTACCGTATCGATCCTTCGTAAGTAGGTCCAGTGTGTCAGTGAAGAGATAAAAGGCAACGGTTGTTTATTGCCTCCGTTTGCGATGTTAGTGCTATATATGTGCCACTGCGGCAACCCTAACGCTCTCGCTCTCACTCTCACTCTCACTCCACAGTCACAGTGTGGCGGCGGCTTCAAGCAGCACACCAGATCTAACCCTTATCTCGCAGATCTGAGCGGCGCGTCCGACCGGCATCGCCGCCGTTCATCTTCCCCCAGCGGCGCGTCGGCGAGCTGCCGTGCATCTTCCCCCAGTGGCGCGTCGTGAGCCACCGCGCATCCCCCCCAGCGGCTCGGGCGAGCTGCCGCGCATCTTCCCCGAGTATGTCGCCGACGCGGATCTGCTGGTCTATTGCCGTGCATCTTCCCCGGGTATGTCGCCGACTTGATCTTACATTTTGTTTAAAGTAGCACATAAAAACTTATCTAGTATTTGAAGTCTAGTATTGTGTTATGTCTAGTATTGTAGTACTGCCGATGATAAATACGCTCCTCGACATTAGATCTTACATTTTATTTAAAGTAGCATCTACCGATCTAGTATTGTAGTACTGTGTAGTATTGTAGTATTGTGTTCTGTCTAGTATTGTAGTACTGCCGATGATGAATCACCCCTCAACACTAGATCTTACATTTTATTTAAAGTAGCATAGAAAACGTGTATAGTATTTGAAGTCTAGTATTGTGTTGTGTCTGTTTTTAGTACTGCCGATGATGAATACATCCCTCAATACTAAATCTTGCACTATTTTAATTCTACTAGGGTAAATTAATTTCAACGCTTTGTAGTACTACCGATGATGAATAGATCCTTCACTACTAGTAGTACCGATGATGAATAGATTAATTTCAACCCTTTGTCAATGTGCTAATCCTCGTTATGGTTTTGTGTAGCTAGTGTATGAAGTAATAGTATATTTCGGCGACAATGCATAAAAATGGTGAGGCAATTGAAGGTAACATCACCTTCAAGCTCTGCCTCCAAATCGTTTCGATCGGACAGCAAGCACACGGATATAGGCGCTTAAGGTGTAAACTGTTTTCATCTTAAATTGTATTTTATGTCATGTAGCATCATATTTTGCTCTTTTCTAACTAGACATCCATGTATTTTATATGCAGAAACACCACTACTCGAGTCTTTTGCTAGGTCGAATTCCGTTTTTGGCGCTTCGGAACTGAGGAAGAAGATAGAGCTGGAGATGAGTGGAGTGTCATAAAAGTTAAGTTTAGGGAGGCATGAGAATGATAGGATTAGTGAGGCATGTGTAACTCATCTTTTGATGCTATGTAATGATGACAATTCTTATATACGTTATGAATGGATTTGCTAGCAACTTTATGCTTCTGCTGTGAGATTTTGAATGTCAATTGGCAACCGCATTGCTGCAGTAGGCTTCTGAACAAATCTCAATGCAAATGAGTAAAATAGAATCTCCGTTACTGATGCACCGATACATCGGAAACGGAGATTGGTCGGCAACCGTAGCCAACTTAGGCCTCATCGGTGACGGTTTTTTGCCTCCGTTACCGATGAAGGCCTTCACATCAGTGACAGGGTCGGGGACACGGACCCTTTCTCCGTTGCCGAAGGGGTTTTTGGCCCATTTCCGATGTGTCGTTCTGTACTAGTGACCGTCACAGCTACCGTGACTCTCGCACGGTCGTCTGATCTCGCCATAAAATCAAGCACGCAGTTCTTAGTGCCAGCAAAATCTTTACGACGAAGACAGACAGGATAAGCGGCTTTAACCGCACGCCAAACCTCCTGGGCATACTGACAGAATAGAAGGGTATGTTCAGCTCGTTCTTCTTTGCTGCAGTACACACATGCCCCTGAGGCAGGAACCCCCCGGCGAAGAAGCTGGTGACCACTGGGAAGGCAGTCATGCGCAAATCGCCACAGGGTGATCTTCTTCTTGCCGGGAGCATTAATATTCCATAACCTTTTCCATAGTCCAGCGTTTGTCGACCCATCAGACTGGAGACCACATCCAGTACGGCTTCGATCGACAGAGAAAGCCTCCGTTCTTGCCAGATTGTATGCCGAGCGCACCGTGTAGATGTCGAAGCGGGCATATGGCCACGAAGGAAAATCAGCACCCCCGTGGCGGCTGAGTGGTACCCGGAGAATCTTGGTTGCTATATCATCACGAAACAAACTCCGGATCTTCCCCTCATCCCATGAACCGCTGGTCGCATCGAGCAGCAAGTCCACCGTGGCGCCACTTGGTAAAGGCTGCAAAGTTGCCACACTCTGCGGTGCAACATCAGGGATCCAGTTGTCCGTAAGAATTTTTGTGCCAGTGCCATCCCCAATAACCCAGCGAACACCATGTTGGACAAGTTCTTTGCCGAATAGTATATTGCGCCAAGTGTAAGAGGAAGATCGGGGTTTAGGAGCATCCCAAAGGTTGCAGTGAGGGAAGTACCTTCCTTTCAATACACGAGCACAAAGAGTTTCAGGTTCAGCTAGTTCAATGCTTGTTGCCGCATGTCGCGAAGTTCCTTTCCCCGGATCACATGTTATGCAAGTTTTTCCACTCGCCGCACATATGAATAACATAATAAAAAATCTTTTAATACACAAGATAT
>CAMZMU010000035.1:49456550-49526410 GCA_947311845.1 Poa pratensis
AACATGGTTGCCTAACGCACCCATGTCATTATTCTTTATCGATAATTCACACAAAATTAAAGGTCAGGTGTTGTACTTTTGGGAGTAGAGAATAAAATTGCGGATTATACTACAGCACTATTGTTTTGGACATTGGCGGCAAGGAGCAAAAATTATCGCGCCTTCCTCCGAGGACCGAGGCCATCTCTTTTTGAAATTGAGGACGAGGCCATCTCACTTCATTTCGGAACGCAGTAGTTTTGGACGTTGGCGGCAAAGAGCAAATTTCATCTCGATCCGCCTGACTCGATTTCAACCAATCAGAGCACATCATCCCGCACCCACGGATCACGCCCGCAAACCAATCCCAACCGTCCACGTCAAACGCATCTAACGCCCCTCACTGAAAATCCAAAACGCCGGCGCCCTCCATCCGAAATCCAAAATTCTCCCGCCCGCGTGCCGCCTATTTAAAACCAC
Source organism: Poa pratensis (assembly GCA_947311845.1). Classification (NCBI taxonomy): domain Eukaryota; kingdom Viridiplantae; phylum Streptophyta; class Magnoliopsida; order Poales; family Poaceae; genus Poa; species Poa pratensis. The sequence continues at coordinate 49,457,010 of CAMZMU010000035.1, forward strand.
CCATCCCCTTCGTCCTCTCACTCCAAACCCAATCCCCAAATCTCCACCGGCGCTCTCCTCTCCTTCTCCTCCACCCCGAGATCCACGCCATGGCCCGCACCAAGCAGACGGCCCGCAAGTCACTGGCGGCAAGGCGCCCAGGAAGCAGCTCGCCACCAAGGCGGCGCGCAAGTCGGCTCCCGCCACGGCGGCGTGAAGAAGCCGCACCGCTTCCGCCCCGGCACCGTGGCGCTGCGCGAGATCCGCAAGTACCAGAAGAGCACGAGCTGCTCATCCGCAAGCTGCCCTTCCAGCGGCTCGTGCGGGAGATCGCGCAGGACTTCAAGACCGACCTCAGGTTCCAGAGCTCCGCCGTGTCCGCGCTGCAGGAGGCTGCCGAGGCGTACCTGGTGGGCCTGTTCGAGGACACCAACCTCTGCGCGATACATGCCAAGCGCGTCACCATCATGCCCAAGGACATCCAGCTCGCACGCCGCATCCGTGGTGAGAGGGCCTAGGCGCAAGGCTGCGCTGTTCGTCTTGCCTGCTCGTGTGTCGTTAGGTCCTTGTTGGAGTAGCTTGTGTTGAGTAATGGGGATGTGGTAGTGCTGTAGGAAGTTCCTGTGTTCGTGCCATGGTGGCTGTGTATGGCGTTGACTGATGTTACCATCTTGTTGTCATCAGCAATCGAATCTGATTATCTTATATCGTGACTGTCTTTCCTGTTGCATGTGCCCTGTTCTTGGATGTGATTTCAGAAATTGGTTTGTTAATTATCTTGTGAAATTCCCTGCCTGATTCATCTAGTGTATTCTAAATTCCTTTGATGTTGTAGTTTGTGTACGCGTCAGATTTGCAGATCTGCTTGTTTGCTTCTGAACTTGGGCCAACAGGTTCCCAATCTGCTATTGTTCAGGTCGCTCGGTTTACTCTTCTCCGGCTTCCTCTCTGAATCGGTCATCCACTCCAACCGAAGAGGCCTCTCCAAATATCTGTCCCCACTCCTCGTCAAATCCGCAGAACACGGACGGGAAGCCGGCTCGAACCCTACCGGTGTTCATCCAGCAAGCCTCGCTGTTCTAATGGGCAGCATGCCGCGCAGAAACAGCACGGCGAGGTCAAGCGTTTGCGGTGGCAAACCGATCTGCAAAAGGAGAAGACCAAAGTCCCAGTTTATAAACCTTCCAGAGGTACGCCCATCTTTAGATCCTCTTCCTCGACACCTGCTTGGTGTTGGGTGTGAATGAAATCAGAGCTTTTGCAGTTCCGGAAATTTTACTTGTGATGTTTTTGCCGATGCAGGACATACAGTGCAAAATTCTGTCAGAGTTAACGCTCAAGGAGGCCACGAGGACCAGTATCCTTTCGAGCGAATGGGGATCCATCCAGTCGCTCCATCCCAGGCTGAGATTCGACGCCGCCACGATGTGCGGCGGCAGGAGTCGGACTAGGACAGCCGGCAGGTCGAAGCAGTACACCCAGGAGTTTGTTCAGAACGTCAATGCTGTCTTGCGACGCAACGGCATGTTTGTGGAAGATTTCGAGGTCAAGTTCGACTTCGACAGCGAGCTGGCTGTCCATCTCGACAACTGGATCAGGTTCGTCGCGGCCTCCCAGACGAAGAATCTAGCTTTCGATTTAGTACCGGACGAGTTCCGTGGTCGCAGTGATCGGTACGTACTCCCTATCGAGCTTCTGGACGGTGGAAGCACGTCCCGTCTACGGTGTATTCAGCTTAGCTTTGTGTCTATCAAATTGCCGCTCGGTTTCAGTGGGTTCCCCAATTTGAGAAAGCTCGATCTGCACCTGATACGTGTCACAGCAAAGGATCTTCGGGATGTGTTGTCTAGTTGCTCCAATCTTGAGTGGCTGAGCTTAGTTAGGTGTCATCTGAATGATGAACTAAAGGTGGACCATCCATTGTCTTGTCTGCTGCACTTGCATATTGCACACTGTGAGGTAACCCAAATACGATTCAATGCCATGAAGCTCAAAACTTTCGTGTATAGAGGGGAGTGGCGTCCTATGGACCTCAGTCAATCTTCAGAGCTGAAAGATGTGCACCTTTATCTTGATGGTTTCGTTACTCTTGAGCATGCTCTCACCACATTCGCCGCTGCAATTCCATCTGTTCAAAGCCTGACCCTGAAATTTGTTGCAACATTGAAGGTTTGCTGTCTGATCTTTTTATGCCATTGTTTAAGTTCTTATCTTGCATTTTTCTTGTTGTAACCTTTAACTTTCTATCTTTCAGATGCCTGGGTTGCTAGAAAACCCCGCAAATTTTCTCAGCTGAAATACTTACATTTGGATTTGATGATCAGTCGTGAAGATGCTAGCAACATTCTCTCATTGGCCTCTTATTTGAGAGCTGCTCCTCTTATTGAAAAGCTTGACCTGCATGTAAGTACCTCATGCTCATCTAACATACTTTGCTAGTAGTTGCCATTTACTACCTCTGTTCCTTAAAATAAGGCGCATAACTGTTTTTTAAAGTCAAATTCGCACAAAGTTTGACCAAGCTATTAGAAAAAACCATTAACATCTACAATATAAAATCAATATTATTAGATACATGTTCTCTTTAATTTGTTTACATAACTTATGACATACTATGGGACGAAATTGATATAAAAAAGTAAAGAGATGCGTGAATTCAAACTTAAAACTTATGTTTTGGATGTCGTCGATAATAGGATGTAGTTGGTTAGTTTTTTTTTTTTCGAGGAAGATAGTTGGTTAGTTGGGACCAGCTCCATGTTGAAGGATAGAAGTTTGAGTAATATGATTTATGCATCATTGTACCTCTGCATGTTAACCAAATCACCATGTTTAGGATCAGGGAACCTATGTGACTATGTGTAAGATGGAGCTTGATTTATTTGTATTTGTGCTTAGGAAAGGTGTCGGGAACATGTTATAGCTATTTGTCTTCTGGTTCAAAAAATTCATGATGTTCTGCTTCATGAAAATGTGCCCATTTCTCTCTCGCCTTTTTACCTGTTAAGCAAGAAATCATACACAATGTTGTTGCTCGCATTTAGTAATCTATTTGTCAAAACTAAACCACCCAGCAGCTAAATTGCTACCAGATAATGCTTTGTTTATCAATTGATTGGTAAGATAATGATTATCATGTTATTTCCCTATCTTCTGCAGTTTGGTAGTTTCGCCCTTCCTCATTATGGATGTGATCCTATCAGAAGCCTTCCAGGATGTCCAAATAACTATCTCAAGAATATAAATGTCATGGGATTTATGGGGTCCACGGGTCAACTTGAATTCTTGCTACACGCCGTGGGAAATGCCCCTGCGCTCGAGGTTTTAACTCTGGATCTAGCTTGCAGATTCAATGTGGATCATCAAGGGCGAACATATTTCACAGAGATAGTTCGTAAAATTGGCATCAAATACCTCGGTGAAAGAGTATTACCAACTACAAAGCTTTATGTTCTCTAAAGCTAAGTGGTTTAGTCCCATGAGATGACACGCTGAGCGATTCTTGATAATATTATCTAACTTGTACTGTATCTTCATGTATGTGAGAGATAGTCATGCACAATTTTGAGCTGCGTTCAAAGAATTTTGCAATGAGATTATCCCAGCTAGTGAACCTTTCTGTCAGTTCTAGACCGTGCTATATGTTTCTTCAACCTTCAGCTTAAATCGGTGGCTAGTGGCGTCAGACGTCACTAATATTGCTGGTTGCCTCTCAACCTGACCGAACATAATGCTACGATGGTTGTATTCAGTTCCGTGTATCAACGAGTTGAAAAAAGTGCTAGTATGTTGTATGTTCAGTGTGCAGATTCTTGTAAATTTCTGCCACTGCTCGAATGTAATTTCTCCAAATGGTGTATATATTTTCCCCAACTTGTGAACTTCCAGTTTTAGCTAGTCTGTTCTAAAATCTAAACTGGTTTGATCTTTGGCTTATATGATGACTTGTAAGCGTCAGTTTTCATAATCACTAATCGTGTCTGCCCGTGAACTTGAACGAATTCGTTGATATGCTCGTACTCTGTTCTGTGGATGCACTAGTTGCATGTCAGTATATTCATACATGTTTGCTGTTCATTGTGCAGATCCTTGGAAGCTTCTCTTGGCTTCCGGATCTTAAGTCCTGGAAGTGTCTGAACCCTGCTCTTTAGCTGTATATAATCTTGAAACATTACAGTGCAACCCTGCTCCGCATCATGATGCCAAGGACATACAGCTAGCCTGCCGGGTGGATGGGTGTTTGTTAGGTCCTCGTTTAGCTTGGGGTAAGCGGTGGAGATGTGGTTCTTGCCATGGTGGCTTTGTAATGGTGTGATCTGATGTTACCAGCCTATTGTCATCAGCTATCAAGCTTGATTTTCTGATATCAAACATATCCTTGTCATTGCTTGTCTCTCTGTGCTCGAATGTGATTTCAGTAAATGGTAGATTAAATCTTGTGAAATTCCCTGCCGGCTTCAGCCAGTATATTGGAAATTCCTTAGTTTTTTTTAGTTGGCATGGTACCATTCCTGCGCCAAATTTCATCGGTAGTCTCATTGCCTCTGAACTGGAACAAACAGGATGTCACATATGCTCACATATAGTTGTGTTCCAACGAGCAGAAACGAATCTGCCATTGCACACACACAGGTAAAAATCAGCCACTACACACACACAGGTAAACAGGCATAGAAACATCGAGGCAAACACGTTAGTACCTCCGAAGTAAGATTTCAGAACAGGGACTATTGTTAGAAATGACACAGGTTGTTCTTTCAAAACAAGACATGAAATATATACACTATGGAAACATTAGCTTGCAGCCTATAACTACACCTACCAAACTGAGTTCAGGACACAAACGGGCAAAGATGCTTGCCAGGTGCATTCCAACCACAAAAATGAGAAAACAACAGAGCATCCATTCTTCCAGGGAAAGCTGAAACACGGTTATGATACAAGGCTGGCGATCAGTCTCAGCTTCCTCTACTACTAACGATGCAAGCCAGCCAGATATATGAAAGAAGCTTTTATCTCCATGTCACCCGGACAATTTGCTGTACTGAGAAACCGCAGCTATCATATTGAGAAAAGCATAAGAGATTCCAACCGGATGTAGCTGCAGATGCAAAGAAAGCCAGTATTGACATAAAATATAACACAAAACGTTCAAAGAATGAAACTAGAAGATGCAGTATAATAGTAATCAGTTAGGCAAGAGCATTCATACAGGGATTAAGTTCAAGAAGACATAATAGCACTTGACAGAATAGTTATCTATGAGCTTTACAGCAGTGTCAAAATAAACTTGCGACGTTGCACCAAGTCATGTATAACTTTGAAAGGCATTTCAAAATGCAAGCAATGCACAGGATCATCTAAGCCAAGAACTAAAGTAACTAACACTACAACTGAACAAAAGTTTCAACCGAAAAGGTTCAGCATACCTTACAACTCAGTTTTTATGACAGATGATGGCTTGGCAACATAGGAGTCGGTAGCCACGGCAAAGATAACATATTGCTGTATTCTCCATTTCGGCTCTGCACTGAATTATTCTTCTGCCGAACAAACCTTGTTTGAATAGCTTCGGCTTCGAGCACGGATAGGTTCAGGATTATCCCCGGCATGTGCTTTCTGGACAGTGTACAATATCTGTTCGGCGACAGCAAGGGTAAGCTGCTCTGGCACTTGCAGCTGCATGTCACAGCCATTCCTCCATGCCGTGACAGCTTTCTTTGCTTCCTCCCAGGTGCTGATTTGGATGACGGATATAGGAGGGGAAGGGGGATCGGTGGTGTGGGCACCCGATCCCAAGATGGTGGGGGAAGGGGTAACCCATTGTCCATAGCAAACCTCTGACGTATATCGAGGGAGTATCTTTCTTCCATCTCAGTCCAGAAATCAACTATAGCAATACGATTCTTTGCCTTTTCAACATCATCAGGACTCGTAAGCTCCTGAGATACAAAATTGAAGGCAACATAACTAATTAATACTGGGAGGAAGCAATCAAAAAAAGTGTACAGTCAAGGATTGAAGGCTGTGGAGTTCAATGGGTAAAGCTTACAATATTCTCAGCATCTTCATCGTTTTCCTCCTCTGCTGATTCCTCCCTAAGCTCATATACCCCCCTGTCAGTCTGCTCCTGTTTGGTTTACAAATGCAAGTCAAGAGCCAAAACAAACATATGTGAGTGAGTGAGTCACATTAAACTGATTTAGTGATTTTACCTTCTCAAAGCTATTTGTATGTCCTGCTGAAGTACCAGCACCTGCATTCAGTTTCAAATGAAAACTATAAGGTTGGAAGAACGTGGACAATTCAATATGAATAAAATCGTGCAGCGACATCTACTTGGATATGTCTGCAATTCTTTCCCTGACTTCACCTGATTTGTTTAACCTTTACCGATACATTTCCTCACATGCAAAACAGCCAAAAACTCTTACTGTGTATTCAAAACTCCTACGAACTATGTCACTGGATGCATAAAACATATCATTGTTTCAGAACGGATTCTGAATCAATAACATGTGCTGAATTATCGTATTGACTTCTCAAAAAATTGGCACCACAGGCTGTACATTTTGGATGATTCAATTGGTGTGCAGTATGTATGCATTAGAAGGGAAATATGGTACTACAGTTCATTCTTCGGATGAACAATACATAATGACACTGTTGGCCTGATGTAATCTTGTCATAGTGTAAACTGCACACATAGGTTGTGTGCAGGCTAAATGCACACAACAGACACCACCAGACTAAATGCAAACAAATTGATATTTAAGAACTCAACATAACCATAACGTATGTAACATGAGTGGCACTTCTGCTCACATAGTTCATTAAAGCAGTTATAAGCAGCATTTGCCAGCTGACCATTAAATATTGTTTTGCGAATGTTCGAGAGAGATTACTGCATCGGTAATCCAGTAATACCATCTATACTCAGTCTAATAGTATGATGACGAGGCACATGAATCCTTAAGCAAAGACCCCAATGTCTCAGTACTATCGATAATGAAAGGAACCAATTTTCTAAAAAAACAGCAAAACAGTCAACAACCAGTCATCACACAATTTCATGTTTACCCGATAAACGTCCTTCTACGCAGTTTTGTACATGTTTTAAAATTAAAATTCAGATAAATATGTGCGTAGTTATAGAGTAAGAAACTAAGTATGTACGCAATATAAATACTTTCATGTAGACAGAGAACTCAAAGGAATAGTCCATGGCGGCATTAAAAGAAAGGATTGAGCTAATATATGTTTGCTACATGCTTGATACTTGAGGCTTGTTTGGTTGTCTACCACATACTGCCAGTTTGCCACACCTAGTTGCCGTGCAATGTGAGAAGCCAAACCTTTTTGTGATTAGCCACACCTTAGGCAAGTTTTGGTCTAAGTTTCAATTCAATTTAAAGTTTTGGGCTAACAAGTTGCATAGTACTTATAACATAAAACCCAACTATCCATGAACAGTTAACGCAACAACAACAACAACAACAGCAACAACAAAGCCTTTTATTCCCAAACAAGTTGGGGTAGGCTAGAGTTGAAACCCATAAGATCTCGAAACCAAGTCATGATTCTGGCACATGGATAGCTAACTTCCACGCAGCCCGCCCCTTATACAAATTGCCACCATCCAATGGCAGTACCCAGATTAATTATCAACAAGTCGACCAAATCTGCAGCCAAGAAAGTCGCTAAAGCCTAATTGAAGAGTTAACACAAACACACCCACACAGATTAGCTAACATAAACTACAAGGCCAATGAATCCATTCTCCTACAGAGCAGAAATTGGTGCTAGACCCGGTCTCAAAGGATTTTGCACCGTAGCGTCCAAATTTCCAAAAATTCCATTAATTTCGGACAGAACCAACTTCCAAGAGAAAGGTTGCACATGTGTTATTTCGACCCCGATGGGTACGTAGTTCGGATAAATCTAACAGAAAGATCTACGGCAAGATCCAAGGGGATAGGGGGGCAGCATTGCGTACTTACCACCAATATCCCCGGAGGAGAAGGTGCGGTCCCCGGCCCCAGTGGGCTTGCCCTTGAACTCCCCAAATTCATCGGCGGAGAGGCCGCTGCGGCGTCGCTGCTTCTTTCTGCAAGACTCGTCTTGACCTCCAACCGAAGCACCGCGCTTCTTTCCGGTCTCAGCCGTCACTCGGGCGGCGAGGCCGAGGTCGATAGTCCTCGGAGCACGGAGTCGGGGAGGCGGAGGCATATCCTCCTCCGGCGCAGCCGCCGCGGGCTGCAGGTCGCGGACCGCCAGCCGGAAGATGCGCCCAGTCATTTCGAGGCGGCGACGCGCAGGACCGGCCATCGTCTGCGGTCCGGACCGCGGAGGATGGAGGGGAGGAGGTAGGGAGGGAAGGCGGCGGAGGAGGGAGCGAGGGAAGGCGGCGGAGACTAGTCGGGGTACGGTCTGGGGGAGGGGGAGCGAAGAAGGCAGGGCGAAGAAGAGTTCTTGGGGTTCTTGGAGTGAGTTCTTGCAGGCAGCAGAAGGAGAAAATGGAAGAAGGCACGGGCGAGTTGGAGCAGAGAAACTTGGAGGTGCTATATTGCGCGTTACGCGAACCATAATACAGCACGCGTACCCCCCATCCCCGCCCCGACGTTCCTGGGCTCGGCCCATTTACGCGTGATGTTCGCTTTTTTTTCTTGTTCAGCTGCTTTGGGCGGACAGTCATTCGAACATATTCCAGAATATTCAAATCTGAACAAAATTCCAAGTCAAAACAAAATTCAAATTTGAACAATTTTTGAAATGAACAAAATTTTAATCAGAACATTTTTCGAAAATGATCAAATTTCAACTTTGAACAAATTTTGAAAAAATGAGCAGTTTTTATGTCTGAACAATTTTCAAATCTGAACGAATTTCAAAAAATGAACAATTTTCAAATCTGAACAATTTATAATTTTAAAAAATCAAAATGAACAATTTTTGAATATGAACATTTTTAAACGATTATTCTACTTTACAAACGTGCCCTGGGTCGTGCTACCATACGGCGTGCTGCTGTCCATCCGATCGCCGCGCGGGTGTTTAAGCTATCACACGGCGCCCTGGCTACCGATCAGCCTTTTAATCAGCACGCGCGGAAGGGCCAATAATATATGTGCATGCAATAAATTTTTCACGTTCACAAATTCGAAATAAATTATATCTTAATCCGTTAATCCGATTGACGATATGTTTTCCTCTTGACAAGAACTTTGAAACAAGATCCCATCTTAATATGTTTTAAGTAATTTTTTTTTCACCGTCAGTTGCCAGATTATTATACTGTAGCAACCAAGTTACTAGTTAACAGTTACCATCCAAATAATACACAGTTAACAGATAGTTTTACTTATATTTTTCATAGCAATGATTTACACGCCCGGAAAGTGACTATTTTGATCCACTCTAAACATGTATAAGATGAAATTACCATTATAAATGTCGTACATTTTTTAGAACAAAGTTTAGAGTTCATGGTAAGCATTTAATTTTAATCTGGTAACCAACTTGACTTTGCTTGGTGACCAAGTGACTATAATCTGGTAACTATGGTCGGAATTTTTTTTGTCAAAATATATCAATATGGGATCTAGTTTCGAAGGTCTCGTCGTAACAAAACCAACCGTGAAAACGGATCTGAATTTCGACTTACGGTTTAAGAGATAAAACATTTAAAAGTTTCAAAAAACAAAAAGAATCTACGTGATGTATGCATGCATGCAAAATGAGACCAGCGCGTGGTGTTGCCATATTTGATCCGCCGTATAGAACTCTAATCTGGGGCACGTGCCCTACATAGCAAAGTCCTTTTTTAAATGAACAATTTTCAAATTTAAATATTTTTTGAAAGTGAACAATTTTCAAAGCTGAACAAATTTTGAAACGAAAAATTTCAATTTTTTTAAAATGAAAAAAGAGTAAGAAAAAGAAAACGAGAAGAAAAAATAATGCTGCAACCTTTAATGGGCCGGCCCATTTGTCACGCCGGGGGTACGCTACGCTATTCGCGCCTGCGGTACTCAGAATATAGGTTTTTCCGAGAAACTTCAGCTTAATTCTCAGTTTCATAGGCCGCTCCAACCACGACCCAGTAATAGGTATTGTTTCTCTCCTTTTTATTTTCTTTGGAAAAAATAAACATTTCCAAAATATGAACATTTTGATTGTGAACGACCTGAATAATTTTTAATTCTAAGCATTTTCAAATCTCGAACTAGTTAGGAGCTGTTGTGTATCGCTCGTTAGCGTCAGTTCTGGTGCGCGCCGCCTACGTGCTTCGTTTAATGGGCCGACCCATTTGTTTCATGCCTGCATTTGAACGTTTAGCTCGCTTCTTTGACTGTTTCTTGCGTGCACAGACCGTGTTGACTCTTGACTCCTTCGTTCGTTCATCGTTGGCTCGTAGCGATTTCTTTTTCTTTTTTGTTTTATTCTCTTTTTTGAAAATGATCAATTTTCAAAATCTGAACCATTTTTAAAAATAGAAATCATTTTAAAAATTGGAAGCATTTTTAAAATTGGATCCACTTAAAAATTTGGAACATTTTCAAAATTAGAATCGTTTTTTAATTTTAAAACATTTTGAAAAATGTTTTGTTTAAAAATTTTGGAACCAATTTTCAAAGTGGAACCATTTTAAAATGAACAATTCTCAAATTTGAAACAATTTTAAATTTGGTACCATTTAAAAAATGATTTTTTTTTCAAATTTGGACCATGTCCGAAATGAACAATTTTTATTTGGAACCATTCTAATAAATGAATAATTTTTAAATATGGAACCATTATTGGAATGGAACCATTTTCAAAAAAAAAAATCAAAGTTGGGACCATTTTAAAATTTAGAACCATTTTTAAAAAATGCAACCATTTTTAATTTTGGAACCATTAAAAATAAAGTTTTTAAAATTGGGAAACATTTGAAAATGAAAAATTTCTAAAATTTAGAACCATTTTCAAAAATTAACAATTTTCAAATTTGGAGCCATTTTTAATTTGGAAACATTTTTAATTTGAAAATATTTTTTAAAAAAGAGCAATTTTCAAATTTAGAATCATTTTCAAAACTGAACCATTTGAAAATTTGTAACTATTTTCAAAATGAAAACATTTAAAAATATTTTTTTTCAAATTTGGAACCTTTTTAATAAAAAAGAAACAAAAAGGGAAAACAAAATAACGAAAAATAATAGAAAAAGAAAAAACCAATCAAAACAGAAAAGAAAAAGAAATCGAAAAAACGAAAAAAAAAACCAATGAAACGTGAAGCGGGCCAGTCCAGTAACTCGTCGTGAAGGGTGTCCTTCAGGCAGCGCTCGCGTGAAACGCCGCGAACATGTGGCATATAGGGTTTGCGCTAGGATTTGCCTCGATGGAGTGTCGTCTGTCAGCCGACCTCACCATGCTTTTGCTAATCTTTACTATTACTAGCAAAAAGCCCGTGCGTTACTACATGAATTAAAATAAAATTTGTTTATAATTGTTGGCTTAATCCAAATTTTATTCCAAAATAGACTGACACGCGTAGTTTAAGTTTTTGGGATATTTAATTCTGTGCCCCCAGCTCCTTAGTTGTACTCACTTTTCCCCACGCTCTAACTTTTTGCTCTCTTTTGCCCACTCCCTTAGCTGAAACTCTCACAAATGCTCACAGCGGACGTGTGCCGTCGTTTGCCGTCGGGTCAATGCATTGACCGTTATCTGACTAGTGTGCTGACGAGTGGGACCCCAAGGAGACACGTCGGACCAGCTTGTCTGAATCTGAAACTCAGTGTTACCTGAACATATCGAGACACTCAGGCGCCGCCCGGCCCCCTCCGCTGCCGCCGCCGTCGTGCCGCCTCCGCTGTCGTCGTCCCCTCCACCCTCTAACCCTCTAACCCTATTCTGCTTGCCGGCGACGCCGCGTCTCCGCCAGATCTATCTCATCTCCCCATCTCGGACTACGAAGCGATGTCAGGGGAGGCCGCCGTCAAACCCATCGATCGTGGAGAAGATTGGGTCGAATCCAATGGGGATAATTCATGGATTCCAGATGGGTAAGCAACGTATACCCTCGAATTGATTAGGAAACTCGTAGATTTGGCTGGTTTTGACCAATACTAGCATGAATCGTTCCAATTTTGCTGATTTCCGTTCTCTAACTGCATCCTTTATTTGACTCGGATAGGATTGATCCCGCGCTTGCTTTTCGGCTGGCTGTTAGAATGGAAATTAGCGAGATCCGCGGTACGAAGGCGCATCACCTAACTGGATTTTACTTCCCGAAGGTGGTAGAAACAATCATTTGTTTCAAAGCTTTTCGCGAAGGTCTCCAGCGTTGTACATATGGTTGGAGCGATGCCGACGCTGTTGAACTGCAATATTTCAACACTAGCGAGCAAACATTTCTCCCACTAACTTGCGACGAGCATTTGGGATTGCTATTTACTTTGAATGCTGAGAGCCGTTTCGGTAAAATTCATATCTGTGTGCTTCAGCCACGCAAAGCGCGGGACAATGGGAAGGGTGCATCCTCTGCCACTGCTAATAGCCAGCAACCTGGCACTCCTTGTAGGTCGAGACCAAGCAAAGCCAGTGGTTCTGAAAGCCACAATATGTCTGCTGCGGATTCGGCTGCTTCTCCTGTCCCTTCTGCAGCCGCTGTTTATGAAGAGGCAGAAGCTGACGAGGAAGTGCCTGCAAATGATGATGAAGACGAGATGATGTACCCTGAACTGGTAGATATAGCCAGTCAGCAAGCAGTGGATGATGAATATCCGGAGCAGCCCATCAGCCGTGCTAGGTTTGATGACACTGACGATGAAGAGAAGGAGGAGAACATGGACAGCTTAATCGAGGATGAATACGATGGTGAGGACATGCCAACAATTGAGTGGAATAGGGAAGCACCTGAGCTTACTGAAGGCACCATATTTCAATCCATGGTGGACTGTCGGAATGCAGTGACAACATGGTGCATTCTAACTGAAAACACTTATGAGATTAAAAGGAGTGAGCCGTCAAGGTTCACAGTTTTTTGTCCATATGATAGGTGTAGGTGGAGGTTGCATGCATCTCTTATGTTAAAGAGCAAATATATTCAGGTAATCCAAGTTCATTGAGTAATTTAGTTTCACATCATTTAGTAATGTTTCTTAACTGTTTTTGCCTTTATTTTGTTTCAGATAAAGAAAAACCCACACAAGCACTCCTGTCCACCTGGAGGGGGAGGGGGGAAGGCCAAAACCAAGCTAGCAAAAACTAGGTGGGTGGCAGATGCGATATTGGATTGGCTGAGGGAAGAACCTGGACTTGGTCCAACAGCACTCCATGGGAAGCTTTTTGAGAAGTACAAGATAAAAATTCCTTACATGAGAGTTTTCAATGCTAGGGAAAGGGCTCTTGACAGAATTAATGGTCAATGGAATGACAGTTTTCAGCTGCTTTACACCTTCAAAGCTGAAGTGGAGATGGCTAGTCCAGGGAGTGTTGTAGAGATTGACAAGCATACAGTTCCATTCAAAATAAAAGGGAAGTCATTTGAGAAGGAGTGCTTTAGAAGGGCTTTTGTTTGTTTCAAGGCTTGCTGGCAGGGGTTTCTAGATGGTTGCAGGCCCTATTTGGCCGTAGATGCTACACATCTGACTGGAAGATGGAGAGGACAGCTAGTAGCAGCTTCTGCAGTTGATGGACACAACTGGCTATTCCCAGTTGCATTTGGTGTGGTGGAGGCAGAGTCCGAGGAAAGTTGGGTCTGGTTTCTGCAGCAGTTGCGCAACATTATAGGCACACCCCCAGGTTTAGCCATACACACAGATGCTTGCAAGGGCTTAGAGAGTGCAGTAGAAATTGTATTCCCAGGAGTGGAGCATAGGGAATGTATGCGACACCTAGCGCAAAATTTCAAAAAGAAGTTCAAAGGTAAAGTTTTTGATGAGAACTTATGGCCAGCATCATACACATGCAGCAAAAGGAAGTATGAACACCATTTGAGAGTGTTGTATGCTCAAACTCCTCTTGTGAAGGAGTACATGGATGCACATCATGGCAAGGTGTGGTCAAGAAGCCAATTCAACGAAATCTGCAAAGTTGATTATGTGACCAATAACCTTGCAGAATGCTTCAATGCAAAGTTCAAGTCAGTGAAAGGGCTCTTGCTGTGGCAAGCATTCGACAAGATGAGGCAGATGATCATGATAAAGATGGCTCTTCGCAAAAGAATTGCAGAAACAAAATATGTTGGTCATCTTATGCTCCCATCACTGATTAAGGCATTGCATTTGAAGGCAAGAGGACTGAAGATGAGATGCATTCGATCTGATACACTTGAGGGTGAGGTAGCCTATACTGACAGTAAAAATAGGCTATGGAGGTATCCAGTGAACCTAGCAACTAGGGAATGCAGTTGTAGGCAATGGCAGATCCGTGGGAAGCCATGCATACATGCCCTACATCTGATGACTGTCATTGGGGGTGCAGATGGTGAAGTTGATCAATATTGCTCGGACTATTTCTCTGTTGCCAAATTTATGGCTGCTTATGCTGACAATGTGCCTGCACTCTTGGGAAAAGACCAATGGAATATAGTTGATCCAGGGTTCAAACTCTGCTCCCCTGTACTCACTAGACCACCAGGAAGACCAAAGAAAAACAGGTTCAGAACAGGTGAGGAGGGTCGTGTACCAAAAAAGCGTGCTTGCAGAAAATGTGGAGTTCTGGGGCATATTGCCAGGCTTTGTACCAATCCAGTGGAGCCATCATTTGGAGAGGAGGAAAGATGGACAGCAGCCAATGCAGAGGAAAATGCAGCAGCAATGGAGATTGAAAATGCTGAGGAGAATGCAGCTACACTGGAGATTGAAGCAAATGAAGCTGTACCAGCACCTTGGTATGTGTTTGCATTTGTAGAATGCAGCTACCCTTTTGTTTGCATTTGTTCTCTTTTTAACCTATGGCTTCCCTTTTATTTATCAGCTCTAGGGAGAAAAGGCCTAGACATGAAGAAACCGAAGAAACTGAAGTTCAACCATCATCTGATGGCTTAGATTTTGAAGCCATGGCCTTTGATGGTTTTGAAGCTATAAGAGAGGAAGAGGAGGGGGTAATTGTTCCAATTGTTCCTTTAAAGATTGTTGAACCCACAGATGATGACCATCAATTGGTCGTCAAGTGCTCGGCGAGTGGAAGTACTCCATCAGCAACTCCACGGCCAAAACCCCAAGTAAAGAGCAAAAGGATCAAGAGTCTGAATCAGAAGAGCATCTCAACTAGGGAAACCAGGAGCAAGTCGGTGAAGCCAGCTGCGAACACAAGGAGCAAGTCGAAGATTTGAATTTGAACTTGATACATTTGTGTTAAGATGTTTGTGTTGTCAATTCGAGCTACTGTGAAAACTTATCAGGTGTAATAATGTTGCTTGTACTTTGGTATCTTATTTGAGTAAGAATTAAAATTTCCATCAAAATTTGAATTTGAATGAATATTTGAATTTGAGGTTGAACCAAAGTTGAAGTTGAACCAAAGTTAGAGTTGAACCAACATATGAGGTCCATTGCTCTGTGCTATGTATTTGATCGAACATTTTAAGTCCAATATTTGAAGGTGATCAATCCGAATGAGAAATGTGCTAGAAACGAGCTCGAAAGCTAGGGTAAACACCCTATTTGTAATCAAGTTTTTTTCGACCTTGTCTAAATGAGGCATAAATTTTTTATTAACACCTGTTCCATATATATAGAGTAAAAACGAAGTCCCACTATTTATTGAACTAATCTTCATATTATTACATTTTTTTGGAAAAATATGCTATTAACTGAAAATCATGAAATAACACGTTTTAAATATGAAAATGAAAAAGTAATTTCAGAACCTTCATATTCAATCCAAAATGAAGCTTTTGTGATTTTATTGATTTTTTTGAATTTTATCAAAACCTAAACCCTCTCTCACTTTCCTACGAACTCTGAACAGTTTCATACGTGATAGCTCATTTGTGTGAAGCTTTTTTCATGAAAATGTACCAACACCAAGTTTATATTTTTTTCTCGTAACCATGTCACATATTACGGCAATGTGCACTGGTTTTGTTATTTTTTGATTTTTTTTGAATTACTTATGCTCATTTGAATGTGATTTCGATGTCTCACTTCTGAAAATGGTTTTTCATGAAAATGACCCTTAACCCTAAACCCAGGGTTTTTTGGTAACTATGTCTTATAAAACGACGAACTATGCAAGTTTTTTCATTTTTTGATTTTTTTGTAACTATTTGTGGCCATTTGAAGTTCAGGTCAAACCCTAATAACCCCGTTGACTGACTCAAAACCCCGGAGCATCTCTCCAAACCCTAGCGTCGAACGTCCGCCGTCGGATCGGAATCTAGCGCCAAACTCCACCCGTCAGATATGGCCTTCCACGGGCGATCCGCGCGAAGCTGGTTCTGCATCTTGATTGGCCGCAAGGGAGTTTTACCATCTGCCCCACTTTACATCTGAAATTGGATTATTCGCACATGACCACCACATGTCAGTGAGACGAGATGTTGCAAATATTAAAACTGCAAAATACAACGAGGCAAATCGTCAAATCTCCCCCTTCTCCATCTGACAGAGCAGCTCCTTCTCCAGTCTCCACCCACGCACAGAGCAGCTCGTCCTCGCCCACCATTGTCTCCCCTTTCTTCTGCTTCTTCTTCTCCAGCGACGAGAGCAGCGATTCTTCTTCTCCGGCGACGAGATATGTCGGACTCTAGTTCAGCCTCCCGCCCCTCGTGGCCCCAGCATGGTCCAGTGCCCATGGAGCGATGTCCTGACTGCGAACGCATCGCGCCATTGGTACGGTTGACTTGTACGTCGGACAAGAATGGCAACAAAGGGCGAGAGTTCGTGAAATGCGAGAGCAAGCCAGAGGGGCAGGTTAGATCTCATGATTTTGCTCTGATTTCTTTTTCCCTTTGCTCTGAATTCTTTTTCCTTGGATCTGAGATTTAGGGTTCATATTTTTGTTTCAGATCGTGAGCCATTGCGGCCATTTCGAATGGCTGGATAACTACGTTGCCAGGCTTAGAGCTAGATCTCAGAGCTCGATGCCTTTCAATGGTGCCGCAACCCGGCAGCAGAATTTGGTCTCCGACAGTGCTGCTCCGACAGTTGGGGATGCGGATCTGAAGGGGGAACTAAAGAAGATGAACAAGAACTTGAGGCAGCTGACTGAATTGAAGAGGCAGTCGAATCAGCTAGCTTTAGGATTTTACATTTCTGTAATTGCTCTAGGAATTGCTTACTTGCTGGTCGTCAGTCGTTAGAGATGTTACTAGTGTGGATCTGGTGCTCTTATGTTGCTTAAACTGTGTCTGTATCAGTTAGTTCTTGCTTAACATCAGTTTCGTCAGTTAATTCTTGCTTACCATCAGTCTCTGTGTGGATCTGGTGCTCTCTGTATCACCGAATTTTTGTACGTGTTCTTGACACTTTCAGTTTCTTCAGTTTCGTCAGACAACACCTAGCGCAAAAGGAAAAAAACAATATTGAGTTCTTGGGCCCAAACAAGAAACAAAGCTATGTTGGGCCGGTCCATGCCGTTGACTCTGAAAGGCCCGCAAAGATATAAGAGGCCCAGAAATTAGTGCACGCGCTCACTCTGTGTTTTTTTGGCTGTATTTATTTGATTGCACAGAGTGCATGTTGATTCCAAAATTGCCACCAACAATTCAAAAATGGGAAAATTGAGTGCTCGTTTTTCGTTGTTTCAAATTGCACATACACAACAATTGAGTGATCTTTTTTCATACACAACAATTGAGTACTCTTTTTTCATCGTTTCAAATTTTACCTATAGAGATTGAGTGCTCTTCTTTTTTTGCTTTTTCCATGCAATATTGCCACCAACAATTCCAACTACAACTCTTCTTCGTATCTTATTGTTTTTGAACAAATATGACCACCAACAATTACAAATGGGTTACCCTTCGCAAATTACCTTGTTTTACATGCACTACGGCCACCAACGAATTAGCTACTTTCTAATCATATGTTATTAGTTTGTCGTGTTCTCGCGGCCTTGTTGACTTCAAAAGAGGTGTTTGCTGAAGTAAGAACACATAAGCGAAACACCTTTTTTTCCCTTGTCACTTAGCGGTGCATGTCTCAATAAATATTGGGATCCCATAAATATTTGGGACAAGACAAATACAACACAAATGTAACACAACATGAACTACCATAGATATAGTTCTTAAAGTTCATACATATAGCACGGCATACATAGTACGGGCAACAAACCATGAACGCAACAACAACACATAGATAAAGATTCCCTAAAGATAAAGCCCTAGCACACTAGCTATAGGGCAACACACACACGGAAAACACCGTCATGGCCTCCACCGCCGTCTTCACTCCTCCTCCTCCAGACCGTTCTCGCCGAGATAGTACGGGAGGCTGTGCATGAGGTTGGCACTGGGGAAGATGCTCTCAAAGTCAGTGAAGATGTTGTAGGTGGTGAAGGCGATGAACTCGCACCCACACCAAAACACCCTGCCGAGCAGGTAGTAGGCGTCGAATCTGTTGGTGAAGTGGGCGACGAGCCCTATCGGTGGAGCGGTGGGGTGGGAACGCTGTTCCGCGAGGCGGAACATGGGCGGCGAGCCAGCCGGGAGGTGGCGAAAGCCCGCACGAAGAAACCACTCGGCAAGCTCGCGAGGACCCCTCCAGCGTGAGATCGCCCACACGCGGAGCGAGGTCTCGACGACGACGAAGGCGGGGTACCGCCTCTCCGGCACGGTGGGCGGCACGCGGAAAGTCGGCGCGTTGAACTGCATCTCGTCTTCGCGTCGCTGCGTGTTTGCTTTGGCTCTTGGGGAAGAAGAGAAGGGAGGGAGGTGCAGATGGATGTGTAGAGGAAGAGGCAACCGAAGGGCGGTTTAAATAGCCAAGGGAGAGGAAGAGGCAACCGAAGGGCGGTTTATTTCACACTGGATCGAGGGCGTGGTGTCGATCCGTTTGTGTAGCCTAGGTTTTTTTACCGTTTACACACGATGTGTGGGCTCGACGCGTCGAACGACGCGGCAACTGCTTCGACGGTGCATCAGTGGCAGCGGCAACTGAACCGAGCGGCTGGCTTCGACGGTGCATCAGTGGCTGCATGCGTGCGTAGGGACTGAATCGACGCATGCGTGCGTGCATAGGGACTGGCTGCGTAGACTGAATCGACGCATGCGTGCGTGGCGGCGCGCATGCATGCAACCACGTCGCGCTGCGCTCCTCCCATAGCAGGCTGAATCGATGCCAAAGCCGCGCTCCTCCCATAGCAGGCTGAATCGATGCCGCGCATGCATACATGGTTGCGTGAGTCCATAGCAGGCTTAATTTAATTATCAACACAATGGCCCGGTCTACGACGTACGAAGCCATCCACGGCCCAACGAACAAAGCCACAGAAGCGCACCCTCGTCAGGTCCAAAGAGCGAACAGTCAACAGAGTCCCACGCGGCCCCACTCGTCAGAGTTAACGGACCAGACGGCAACGTCCGCTGTGAGCATTTGTAAGAGTTTCAGCTAAGGGAGTGGGGAAAAGTGAGCAAAAGTTTCAAGCGTGGGGAAAACTGAGCACAACTAAGGAGTTGGGGGCACAGGAGTAATAATCCTAAGTTTTTTATTACCCTTATGAGTATCAAGTTGACACACACAAAAAAGGTAGACAGTAAACGGTATATGTTCATACATTCTTATCTCTACAATTACTTGATATTAAAAATATATGGTAGATGTAATAACTTCCTCTTCTATTGCGATATATGGATGAATGGATGGATCTCCATTGCAATTGAATCTTTCTATAGTGTTTTGCGCCTAAACTCACGATTGACTTGAATTTGCTAAATTCTGATTCTTTTTGTTCTGCCTATATATTTGTATCTTTCTGTATTATCTTCAATTCTATCTCTCAATCTGAGTATTTCTTTCTCACTAGATTGCATTTTTTTGCAACTGATTTGAATCTTTAATTGTTTTATTTTGCTGATAGGCTTCTTCATCCGTGCACATCAATCTCTATCTCCTTAAATCCATGGTTGAAGTTTGTGGTGCTGAATCTGTCATCAATTAAGGGAAGGAACTGATTTTTTATTTAACGAAAAGCAGATAGCAGAGTATTTCATAATTTCATTGATATAGAGCGAAGTGTTACATGCAAAAACAGAAAGGAGAGCTAACACCTCAACAGCCGTGGAGGGTTTAGCTTAAAAACCCTCTCGTTCCTCTCATCCAGGACGTTAGGTGAACCACGCTTCCAGGTAGGCTTGTCCATCTTAGGTAATACGTAAAGCTGCTGATAAACTCTGTCTGTTAGCCTAGCCCCACACTAAGCTTCCACTCGATTTAAACAGTTAGGGCAGGAGCGCCGCGCGTCTGATGGAGGAGATCCGCATGCACGACAGATCGGCAAAACCAATTAAAATTTTGCACCGCACTTACAAACTTCAGTCCAGCCATATGCGCAGGAGCTCGGCATGCGCGGTAGATCGACAAACCTGATTAAATTTTGCATCGCACTTATAAACTTCAGTCCAGCCAGTAACGCACACCAGTGACAGTGACACCACGTGGTAGACACGGTTGCGCGAGACGACGGGGCGGGTTTCAGTTGGTGACATGTCGTCCTACTCGGCGGTGGCATGCTGGCTCCTCTGATTTGTCTCCTCGCGTAGGCGCCTGACGCAGGCTCGCTTGCAGGCCCTGCGGACACTGATGGACTGGATCTCACGACGCACTAGTAGGAAAAGGCTTATAGCCACCAGCGTACCGCTGGCGGACAACGTCTTCGTCCGCCAGCGCTACGACCGCTAGCGGGCGGTTTTTCCTGTCCGCCACTGGTTCTGGACGTATCGCTGGCGGACAACAGCACAGCTCGCCAGCGGTAGGAACATGAATCTGGGACGAGGCGGGGCAAACTACCGCTGGCGGGCACAATACGCGCCTGACAGAGGTATTAAACGTACCGCTGGCGGACGATAGACAGGGCCCGCTAGCGGTAGTTGCCGCGGCTGAGCTCAGCTGGGAAAAAAATAGGGACAGTACCGCTGGCGGGCTGACGAAATAGTACGCCAGCGCTCCGTTCAGTACCGCTGGCGGGCACGCTGAAGCGTCCGCCAGCGGTAACCTGGGAAAGTAACATATACGTGCGGCCGCACCTACCACCCTTGCTCACTTATTGCACTTCACTCTTCTCTCTCTTAGCTCGAGTTTCCCCATTTGTGGCTCATTTCCTCCATAAAATTAATCACTTTTAGCCAACAAAAAGTGATTTAGTTGATAGATCCCACTAGATCTCTCCCACACATCCAACTTTGACCAAAAGAAATCCACTCAAGTCACTCAGATCTCAAGATCAAGATTTCATCTTCGGCCGACTTCCGCGGTTATTTTGACGTGTGTTTTAACATTCTTAAGGTGATCTTTTAGCGATATAAGTTAAAACACATTCTTAAAATTAATTTGGTCGGATAAATGCGCCCGCCGTAACCATGCGAAATGTTGGATGAAAAATGGCTTGGAATGTGTAAAATTGAGTTGTGATGAATAAATTTGTGTTGTGATGTGTGAAAATTAATGAGGGTGCCAATACCATGCCGGAATGTTGATTCATTTTCCGTTTCGTCAACTTTTGGCACTCTCCTTGGGTCCTATTTGTAGGAAGGTCATGGCGAATTTTTTCGTGAAATAAACCCGATAAAATATTAAATGGTGCTTAATTATTGTCTTGATTATACAACGTGCAGGTGATAATGGTTATTATGAGTGAACATGTCGTGAATACATACTTGAGACACGCGACGGAAGACATGCTGCAGAATAAGCGCAAAGATATACAGTGTCCGTGTCGCGCATGCAAACTCGAGGTCGGCATCAGTCCATTTACCGGAACTTTGCTGGAACACCTGCTCTTCCGTGGTTTCATGGATGGCCACACTCGTTGGTTAACAGATGATGAACATGATGGAAATGATGGTGCACCGGAAGAAAATAATCAGGATCAAGGGCAGCAAGACAATAACAACGAGGGGCCAGAACACGAAGAGCCTGATCCGGATCCCGTGCAACATGATGAAGTAGAAGAAGACGATGATGATCGTGTGGTACTAGAAGAGGAGGACACACGAACACCACTAAATTCAGTCGTGCGGGACCCTCATCTAACAGAATTGTTTCTTCAGAAGACGGCTAACAGGGAATCTAAGCTGGCGCAATTGGAGAAAGATTCAAATACTCCGTTGTATCCAGGCTGCGACCCAGAAGCTTCCCGCTTGAAAGTATTGCTTGATTTTCTGCAGATGAAGACAAGACACAAATTGAGCGATATAAGCGTCGACGCTAACCTGGAATATTTGCACGGTATCCTTCCGAAGGGCAACACGTGTCCTAAAAGTTGTGACGAAGCCAAGAAAGTCGTGTGCCCCTTTAATTTACCGCACGAGAGGTACCATGTGTGCATCTTCGATTGCTACATATTTCGGAAAGAGGACGAGTGAATGACCAAATGTCCAGTGTGCAATGCCAATCGATACAAGACCGGGAAGAAATCCCCTCGCAAAGTTGTGTGGTACTTTCCGCTCATTCCTCGTCTGCAGCGATATTTCGCAGACCGTAAGGAAGCAAAGCTTATGCGCTGGCACGCGGAAAGAAAGGCGGCAGTGGTGCAAGATTCAGACCGGAGTGAAAAGATGATTCTGACACACCCTTCGGATGCAAGCCAGTGGAAAGCATTAGACTCTTTCGATGCAGACTTTGGAGATGAGCCAAGGAATATCAGATTGGGTTGCAGCACCGATGATCAATCACCGCAAAGAGACTCTCAACGCTGTAGGAAGAGATTGTTGTGATACTATGCGAGCTTGAGATGTACTTCCCGCCCGCATTCTTTGATATTTGCGTGCATTTGTTGGTCCACATCGTGGATGATATCATTCATCTCGGACCGTTGCTTCTCCACAACATGATGGCGTTCGAAAGGATGAATGGGGTCATAAAGGATTTGTTCGTAACAGGGCCCGTCCGGATGGAAGCATCGTTCAAGGCTTTCTCACTGAAGAGTGCATCTCTTTCTGCACGAATCATCTGGAGATAATTGATAACCCTGTTGGTTTGCCCCCAAACAAGCACTTTGGCAAGTTAGGTGGGTCAGGTCACAAAAATGGCGCGCGAGACTTACATGTGGGCTTCAGTAAGAGAATGGCCGACTTTAAGAGGGCAAACTTAGTAGCTCTCCAACACCTTCAAATGGTCGATACTTGGGTGCAAAAGCACAAACTGGAGATTAAGCAGAAGTACATTAGCCAGGGCAGGCAAAGGACCGAAGGAGAAATAATCAGAGAGCACAACTCCTCTTTCTTGAGTTGGTTCAAAGATGAGCTTGTCGCTCCGCCAACGGATGATGGAGAAGGTAGATGGTTATACGACTTGTCACGTGGCCCCGCCCCCAACCTCGCGACATTTCAAGCATATGATATCAACGGTTCACTTTCTACACAGAGGCAAAGGACAAAACTTCTGACTATCAAAATTCAGGGGTAACAATGCTATCTTACGTCGGTGACAAAAAGTTCAGATACTACGGAAGGATAGAGGACATCTGGGAGCTTAACTACTCTAGAGAGAAGGTGCCGATGTCCCGTGTGAGATGGGCTAGGTTATCCACCGTGAAAAAGGAAGACCAATACTTCACCACCATGGTTTTACCGGAAGTCGGCACTTCATCAAGCAACACGAACGTCACCGCACAAAATGAGCCATGGGTATTGGCTAAGCACGTGTCTCAGTGCTTCTTCATAACCGACCCGTCAAAGCCTAGCCGTGTAGTCGTGAGGAGAGGCAAAAGAAACATCATTGGAATGGATGGAATCGCGAACGAGGACGACTTCAACCAGTACGGTGACCCTAATATTGAAGATGACGAAGATGATGATAACACGCCATACACATCAAGAAGAAGCAGAACCACGCTACCCACGAGAGGAGGTCTTCCATTCTTAAGAAGAGGTCATAATGTGGGACTGAATTATGTAGCTAAGACCACCATGAAAGGCAAGAAGAATGCCAAACGCTAAGAGAAAAGCGCGAGACACATGCATGTGTGTTATTGTAAAAAGTTGTAATTTAATTAAGATGTTTTGAACAATGTGATGTGTATGAATATTTATTTATATACACACAACTATTTATTTATATACGCACAACTATACTAGAAAATACTAAATAATAACAAAAAATAGAATAAAAAACAAAACAGAAAATTTTCAAACATACCGCTGGCGGATAAATCTTTCCGTCCGCCAGCGGTAACCATATACCTCTGGCGGACACCTGGCCCGTCCGCCAGTGGTAAGTGTGGCCGGCCCACTTACCGGCCGGTCGGGCTGCTCTCTTTCCATCTTCCCAGTTCTTCCCCCACCCGCGCCCGGCCTCCTCTCTAACCCTAACCCCGCGCCGCCGCCGCGCCGCCCCGGCCTCCGAACCGCCACGCCGCCCACATTCGCCGCCGCCGCCGCCGTCGACCACCGCCCCACCCCCCACCGCCCGATTCGCCGCCCCGCGCCACCCCGACTCGCCTCCCCGCGCCGCCCCGATTCGCCGCGCCGCCCCGACTCGCCTCCCCGCGCCGCCCCGATTCGCCGCCCCACCCCGCGCCGCCCCGATTCGCCGCGCCTACTCGCCGCCTCCCCGACCGCCGCCGTCGCCGGCCTACTCCTCCACGCCGCCGCGCCCCTCCCGGTGAGCTCACCCGCCGCCTCCTCCCTCCCCTCCCTCCCGTTAACCGCCGTGCACGGAAGGTGTTTGTTGAAATGCCATTACTATTTTTTACCCCTTATTTGTGGTTAGTGGTGACAATATGAAGTATGCATGTGAATATGGTTGCGGATGTGATTCGGTGGTGGTTGTGATGTGATTCGGAAATGCCGATTTTGGTGGTTGTGATGAATATAAAATGTTTGCAGGTACCCTTGAGTCCCTTGAGATTGCCGGAACGTTGATTAGCTTCCGTTTCGGCAAATTCGGGTACTCCATATCTCTTAATTGTAGCAAAGGTCATGCCAAAAAATTTCGTGAATTTTTTCGTTATACTAAAGTTCGACTTTTCTCGTTAGTGTGAACATGGCGGACAACGACGAGGCCGGCGGTTCTCATATACAAGACGAGGATCCGATGCAGGCGTTCATAGAGAACGAACTCAGAAATACCTTCAAATCCATGTTTCCTACTGTCCGTGAGTTTGTTGGGACTTGGATGAAGGGAGGCCAAGTAGGACCTCCCCCCATGATCGGCTACGGGTGCGGCAACTCTATCACCAATTTGGTTCCTATCTTGCCAAATCATGGGACGCCAGAAGATGCGCCGGTGAACAAGCCTAAGAAGGCACGTAAAAGATACAAGAAAACAAAATTGGACGACTCCACCGTCCCACCGGAGCAGGGGACTGATTCCCGGTTTGTGGACAGGATACCCATCAAGGACTGGCATAAGATGCATCACTTGGGTAGATCGATCCTGCCGGCGGATCGTGTCAAACAGTTGAGAGGACATTTGTTGGACCTACATGAGGTTGTTCTTGTTGTGGAGAGGAAACTTCTCGACCAAGAAGCTCCAACATATCCCCTTTTCATTGCAAATGTACCAGAACGGTTGGGCTTTGTCAGGGAAAATGGCGCAGACCTGCTCTTTGTGAGATTTGATGATATCTTCGCAGTGCACCATAGTTTTCCGCTCCACCCATCCATAGTCCGTCTTGTTGCGATCCAAATGGCGCACCAAATCAAAATGGAGAATACCCCGGCATAGTGATGGTTGACCCCTACTACATGCAAGAAATGTTCGTGAACAACCCTGAGGGTAGGAAATCCGCGACCGGTTATCTCCAAAAGCTCTTCCTCGACAATGCGTCGAGCCCGCCGTGCTCATTTCTCTTGCCTTATTTTCCCGAGTAAGTCATGCCTACCTGTCATAACATGCTTCCACAGATTTCCATCGTTGAATTTACGTCTACAATGGTGATGTTTTGCGCAGAAACAAACACGGCACCCTCATCCACTTGGACATGGAACGCTAGCTGCTTTGTATCTCGATAGCGGGGATCGCTATGAAGACAGGGCGGAGTCTAAGCGGGACTACACCGACATCAAGATTGTTCTGAATAATGCTCTCCATGGCTACGCCATGAAGGGTGGCCCGATTTTAAAAACAAGAAAGTCAGAGGATGGAAGGTTTAGGTTCGCGCACAGAACGTATTTCCTCTGCATGAAGCAGGATTCAAGTAGTTGGATGGAGTCATGGTACGTCCTCTATCAAATGAGGTGGTTTTTTTAAGTTTCAACGACGAGGCCAATTTATTTCTCGTGATTTCAACGCATGGGTTGCAAGACTAAAGGACTCCGCTGATTATGTTATCAGAGCCGAGTTCCGATATATTTAGAACATGATCGCGCGAATCATCATGTGTGACGTCCTAGATCAAGATGGACAATTCTACTACGGCTTACAACCACCAACTAATGCCGATATAGAAAGGCGCTTAAGCTATTCGGGTGATGACATGCCATTCAACTCGTTAAATGGTTGTGAACCATTCCCGTAGATACCAGAGAGAAGGTGATCGAGGAACAAATCTTTATTCTGTCTTATGTACACAACTCGTTAGATGCATGCATGCGTAGTTAATTTTTGGTTTGCTTTAATCTTTCTTCTCTCTTATGTACACAAATCTTTTTTCTTACAACTCTTATTTGACTTGTAATTTTATATGCGTCTTGTGTACAGAGAAATGGGGAAGTGGTATGTGGTGTACAAAGGTCGTGTTCCAGGAGTATATGAAAAGTGGGAAGACTGTAAAAAGCAAGTGAACGAGTTCAAAGACAACAACCACAAGAGCTACAAGACTAAACCGGAGGCGGAAGCTAGGTATGCCAACCATCTACTTGAGGAAGAAAAGATGAACCGGATGATGAAGTTCATCATCATCGTGAACAACCACAATATTTACGAAAGTAAAGCGGAGACAGAAGCTAGATATTTGCATCACCTGCTTGCGGAAGAGAGGAAGAACCGGATGAAGTCCAACTTCATTGTGATCCCCTTCTTACTGATCATTATTGTCATTCTCATGTATAAGATTGTGTTTTAGATGACAGTAGTAATCCATTTGGAAAACTTCCGTGTATGAATTAATCTATCGACATGTATTTGTGTATGACAACTTTTGACGCGTTTGTATGTGGAAATTTCTATGTTATTATCATTTTCGTCGCCTGTACCTCAATATCCTGTATTTATATTTGATATGCTGCTGGAATACATTATTTTAAAAAAAATACCACGAAAAATGTACCGCTGGCGGACATAGAGGCGTACCGCTGGCGGAGAGCTCTCTCAGAACTCCAACCAGTGAGGCGTACCGCTGGCGGCCGAAGTATCTTAGCGCTGGCGGCCGCTGCTGCACGCCAGCGCTGCCTATCCTCGTGCTGGCGGGCGGAAATTGTGCCCGCTAGCGGTAACGATCGTTACCGCTGGCGGACGGCCGCCCGCCAGCAGTAAATCATTACCACTGGCGTAATCACCGCTGCCGGGCGCCTGCCCGGCAGCGGTAGACCATTTCCGTCCGCCAGCGGTAGGCCTTTTCCTACTAGTGACGTCGCGGGGGTGCCAAAGTGTGTCAAGGCAGCCGTCATCGTTGGCGCAAGGCAGGAGAGCGTGATCATGCCTACGCTACGGCATGCGGGTTGCACCTACGTCCAGGTAATTGTCAGGATCTCGATGATTTGAGGAACCAGCCGCCTCGTACGACATCATGCGCGGGGGGCTAAGATCTCGACGTCTTTTTATCTGTCCGACGTCGTTGCTGCCATGGATCTTGTTTGATCTCTCGTCGCATTGCTAGCATGATTTGGATCCTAAAGATCGGATCGGTATGAAGCAGCGCAATCGCCCGTATTTAAAGCCTTACATAATAAGGCAAGCCGCGGCTGACTCGGGTTTTATTTGGATTGGTTTCGTCCGACATGCAACAGAATTTGGGTCATGATCTACCACGACGGAAGAACGGAAACTCGCGACGATCGAACGTACCACGTACCAAGCAAGACGTACCAACACCT
This sequence comes from Poa pratensis, assembly GCA_947311845.1. Lineage (NCBI taxonomy): Eukaryota > Viridiplantae > Streptophyta > Magnoliopsida > Poales > Poaceae > Poa > Poa pratensis. The sequence goes on from CAMZMU010000035.1 coordinate 49,485,121, forward strand.
GCTCAAGCAATATTATATAGTAGAGAAAGGTGAGTTGGTGGTGTCACACCTCTTCATGGTGTCACAAGTCTGCCTATTTACATGCAGAAGCCACTGGACCCTTCTCGTCCCATGGATTAATCTGAAAATCTCGACCGCCCACCATCGTGATCTCTGTTCTTGTTGCACCCGTCTCCCAGCTTTCTCGCTAACTAAACGCCAACTCTGCCATCGCTCGCTAATCCAGCGATCCCGTCTATCGATCACCCCGTGGCCCAGCCCAGAAAGAAAATGGGATGCAAATCACGTAGCTGAAAAATCGGGACGCAAATCTTTAACACCATCTCTTCCGAATAAAATATATCGTTAATCTTCCAGACTGCATGCTGCCTAGCAGAGAATCTGAACAAGGTGTATCTACTTCTGTCCTACCCGGCGGCGCGGCATGCATACGATCAGGAGCACGCGCGGCGGCCGCTTTACTCATCATGGAACGGAAGGGATGGCAAGACGCGAGCTGCTTGCGTCGACGAGATCGTGGCCGCTACGTGGAGACGGCGAGATGCAGGCCATCTTCGTCGACGAGGCATCCTGCGTCGACTGCCTTAAGTCTGCGCTCCACGCCGGCCTAACTTTCGCCATCAAGTCCATCCATGGGATAATAACTGCTCTGCTCTTATCGCTGAATTGTCTACCACAAACAGTAGCAAGTCAGCTATTTCAAGCACTATGAAGGACATCAAGGGAGTCTGCTGTTCCTTTCCAACTGTTATCTTCAGAAAGATTTTAAGTGGTAGACACACGGAGTAGCTCATGAACTTGCTAACTTGAGAAGTTCATACCAGCTCATTCTGTCTTGATGGCAAAGATGGTACTTTTCTCTCTCTTTTTTTTTTTTTGCAAATATGGTACTGTGCTTATTCTTGCACATGCAAGGCCATTTCAATATTGTCCAGCATATCAATCTGGAATCAAGGATGATCGCTAAGTTTTTGAATATGGAGAATGTCGACAAAGAGGTATTATCGTTGAAAATTTCCTCCCGTGAGAGTTAACTTGCCACAACTCATGAGGAATTTTACCCATTTATCTTTGCTACATGTTTTTATGTCAAATGAATCTCATTTCACAAGATATATATTTACTTGGTAGCTACAACCTCACATTTTCCTTGGTTGTTACGCATTATAGATTACTCCAGGTAATGATATAAGGTAAGGAAACAAACTAGAGCTTCTGTTTGGTATTTAGAACTCAACTTTGGTACAATTTTAGTGACTGGTTCTGCAAAATTGTTGTAGCAATTCTGGAAAATGATCCAGCAAAGATGATGAATCATGAGGATCAGCCCTGCTTTAGTCATGCTTGTACTGATTTAGGCTGAACCATTTGTCCAATTTTATTTTGCTTTGTGCACTGTTAACCTGACAAATACGAAATCAGGCTTCTGTTGTCAGGATGATTGGTTAATAGACTGTAGTCAAGAACGCGATATTTATTATGTAGGTTTTAGTTGCATACAGCAGGGTTACTAATGTTGCATAGAAAAACCTACTTTGTTCCATATGGATTAGATTAAATATATTCGATTAATTGTGGAAAGTGATTTTTATAGACTACTATGCATGGCTTCATTCAAACTTAATTAGCTAGGTTTGGGTTACAAAGATATTGGTAAATCTACATTTGCAGGAGAGTTCTTTGTTAAGTGCAGGTTATCAATGAGGTTGGTTTGTTTACTTTGAGCCATTGGCACTGTACTGATGTTTCTTCCTTGCCTCAAACTGATCAAGAGGCTAAACCCTAAACACAATTTCCCTTAGCTGTAATTCTGTAACTATCTTCTACCACGTGCCCCCAAGAATAGAATGCATAGTTTCCATGTCCTAGAACTCATATTCATTTGCAATCTGAAGTGTATTTTGCAAGAATATAATGCAGGGTTTCAAGATTGAGTGACCACTGTTGAAGCGTGATCTGAATATTAGGATGATGGGTTGTTAGATATGAAAGGCCATGGCCCATGGGATTAGAATGTTATATATAGATATGCTCCAAAACGTTCGGACAACTACATATATTCATGCCCTTACATGGTACCAAACACTTCTTCAAGAACAAATGTGCACAAAGTAATCAGCCTTGTCATATACTATACACGAATATTCTATAAAATCGGGGCCTCACTACATATGTAATACCATTCCCCTATTCTTTCCCTTGTAGATCATAAAAGGTGGAGACAAAAGGCGTAAATGATATGAGGGTACATGGGTAAATCTACTGGCATCTTTAGATCGATGTGTCAAAGAGAGTAAATTGTAAACAAGATATATGAAATTATTTAAATTATTGTGAATATATATCAATCAAGGTACAAGCTTTTTGTGAGCTTGGTGTTAAGATCCATCAATTTATGATACTCCGTTGTCAATTTGAACATATACTCTGGTGCCTTGTCATATACTATAGTGCCAATTTGAACATGATATGAGCCCGTAGCGATTGGTAACTAAAATCTAGAAGGTGGTTTCCAAACAATTGTGCATATCAATATGCAAGGTTAAGTTTTTATTATTTTTTCTTGAATCATTGTGTATGATAAAAGAGTGCGTAAGAATACTTAGAAACAATTTATATTGAAAAGGTAGAATATATGTGCCCCCGTTGCAATGCACGGGCAATTACCTAGTTTTCTTAACTGAGCAATTTTATCTAGGCCTTTGTCATGGGCTTATATTTGAATATACATATAAAAGGGACAACAAATATTAGAATAAAAAAGCCCAGTAAAATTGTGAAAGAACAACTGTAACAAAAAGCGAAATTCCATGTTAATAAAAAAATGCAATTGCGGGCTGAAACAATACATGTGCAATTTTTGTGATGGTTTCATATGCAATTTTAAACACACATGGAAAAAAGGCATTCATTCAAACATATGCTTTTGTATGCAACTGCGCACACACACATGGAGACAAATACATTCATGCCAATACTTGGTCTTTTTCTGTTTCTCGAGTGTAATTCTTTGTGTGATCTCCATGTAATTTGAGTCTTATTACTATTCGAATATTACTATTGCTTATGCGTCTGCATGTTCAACATTTCAAGGACGATGGAAACGATTGTTTCCATGATACACAAGGACTATCCAAGCGAGTCAACCTAGGACACACATTATCATTGCGCTCAATGTCATTTAACTCGTTGCTCGTACTAACGAGAACTTACACGACGGGCATTTTTCCTACTCGGTCACAATAAATTTACAATTACACACTACAGTAACCACTAGTAGAAAATATGCCTTCCATTTTCACCTTTTGTCCCGCACAAATTACGACCCGCGACTAAAGGGTCCATTGGTCCCGGTTCGATTAGCCGTGGCGTCAGAGAGCATTTGTCCAGGTTCGTTTTAGACCTTTGGTCCCGGGTCGTGTTACAACCCGGGAACAAAGGGTCACCAACCCTTTGGTCCCGGGTCGTGTTACAACCCGCGACCAAAGGGTCTACCCTGCATATATCATCTTCCACCCCGAGATCCACCGCTAATTTTTTTTAATAATACATTTTTTAATCAATTTCGAAAAATATTACGCAAATCCACGGAAGGGTCTCGGGCACTATAACCCTTTTTTCCCCTATTTTTCATCTAATATGGAAAAATTCATATCTTTAAATTCGTAAATCGAAATTTGACAAATAAAATGTGTAAATCGGTTAGAAAAATGAGAGGAATCTAGATATTACATCCATATCATCATTTTCATCATGTTGATAACTTTTTGCAACATATTTTTGTTACATGCTTAATTAAAAAGCCATTTTGGGACTTGAAAAATGGAAAATGATATTGATAATAATATTTTAAAAATTATTTTTGGCAACAATGTTTGCCATACCAAGACACATCTATGTCTCAATATATGGACACATTATCACAAACTATGGCACAGGGTCCATTTTGACCATTTTTTTTCAAAAAAATAAAGAAAGTGAAAAAATACTCAAAAAGCGAAATCCTTTGGCATGGACTCCTTTTATGTGTACTAGTTACTAGGAATAATGATAAACCAGAGTTTTGACAAAGTTTTCAAAAAACTTCTTCACAAAAAGGTAAATCGCCTATAGTCATGTATAAGTTTCGAGTCAAATGACCTAGATATGACCATCCTCGTGCCATAGTTTATGATAATGTGACCATATTTGAGACTTAGGTGTGTCTTGTTGTGACAAACAATGATGCAGAAATGAGTTTTTTCAAATTATGTTTATAAATATCATTTTTCATTTTTTAATTGTCAAAAATGCCATTTTTTGTGAAGCAAGTACAACAAATATGATGCAAAATGACACCCATCCAATTATCACACAAAGTAGGCCATATTTTATCGATAATCCAGCAATATTAGGAATTTTCTCGGTTTCTACCTCATTTCGCCTATTTAAATGACTTTATGCCTATTTTCCGAAAGTAATTCAATTTTGAACTACAAGTGTGTGATAGTTTGCTCTGAAAATTTTACAAAAATCATTTTAAGATACACCAGTAGTGGTTATATCACAGAACCATGAATAGTTTCGAGAAATGCAACCTCTTTGGATGAATAGGCACGACGAGCATTTTGACCATTTTTTCAACAAAATAAAAGAAAGTGAAAAAATACTCAAAAAATGAAATCTTTTGGCATGGAATCCTTTTATGTGTACTAGTTGCTAGGAAAAATGATAAACATGAGTTTTGACAAAGTTTTCAAAAAACTTCTTCACAAAAAGGTCAATCGTCTATGGACATGTATAAGTTTCGAGTCAAATGACCTAGATATGATCATCCTCGTGCCATAGTTTGCGATAATGTGCCCATATTTGAGACTTAGGTGTGTATTGTTGTGACAAACAATGTTGCAGAAATGAGTTTTTTCAAATTATGTTTATAAATATCATTTTTCATTTTTTAATTGTCAAAAATGGCATTTTTGTGAAGCAAGTACAACAAATATGATGCAAAATGACACCCATCCAATTATCACACAAAGTAGGCCATATTTTATCGATAATCCAGCAATATTAGGAATTTTATCGGTTTCTACCTCATTTCGCCTATTTAAATGACTTTATGCCTATTTTCCGAAAGTAATTCAATTTTGAACTACAAGTGTGTGATAGTTTGCTCTGAAATTTTACAAAAATCATTTTAAGATACACCAGTAGTGGTTATATCACAGAACCATCGATAGTTTTGAGAAATGCAACCTCTTTGGATGAATAGGCACGACGGACATTTTGACCATTTTTTCAACAAAATAAAAGAAAGTGAAAAAATACTCAAAAAATGAAATCCTTTGGCATGGAGTCCTTTTATGTGTACTAGTTGCTAGGAAAAATGATAAACAAGATTTTTGACAAAGTTTTCAAAAAACTTATTCACAAAAAGGTCAATCGCCTATAGATATGTATATGTTTCGAGTCAAATGACCTAGATATGATCATCCTCGTGTCATAGTTTGCGATAATGTGCCCATATTTGAGACTTTGGTGTGTCTTGTTGTGACAAACAATGTTGCAGAAATGAGTTTTTTCAAATTATGTTTATAAATATCATTTTTCATTTTTTAATTGTCAAAAATGGCATTTTTTGTGAAGCAAGTACAACAAATATGATGCAAAATGACACCCATCCAATTATCATACAAAGTAGGCCATATTTTATCGATAATCCAGCAATATTAGGAATTTTCTCGGTTTCTATCTCATTTCGCCTATTTAAATGACTTTATGCCTATTTTCCGAAAGTAATTCAATTTTGAACTACAAGTGTGTGATAGTTTGCTCTGAAAATTTTACAAAAAATCATTTTAAGATACACCAGTAGTGGTTATATCACAGAAATATCGATAGTTTTGAGAAATGCAACCTCTTTGTATGAATAGGCACGACGGGCATTTTGACCATTTTTTCAACAAAATAAAAGAAAGTGAAAAAATACTCAAAAAATGAAATCCTTTGGCATGGAGTCCTTTTATGTGTACTAGTTGCTAGGAAAAATGATAAACATGAGTTTTGACAAAGTTTTCAAAAAACTTTTTCACAAAAAGGTCAATCGCCTATAGACATGTATAAGTTTCGAGTCAAATGACCTAGATATGATCATCCTCGTGCCATAGTTTGTGATAATGTGCCCATATTTGAGACTTAGGTGTGTCTTGTTGTGACAAACAATGTTGCATAAATGAGTTTTTTCAAATTATGTTTATAAATATCATTTTTCATTTTTTAATTGTCAAAAATGGCATTTTTTGTGAAGCAAGTACAACAAATATGATGCAAAATGACACCCATCTAATTATCACACAAAGTAGGCCATATTTTATCGATAATCCAGCAATATTAGGATTTTTCTCGGTTTCTACCTCATTTCGCCTATTTAAATGACTTTATGCCTATTTTCCGAAAGTAATTCAATTTTGAACTACAAGTGTGTGATAGTTTGCTCTGAAATTTTTACAAAAATCATTTTAAGATACACCAGTAGTGGTTATATCACAGAACCGTCGATAGTTTTGAGAAATGCAACCTCTTTGGATGAATAGGCACGACGGGCATTTTGACCGTTTTTCAACAAAATAAAAGAAAGTGAAACAATACTCAAAAAATGAAATCCTTTGGCATGGAGTCCTTTTATGTGTACTAGTTGATAGGAAAAATGATAAACATGAGTTTTGACAAAGTTTTCAAAAAACTTATTCACACAAAAGTCAATCCTCTATAAACATGTATAAAATAACTTTTTTATTAAGCAAGTACCAAAAATATGTTGTAAAAAGTCATATACATGATGAAAAAGATGATATGGATATCATATTCGGATTCCTCTCATTTTTCTAATCGATTTAGACATTTTATTTGTTAAATTTTGATTTACGGATTTAAAGATATGAATTATTCCATATTAAATGTAAAAAGGAGAAAATAAAGTAAAATAAATTTTATTCTTATTTATTCAAATATTATTATTACATAATCATTGTTATTTATTCAAATAAATTTTTAAAATTTAAACAATAAAAAGTGTGACACCATGACCCAGAGGTTAATATGGTTGATAGGATACTAATATCAGTAAGTTCTAACATCTCATTTGACAGGTAAATTGGAAGGAACTCTAAAGTTAGGCGTGCTTGGGTTGGAGCAATTTAAGGATGGGTGACCGAACGGGAAGTTTGACCGGGGTAAGTACTTTGACCTGATATTAAGTGTCTAATATGTAATTAGAGATTATGTGTGTGGCTATTTGAGAAATTAAAAAAACAAAATTAGAAATATTAGAGTAAAATTAAAAAATAAATTAATTGGAAAACAAAAAATCGAAATCTCTAAAAAATAAATTAGCAGAAAAAAAGCAGAAACTCTTTGGTCCCGGTTGGTAATACCACCCGGGACCAAAGGGTGCCGGCCAAGCGCGCCCTGCGCAGCCCACGTGGAGACCCTTTAGTCGCGGGTCGTAGACTCCCGGGACCAAAGGCCACCCACCCTCTAGTCCCGACCCTTTAGTCGCGGGTGCAAATCCGGGACAAAATGCCCTCTGGACCCGCGACTAAAGGCTTGTTTTCTACTAGTGAACTGCACGCATCTCGTAGGCATCCCAAGATATGGCCCCGTATTGAGGAAAAAGGCAGATCCAGATCATGAGCATTCCCAAATAGGCCTGCCCAGAGCGTGTGCCGCCAATGAGCCACCGGAGTCGATCTCATTCTCAGGCGTCCGGTCACCGTGGGCTTGGCCTACTCCGGAAGAAGGTAGGTGATTTCTCGTCGTAGTCTCTCGGCGAGGCGCGGCCGTGGCCGAAGCGGCGGGTGCGCATCTCGTAGGCATCCCAAGATATGGCCCCGTATTGAGGAAAAAGGCAGATCCAGATCATGAGCATTCCCAAATAGGCCTGCCCAGAGCGTGTGCCGCCAATGAGCCACCGGAGTCGATCTCATTCTCAGGCGTCCGGTCACCGTGGGCTTGGCCTACTCCGGAAGAAGGTAGGTGATTTCTTGTCGTAGTCTCTCGGCGAGGCGCGGCCGTGGCCGAAGCGGCGGGTGCTGGCGCTGGCTGCTGGTGCACACCTACTTCAACCCGACGAGCACTGAAAGTTTGAGAGCCACGATGCTTCGACTCGTTAGGCCTGGCTTGGTTTGGCGTTTAGTGGGCAAACTGGCTGAATTTTTTTACGGACCTCAACAAAGTCCCACCGAAAGTACTGAGTTCACACCCGGAAATATTACCGTTCCCTAAACTTATCAGACCATCCAAGCGGGGCCTTAGTGCGCTGAGAATCAAGGGAAAGAACGGAGAGGAATAAGCAGCACTGCGTGTCGAGAGGAGACGGGGTAAGGTAACGATCCTGAGTGAGGACCATCCAAGCGGGTCCTGATGCTGCTATCTGTGTATCGTATGTTATCACTCGAATTGCCGCCGTGGGTGATACGAACAATAAACAAGATCTGCCGGCGTTTTTTCTGGAGGGGTTCAGAGGACGCTCGAGGAGGGCACTGTAAGGTGGCCTGGCTGCAAGTATGTAAACCAAAAAAGCTCGGCGGATTGGGTTTTCACAATATCCGTGCACTGAATGATGCGCTGCGCATTAGGTGGCGATGGATGGAGAAGGTGGGGGCACTACGGGCCTGGAGCGGTCTGAAGTTCAAAATCTCAACGGATGCAGAGGCGATTTCTTCGGCTGCCACTGAATGTACGGTGGGCAATGGACAGCGTACTTCCTTTTAGCAAGATAGATGGATAGCTGGTCGAAGTGCCAGCACGATTGCACCGGAGCTGATCAATTTCTTCAAGCCGGCCGCGGCACTTCAGATGACGGTGGCGCAAGCGCTGGAGGGCAACAAATGGATTGCTTGCATTCAGGGAAGGCTCTCAATGCCGGCAATTGTCCAGTTCGTGCAACTTTGGCAGGAGATCCGCGTCGTACCGAGGCTCTCAGATGGCTGTTAACTGCCAATGGCCAGTACACCGCGAAATCCGCTTACCAAGCATTCTTTCTCGGATCTGTGGAAGCAGACTACGCGGAGATGGTGTGGGGGCAGTTGGGCTCCATTGAAGGAGAAGTTATTCATGTGGATTGCTATAAGAAATCGATGCTGGATCGGAACGCGGCTTGCAGCACGAGGATTGCAAGGCCCAGCCCTTTGTCTGCTTTGCGATCAAAACAGGCAGAATCGATTGATCATCTCATGGTGCAGTGTCCAGTTTCCCGTTCAATCTGGTACATGATCTTCTCTGATACAGGTTTTAGTCAATGGCAACCGCAGATGGACATGGATCTAAGAAGCTGGTGGAGAGCCTTGGGCGACTGCCAGCCGAAGAAGAAGAGATTGGAGCTGGCTTCGTTGGTGATTGCAGGATGTGGAAGGCTCTGGTTAGAAAGAAATAACCGACACTTTGATCGGGTAGCCGAGGTAGAAGCGGTCCTTTGTCGTAGAATTAGGGACGAGTTTCAGTTGTGGCGGCTAGCGAGAACACCCGAGGACAGACGTGAGGAGTAGTTGTGAGCATCTTTTTGGCGGTGTTTAGACGCGGTTGTAATTTGTAATACTGACGAAATGGGCCGTAGCCCCGCTATATAAATATAGAAACACCCGACACAACCAACGAGATACATGGCTGGGGCGACAGCCAACAAGCACTCAAATAAAGAAAAAGAAGAAATAAAAGACGACATAGGCGGATTGACTAAACGATGATGACCCACACCCGCTGCGCCCTCTCTGAAGATGTACCACCACGCTCCTAGTACCAAATCGACGAGTACCAAGCAACACCTTCAAGAAGGAGAGTCATGCTGCTGCCGGACCAGAGTTGGTCCTAGGGTTTCCCCCGGCACACAAGGAAGTAGATGAAGGGTAGCAACAACGCCCTTCAAGAAGGAAAGATGCCATCCGAAGGTGGCACCGCGTCGGTGTCGGACGAACCAACAAGGATTTCTCCCGAAAAACCTCATCCGCAATCCTGGACGATCCGTACCATAGGAGCCCGCGAGGCCGAACCCCGACACCGCCAGACTCACCACCCGCCAACAAGCGCCACCACGGATGCGAAGCCATCATCGTCCCTCCCCGAAGGCACCGTCACGAGGCCAGCAAGACAGAGGCCAAGAGTAGATACACCAGGGTCAACAGAACCGCGGCCACGGGAGGGAACTACCTCCACCGCCGAAGACGGTGGTCGACCGGACGCAGCCGCGGAGCACACCGGTCCCCGCTAGGTTCGGCCGGACCCGACGGGCCCGTAAAGCCCCCGCAGGGACACACCAATCCTAATAGGGTCCATCCGGGCCCAGATCGGGCCCGTGAAGCCCACAGCCACGCTGCAACAAGCATGCCGCCGTCGCCGTTGTCCCTGCAGTCTCCACCTCGTCATCTGCTGCTGAGAGCTCTGCAGTTGAGCCAGCGTGACCTGACCCAGATGGAGCCCGAAGGGGCCCGATTTGGGCCACATGGCCTTCAAGCCGCGCCGCCAAGCCCCGTCGCCCGCCTTGCTGCGCCGCCCACAGCTCGACGGACGCCGCTGCCGCCACGACGCCACCCAGCTGGAGCCGAACCACCGCCGTCCGAGCTGCACCGCCGCCCTGCGAGGGGATCCCCGCATCAGCCTGCAGGACGCGGGGGAGGAACTTCCGCCGCCACCGGCGCCATCCGGGCCTCGCCCGGCGGCCCCTGCCAGCGGCGGCGACGAGGGAGAGAGGGGGAGGAGAGGACTGAGGAGGCGGGGCCGGGAACGCGCGTCGCCGCCACGGGGGGCAGAGGTCGCGCGGGGGAGAGAGGAGGGTTAGGTCCAGCAACCTACCTTCAATTTGTAATACTCTCCTTCTTAATGTCATGACATGCAAATCTTTTGCATGTTCTTGAATTTTTTGTGTGTCGATTAATGGGATAATCCCCTCATGGGTTGGGTGAAACCCCTTCCTACACCAAATCCCCACCATTTTCCCATCTCCAATCCACTAAGGAGGGGGTACTGTATTGGGTATTGAAGAAAATACCCTAGAGTTTAACACAATTATGGAGAAAAGTGTGGATACAACCTATCAAATACACTAGAAACAAACGATATTTTTTATGATATGTGCGGATTTGAAATTTCACGGGAATAAGCCCCACAATTTTTTTAGAAACAAACAGAGCCTCAAGAGGGAGAAAACACAACAAATTTAGTAGCCTATTGGGGGAGCAAACACCGACAAATTTAGCTATTAGTAGAAACAACAGAGCCTCACGGGGGAGCAAACGCCGACAAATTTAGCTATTGACCCGAGGAGGAGAGGCGACGTGCTATGAAGGTTTGACGAAGAGGAAGTGAAACACGGAGTGGCAGACACTGAACCAAACTATTTTTTTTAGCTTGCAGAGAAGATAGAGAAAATAAAGGGCTACCTGGAGCTCGGCTCCATTTATCCGCACTCAACCTTATTCATCGAAACATAGATTAATGCTCACTTCTTGAGATCGCCTGTGGAATGTGTTATTACTCTCATTTAAAAAAAAAATAATGTACTAGTTTTATACTCACGAGCCCTAACCCAATCAGGTAACGCGAATTATGGTATGCTGATCCATTGTATCAGGAAACAAAGTGACCAGTAAAACAAGCACAGTAAGAGGAAAACATTTGGCAAAACCAACTGCAAACTTATTTAGACACAAGCTCAAGATTGTTCATGACTATAGAGACACAATACAAGTTAGAAAATACTCTCATATACAAGAATCATCTGGCATGTCGTCTCATGGGATTAAACCACTTAGCTTTAGAGAACACAAAGCTTTGTAGTTGGTAATACTCTTTCACCGAGGTATTTTATGCCAATTTCACGAACAATTTCTGTGAAATATGTTCGCCCTTGATGATCCACATTTACTCTGTAAGCTGGATCTAAAGTCAAAACCTTGAGCATAGGGGCATTTTCCACGGCGTGTAGCAGGAATTCAAGTTGGCCCGTGGACCCCATAAATCCCATGACATTTAAATTCTTGAGATAGTTAAGTCGACATCCTGGAAGGCTTCTGATAGGCTCACATCCATAATGAGGAAGCGCGAAACTACCGAACTGCAGAAAGGGAAATAACATGATGATCATTATCTTACTAAAATATATATATCGGAATGATAATGATGACTCATAAACAAAGCATTATCTGGCAGTAATTTAGCTGCTGGGTAGTTTAGTTGTGACAAATCGATAGTTAAATGCAAGCACAATATTGTGTATGATTGCTTGCTTAACAGGTGAAAATGCGCGAGAGAGATGGGGACATTTTCACGAAGCAGAACATCACGATTTATTTAACCAGAAGACAAATAGCTATAACAAGTTTCCGAAGACCTTTCCTTTACTAAGCACAAATGCAAGAAAATCAAGTTTCATTGTCACACTCACACAGTCACATAGGTTCCCTAATCCCAAACTAGCGATTTTGTTAACATGCAGAGGTACCATGATGCAACATCACATTAGACAAACTTCAGTCCTTCACCTTTGGGGCTGTTCTCAAGTAACCAACTATGAGTTTTAAGTTATGTAAACAAATTAAAGAGAAACTTAGTTACTGAAGCATGGTGTAATGACTCAGTATGATTTCACGAAGGACACAAAAATACAAGTTAGATGTTGATCAAAATTCGAAATCCTGATGACAGAATCTTGAAAGTATGAATGGAACACGCATATGAGATAAATGTCAACTACTAGCAAATTAGGTTAGATGAACATGGGGTACTTACATGCAGCTCAAGCTTTTCAATAAGAGGAGCAGCTCTCAAATAAGAGGCTAAAGAGAGAATGTTGCAAGCATCTTCATGATTGATCATTAAATCCAAATGTAAGTATTTCAGCTGAGAAAACGTGCGAGGATTCTCTAGCAACCCAGGCATCTGAAAGATAGAAAGTTAAAGGTTACAACAAGAAAGATGCAAGGTAAAAACTTCAATAATGGCATAAAAGAGATCAGACGGCAAACCTTCAGTGCTGCAGCAGCTTCCAGGGTCAGGCTTTGAACAGATGGAATTGCAGTGGGAAATGTAGTGAGAGCATGCTCAAGAGTTATGAAGTCATCAAGATAAAGGTGCACATCTTTCAGCTCTGAAGATTGACTGAGGTCAATAGGACGCCACTCCCCTCTATACACGAAAGTTTTGAGCTTGATGGCATTGAACTGTATTTTGGTTAGCTCACAGTGTGCAATATGCAAGTGCAGCAGGCAAGACAATGGACGGTCCACCTTTAGTTCATCATTCAGATGACACCTAACTATACTCAACCACTCAAGATTAGAGGAACTAGACAACACATCCTGAAGATCCTTTGCTGTGACATGTACCAGGTGCAGATCGAGCTTTCTTAAATTGGGGAAACCATTGAAATGGAGTGGCAATTTGATAGACACAAAGCTAAGCTGAATACACAGTAGACGACGGGACGTGCTTCCGCAGTCGAGAAGCTCAATAGGGAGTAAATACCGATCACTGCGACCACGGAACTCGTCTGGTACTAGATCAAGAGCTAGGTTCTTTGTCTCAGAGGCGGCGACGAATCTAATCCAGTTGTCGAGATGGACAACCAAGTCGCTACTAAACTCGAACTTGATCTCAACATCCTCCACAAACAAGCGGTTGTGTTTCTGCAGGACAGCATTGACGTTACGAACAAACTCCCGAGTGTGCTGTTTCGACCCGGCGACGGCAGGGCCGCCGCCGCACATCGTGGCGCCGTCGAATCTCAGCCTAGGATGGACCGACTGGACGGATCCCCACTCGCTGGACAGGACACTGGTCCTCGTAGCCTCCTTGAGCGGCAACTCTGACAGAATTTTGCACTGTATGTCCTGCATCGGCAAAAAAGTAAAATTTCCGGCTCATCCAGGAACCCCCCAAAAAAACTCGGAAAAGGATCTAAGCTCAACGTACCTCCGGAAGGCTTAAAAATCGGGACTTTGGCCTTCTCCTTTTGCAGATCGGTTTCCGGCGCAGACGCTTGACCCCGCCATGCTGCTTCTGCCCTCCATTAGAGTAGCGAGACTTGCCTGGATGAACACCGGTAGGCAGGATTCGAGCCAGCACCCCGCCCGTGTTCCTCGGATTAGGAAGATGCCCGCGTGAGGACAGGTATTTAGAGATGATCTGGTTGAGTAGAGGGGATGCTTGACCGATTCGGAGGGGGCGCCGGAGACGGAGGAGGAGGCGGAGACGGAGGCGGAGGCGGAGGCGGTGGAGCTCACTGCCCTTTTACCCTTTTCTTCTCTTCTCCGAGAGGAAACCGACCGGCTGAGGTCCAGTGACTTGCCTCACGATTACCTGGCCAAACGGGCCGGCACATGGCCCCTGGCGGCCCGTTTAGGCCCTGCTAAGCTACAAGTGCCACTCGGCTATGCTGGCAATACACACTGTCAACATTCTTTCTCAATGCAGCGCACCAGTACAACACAATATTCACATAAAAAAAAATGTTCAAATTTGAGCTGCCACTTAAGGAAAATGAAAATATTCATCGATTTATTCATTATCAAATATGAAAACACATCACAAAATAGATTCATCAAAGTTGCAAATTTGTAAAAGTGGATCGTGGGCAAGTTAGGGTTAGTCACCGTGTTGCCAATTGGGCAAGGACAGAGCATCAAACTTTTTTCATGTTGGGTTCAGGTCCGGATATTCTTATTCGGGAACTTGAATTAGAACAATCTGTAACCCCTATTGCTCAATAAAGATCTAGTTTTACCCGCAAAAAAAGAAGTAAGTTGTCAGCCCATCTAACAAACATAATTTGTTCACAATTAATTTCCTAGATATAGCTTTGGCACTTCATGGACATCACAGGACCAATCATAAGTAAAAAAATCTATGGCTTGAGTCCCAGCCACGACAATTATAATAAACGGGCGTTATGAGCCTTTTTGGCCAGAGTGTATTATTTCTCAATTATTTCAAAATTACATACAAGTATAAAAAACAAAATATCATATGGTTTAAATACTGACCTTTGTTAGTAGCTTCCTATTATTTGAATTTTATCATTCGGAAAGAAAGGAGTACAACTTGATATTCTAAATAAGAAAAGGATAAGAAAATTACAAACACTACAACTATTATTTCTCTTCATGATTGGCAACTCTATCAAACATGGGGTGCCAGTTCTGTGTTATCGGTAGTGTGTTGGGCTCTCATTCTGGTTAGTTCCACATCGTTGTTTTCGCACATCCGGAGTGAAACTGGTTATTCTCTTCTAAAGAATTTTTCCAGCTATACTGAAAGAAGACTCTCAATGATACCAATACCGTTGAGATTGGTTACCTAATCGTATACAAGAACCTGCAATTAAGATACATTTTAGGCCGTGGGCTCCAGAGATATGAAATATGTATACACTATATTGTTTATGCAATTATTACAACAACATAACTTTGTAAAACTAAGTTCAAAATATGTCACAACACAAGTTGTTAGAAGATATACACTAGTACCGGTAGTGAATAACAATAATAACTAATTTTGCCAATATTTCTATGTGGTTAACTATGATAAATAAGTAATAAATTATAATCTTTAATAACATAATGTGTAAAAATAAAATGTACAAATTTAGTATAAATATATACACTAGTACCTCGTTCATTTACCAGCGTTGTCAAACTAGACGACAGGGAGCACCCGTTACCCAATCCACGCCCAATCTTGCAACAAGAAAGGTGGGTCTAATCCCATGCAGTGAATCAACACATGGTTTGGTGCTTAACCTACCAAAAATAAAGAAGTGTAGATAACCCCCAGAAGTATCAAAAAAGGGCGCATTTTGGCAGGCTGCTTTTTCTCTCGTTTTCTTGCTCACTTTGGCTGCTTTTGTGAAGTTCGCATGTTCTTTCACACCAGCTTGTGGATTATTCTCACATTTTCTTTTATTGTGTTTAGTATATCCACATGAAGAACACCTGATAATGCATCCTTTTTTCTTGAAAGCTTTATGCCTTTTGGCTTTACACCCTCCTCTCTCCTTCTCTCTGTCGTGTGCCTCCCTTGGCATTTTCATTCTTATTGGTGGATGTGGCTTTGGTTGTAGCCACTGGCCAATTATCTTTTCCCTCCATTGGTTGCAATACATGGTCATATATCTTGTTTTATTCGCTTACTCTGTAGCAAGGTACTATGAAATCTTCCAAGTCCTTGCCAAATGTGTAAATTGCACTATTTTCGTGTGGACAAGGCAAACCAGAAAGCTCCTAGTATCGACTATCGACTAGAGCAATTCATTTACTCTAAGCTGACAGCGAAATTTCTCCATTCTCCTTGGATACTTCAAATCCTTCTTTGTCGTTCCACAAAACTCTGCATATATTGGACCTTTTGATGTTTAACTTCAGTTTCTTGAATATGTTTGGGCAATTGTCCCACTCCATTGGTACTGACAACACAACTCATGCTAATATGGGAAGCACTGGATATGTAAGCTTAAGCGTCGTGGCAAAGCGGAGGGCGGAGGGTGGAGGTTCGTCGGGGCAATAATCTGCGGTGGCGTATATGGATGGTTGTTTCTCCTCCGAGCAGCTTGCAAGTGTTGTGCTCTAATGTTGCATACACCTGTTGATTTTTTTCGAGTTTTTGCTGGGATGGATGTGGATTTTCTACAACTAATGGAAATTTGTAAGGGGCAGGCAAATACCTTCAGCCATCTTGTAGTGCTTGACTCAACCGCTCATCGCACCTCAGCTCACTGCTCAATGACCAAGCGGGAGCCAACAAGGATAGGCTACTACTTGACTTCTTGCAAGACTGGAATAGGAAACGAAAGTCATCATGCAAGATGCTACGAGGTTCTTCCCCGCATATCCAATTATAGTTTTGCCACATACTTATAGGAGTATATATTTTTGCTACATAGGTGTTTTAAGACGGTTTGATATTTTTGTATGGTTTTAACCCACCGTATTAAAAGAAATGGTACACCGATAGTGTAATAGCACAAAATTTATGCTACGTCGGATGAGGGTATGCTATAAGGTGGGTTACAAAAATCGGATGGATTAGATTTTGCTTTTTAATGACATCGAGACATCGAGTGAAGCAGATGATTTTTTCATTAGATCCGGGGAACGCCCAGCACTATCCTTAGGGCAGCTCCAACAGCGTGGCGCAAACAGACATGCAAATATGTCCATTTTTATCCGTTTGGGGTGTGCTTGGAGTGTCCGTCCGAGCTTGTCCGCGCAGTGCCTCCAACGGCAGAGCGCATATTTCCTGGACATGTCCTTTTCTTCCTTCTTTCTCTACTTCAGCTAGCACACCACGGGCGCTCTGGATCATCTTCACATCGATCAGCTGAAATCGATTGGCCGGTACTAGTACTACTTGGTGGCACGTCGGCGGCGGCAAGCCAGCGCGAGAAGGAGGGAAGCAGCGCACGGTTGGTCCAAGCTTGGAGCGCAGCACGAGCTCCGGCCATGGCTGCCAGACGCGGAAGGGAGGCCAGCTCCGAGCAGCGCGACGACCATCTCGCGGGGTCCGTGCGCGCGGAGCCGTGCCGCTGAGCAGCGCCACGGTCGCCGCCAAGCGTCGCCACAGCCATCTCTCGTAGAGTAGTACTACTTCACCATCTGAGAGAAAGAGAGGCATCACCGGAAACAGACGATGTCGGCCGGGCGGGCAGGAGCTGGTTGACTTGGAGTCTTGGAGAAGGTGGGGAGCGGCGACGCGGTCGAGAGTCGGCTCGGCGACCTTGGGGGAGCTGGGACCGAGGGGACAAGGAGCGCGGCCTCGGAGACGGCGATGGCGACGTGTGCGGCCGGCCGGACAGGTGCTCGCTGGATGCGCACCAAGGCCGACGTCCTCAACGGTGATCACATCAGCTCTCTGTCTTTCAGAGTCGGAGGGTATCTGTGGTCTCAAGTACTACCCAAACGGCATGTTGTCCAACGACGCCAACTTCATCTCCGTTGCTCTCTTTCTTGATCATGATGTTGCGATGCCCGTAAAGGCAAAGTACGAGTTTAGTTTCATCGACCAGACAGACAGGCAGGAGCCATCGCACATTCTCGCGCGCAAAACGTATGACTTCCCTATCAAATCTGGTGGTATGTCCTACCCCAAGTTTGCAAGGAGGGATGCCCTCGAGGATTCAAGATACCTCAAGGGTGATAGTTTCACCATCAGGTGCGACGTCGTCATGATCGGCAACGCTTCAACTTTCGTAACGGGGCTGCCGCCCAACATGCAGCGACACTTCACCGATATCCTGATGGCCAAGGAAGGCACCGACGTAACCTTCAAGGTTGGCGGAGACGTTCCCTGCACACAATTGCGTCCTCGCGGCCTGGTCTAGAGTCTTCAGGGCTGAGCTTTTTGGCCCGACGAAGGAGGGCACGCCAGCTGATACCCGTAATGTGATAGCCTTCAGTAGCTACCTGTATGAAAAGTAAACAGGGTTAGGTTGAGACTCCAAGTGCAGAGTGTGTAGTAAGCGGAAGACTGATACGTCTCCAACGTATCTATAATTT
The DNA here is from genome assembly GCA_947311845.1 of Poa pratensis. Taxonomy (NCBI): domain Eukaryota; kingdom Viridiplantae; phylum Streptophyta; class Magnoliopsida; order Poales; family Poaceae; genus Poa; species Poa pratensis. Next base: position 49,503,639 of record CAMZMU010000035.1, read on the forward strand.
TTGATGTTCCATGCTTATATTATACCAATTGCTACATGTTTTATTTACACTTTATATCATTTTTATGCATTTTCTGGGACTAATCTATTAACAAGATGCCACAGTGCCAGTTCCTGTTTTTTGCTGTTTTGTATTTCAGAAAAGTTGTTCTAGAAATATTCTCGGAATTGGACAAAACAAAAGCCCACGGTCCTATTTTTCTGTCACGTACACGGAGTTCGAAGGAGACACGAAAGGGACCGAGGAGGCGGCCACACCATGCCGTGGCGCGGCCCCACCTCCCGGCGCGGCACCACGTGGTGTGGGTCCCTCGGGTCTCCACCAACGTCGCCCCTTTGCCTATAAATTCATCTTTTCGGAAAACCCTAGACACCCGAGTCATTATCCACAAAAAGTTCCAGAGCCGCCGCCGCCGTCAACCCTAACTCGGGAGGGTTCTGAAGCTTTTCCCGGCACTCTGCCGGAGAGGGGAATCATCACCGGAGGGCTCTACACCGCCATATCTGCCTCCGAGTGATGTGTGAGTAGTTCATCCTTGGACTATGGGTCCATAGCAGTAGCTAGATGATTGTCTTCTCCTCTTGTGCCATCATGTTTAGATCTTGTGAGCTGCCTATCATGATCAAGATCATCTTATTGTAATGCTACATGTTGTGTTTGCTGGGATCCGATGAATATTGATACTATGTCAAGTTGAATATTGAGTTATCATGTCTATGTCATTAATGATCTTGCATGCTCTCCGTTGATTGTTGATACTCTGGCCAAGTGGATACTTGTGACTCCAAGAGTGAGTATTTATGCTAGATAGTGGGTTCAGTCTCCATTTAATCTGGGGGAGTGACAGCAACCTCTAAGGTTGTGGATGTGCTGTTGCCACTAGGGGTAAAACAGTGATGCTTTGTCTAAGGATAAATGTGTTGCTTACATTATGCACTTTACTTAATGCAATTATCTGTTGCAACTTAATACTGGAAGGGGTACGGATGTTAACCTGAAGGTGGATTATTTAGGCACAGATGCATGCGGGATAGCGGTCTGTGTACTTTGTCGTAATGCCCAAATGAATCCCATAGTAGACACCACAACTTGCACATGCATGTTATGCACTTTTCAATATTGTCAATTGCCCAGCTGTAATTTGTTTACGCATCATGTTAGTTTTCTTTATGGAGAGACACCACTAGTGAATTGTGGACCCTGGTGCATTCTTTTACATCTGATAATACAACCTACTGCAATCATTGTTCTCTTTAATTCTCTACAAACAAACATCATTTTCCACACCACACTTTTAATCCTTTGTTTTCAGCAAGCCGGTGAGATTGACACCCTCACTGATTCGTTGGGGCAAAATAGTTTGATTGTCTTGCGTGCAGGTTCCATGTTGGCACAGGAATCCCTGGTGTTGCGCCGCACTACACTCCTGCACCAACAACCTTCGAAGCTTCTTCATCTCCTACTGGATTGATAACCTTGGTTTCTTACTGAGCGAAAACTTGCTGCTACACTCATCAAACCTTACTCTTGGGGTCTCCTGACGAACGTGTGCGTTACACGCATCAAAGACGTGTTTTCCCCACGAGGGTGACTCGAGGGTTTAATATCAAACTCTCGGGGAATCAGTAGTGAAAGATTTATCTTCCTATCCTTCTTTTGGTTACCTACAAAACAAATTTAAATGTTTTGGTCCTCAACCTCGCCTGTGGTTGTCAAGTACAAGGTGTAAGAATGATATCAAGATAATTATGCAATGCAAACAAGAAATAAATATGCAATGACGGTAAAGAAATGTGCAAGGATGATGATAACAATGATAAATGATATTTTTGGGTTTTTTATGATGTATGCAAGATGTAAAAGTGTTTTTGTATTTGCGGATTTAATAATGGCAGAAAGTATAAAAGTGGTAAAAGTTGTTGGAAAGGTGTTTCTTATGATTAAAAATGGACCGGTGTTCATAGTTTCACAAATGCACTCTCTCTTTAATAAAGTGGTAGACAATGGAACAATAGAATTGACATATGAGACTGCAACACAAAGTTTAATGACAAGTTACTAATTATATGGGCATCACATCCTAACATATAGACCTTTTGATTATTAGTCTCACTTATACTCCACCAAGATGCGAACTAAATCATAACACCTCAGTAATTAAGATGACTCAGAGTATAGCCATAAGTATCATGACATGAAGTTAAAATAAGAACATGCTAGATCTAGTCACGGAGAAGTGGCTTGGTCACCCACAACCCTTGTAGCATGGTATTTTGTTTATCCCTAGTAAGACAACAAAGTAAGGTAAAGATACCCAAGTGGATCGCAGAACTTTCTCTCACGTTCACTGCACTAGCCACCCCCGTTACTCCAACTAATGCACACATCACCCCACACACGCTCTCATAAACATGCTTGATCATAACACGTAATAAGAACGGGATACATAATATGCATCTATATTCATAACTGAATCAAACATTGCAATCTCAAACATATATTAACTCATAAAAGATCCACCACATAGGTATTACAAAGATGACCATAATCATGTTTAGCAGCTCATACGGTGCTAATTAGTGAAGCTCAAAGAGAGGAGAGATACATAAGTTACTTCCACAAACCCATAGTCCAGAGGTGGACCACTCCCTCTTCATCATGGAGACGGTGGAGAAGTCGATGGAGAAGATGGAGACCACGCCGGCAGTGCCCTGTCGGAGTTTCCCCCTCCAATCTACAGCTCTAGATCTCTGTTTCGGTGTTTCTGTGTTTGGCGGCACTCCTTCCAGAGAACGTCGGGGGTTATTTTTATAGGAGGTTTTAGGTCAAAACCTAGCCGGTGGAGAAAAGATCGACGGCTGCGGAGCGTCGAGGACCATTATAGGGGGTCCCATGCAGCCAGGTACAGGGACCGCGTGGGCCCACTTCTTTTGGCCCTCGGGGCTCCGTTTGTTCGTTTCCTTCGCCCCCCAAGTCTTGTTCCTTCCAAATATTGACGCTCGTAAATTTGCAGGTGATTTGGACGCCGTTTGGGTCCCTGAAACATTAAAGGAAAGAAATAGGGGTTTCTGCCTGCGCAGGGTTAATTCCATAAAAATGGGAAATAAATAAATATTGGGATTATTGCTTCTGTGCCCTGGTTCTCTCTAGTTTATCTGTTTGTGCCATGCCCGCGTAGTTTCTCTCGTCCGTGCCTGGCTGGGCCGCAAATGGCCCGCGGCTGGCGAAGACAGCCGTTTCCGCCCTTTGACCGTTCACAAACCTGTTACATGTGGGCCCAGCGCAGTGCATGCACCCCGTTCCACTTAAAGCTTACAAGTGGGGCCAGCGGCGGAGGAGTGCTTGCATGCAGCCGTACGTGCGCGTCCATGCGACCATGCCTGTGCTCGCCGTCCCCAAATTTGCGCCGCGCCTTCAATGGCGTGCCCCCCTGGCCGGCAAAAAGCTGCCTCACCGCCTACACTGCCGCCCGGCCGCGCATCTGCTCCGCCGTCCTCGCGTCTCTCTTGCCTACTCTGTCCTGCTGTAAGCTGAGCAGTCTGGAGCCGAATAAATGCCCGGTCGCCATTACTGCCGTCTAGACCGCGACGCCGTCCAGAACCGCAGATGGCTTTAAAAGGAGCCATCTCCTTGCCCATTGTGCTCACAAATCCTCTCTTCCTCTCCTAGACACCCTCGCCCAGTCCCTTATCTCTCCATGGCTCGTGGGGATGGCAGCTCCACTCCCAGCTCGAACCGCCGCCGCCATGCCCGCTATCCTTGGTTTCTTGAGGCGAGCGTGGGAAGCGGCATGGGGCGTGGGCGTACTCCTCCAAGTTCGAGCAGGATGCGTTCAAGGATGGAGATTGCACGATCCAGGGAGTCTCCAAGGCGCAGTCACAGGGGCAGGGGCATGGGCAGGGCCATTGCTCCCGATCCCATTCCCTTCATCGATCTGTCCGACGAGGACGACGAGGACGACCCGGGTATGGACTGGACCATGGCCTGGAAGGACGAGGTCACGGAGGTCCTGGACCCGGGTATGGCCTGGGCCATGGCCGACCAGAAAGCCATGGAGCTGGCCAAGCATTCCGCCGCCGAGCAGCAACGGCTCAAGGGGAAGAAGAAGGGCATGTGGTCGCCGTCGAACAGCAACGCCCCAATGGAGGTCGATGCCAAGGGCAAGGGCAGGGGCAAGGGCAAGGCCGAGTCGGTGGAGGTTTCCGATGACGAGGACGAGTGATAGTCCATTTTAGTATTAGTTGCTTTATTAAGGGCAAGTGCCAATTTAGTTATTAGTTGTTGATCTATTTTATAATTATGTACTACCATGAAATTTGGCAAGGCCTTGTGCTTGACGTTTCCAATTGTGTGTGTAAATCCCCATTTGGTGTGCCAAAATCCACTTCAGTTTGCAAATGTTGCTTAGAAATGGGGCCGTTTACCCTACCTTTGGAGCTCATTTGAAAGACATTTTTCAGCGAGAAATGGGGCCATTTACCCTACCTTTGGAGCTCATTTGAAAGACATTTTTCAGCGAGTCCACCATTTTTGCTTAGAAATGGGGCCGTTTACCCTACCTTTGTAGCTCATTTGAAACACATTTTTCAGCGAGTCCAAGCTCATTTGAAAATTTATATGGATTCAAGCTAGATTTGACCGAGCTCATGGCTATCCCCATTTGGTGTGCCAAAATCCCCATTTAAGTTACGATGACAGGTTACAGCCAAAATCTCCATTTTGAGTCACTCAGGCAAATGGGGGTGGGCGAGCCAAAATCCCCATTGGGTACGCCGTGGTCCACTCGTCAGGGGTAAAGCCCTAGTCCTATGCGCGCGTCCAATCAGATCGCAGAATGAGCTTCTCGCGGATCGCCCCGAGTCTGCCTGCAGATTCCTTCTAGAGGAACGATCGGACGGCTGCAGTTCAGCGCTAGGGTTAGTTCGACGGTCATTATTCAAATGGGGTTTCGAGGCACTCAACGGGGTTTGAAGGCACTCAACGGGGTTTTGAAAAGTTTTATAAAGTGTCCAAGCTTCATTTTGAAGTGACTAAGAAGGATCGAGTCTTCGTTTTTCAAATTTCATGTTTTAAACTTGTTTAAATGTCGGTCAACGTTAAGTTGACCAAAATTTGAAATGAGCTTCAAATATTAAAAAAAATCAAAAAATGGAAAATTCTGCGCACATAGTCGTCTTATGTCATATACTAACGATTCAAGCTGATAAACAATGTCTATACACATTCAGAAGAAAAATGCATGTATCTAAGTGATATCCTCGAACTATGTCGTATGAACTCGAGGTTCAAATGAGCTTCAAATATTCAAAAAAAAATAAAAAATGGAAAATCCTGCGCACATAGTCGTCTTATGTCATATACTAACGATTTAAGTTGATAAACATCATCTATAAACATTTCATATGAGAAATGCATGTATCTAAGGCGATATCTCAGACTATGTCCTATGATTTCAAGGGTGAAGAGAAGGGGTTTTGGATTTTCAACATGAAATGTTCAAACACCTCACAAAGTTTCATTTTGGAGTGACTAAGAAGGATCCATGCTTAGTTTTTCATTTTCATGTTTTAAACTTGTTTAATGTAGGTTTTACCGAAATTTGACCGAATTTTGAAACGAGCCTCAAATATTCAAAAAAAATCAAAAAAAGGAAAATCCTGCGCACATAGTCGTCTTATGTCATATACTAACGATTCAAGTTGATAAACAAGGTCTACACATGTTCAGATCGCGTAACTACACAGAGCGCGCATTGTGGGTGCCGTTCACGTCCAGTTCATGTCCAGATCGCGCTTGGTGTGTTGACACGGATGCACCGACGCATATTTGCACGTAAACAAAAAGTTAATCGCGTCAGTTCTCGCAAAAAATGCTTCTGCTATGTGTAGATGTCTCACAGCGTCTCCCACTGCATTCATTTGACCAGAACGACGACGCACATCAACTGTTCGACACTTGGACTTGACACGTCAAGGGGCACAAGATGACGTGGTGAACATTTACAGGCATGTCAGTTCGACTAGACGTGAAGCGCTGTCACACGATGTCATCATTGCGAATAAAAACTGTAAATCGTGTTGTCATTTCACACTGCGTTGGCAAGAAAACGAAGCGAGCGGCTGCCGACTGTTAGGTGCCCCAAGAGGTTATCGATCTACGCGCCGGCGGCAGTGAATTCATCACACATAAAAACCCCAATCCCATTGCATTGCGGTTCACTCGGTTCTCTCTTCTCGACATTGCCATTGTGCAGTTCTTCTTTCTTCTCTCCAGTCCGAAAAAACCCCAACCACCCCTTCCCTGCAATGGATCCGTGGTGGCAGAACGAAGCCATCCCGAGCGACGCCGACGGCGAGGGGAACCCGATCCCGTGGTGGGAAGAGGGCCATGGGCATTGGCAGGAGAACGCCGACTCCGACGATGACGGCGAGGGCAACGACGACGACCAGGGGAGGACGACGACTCCGACCCCGACTTCGACCCCGACTCCGACGACAACGACGAGTCCGAGGAGGAGGACTCGGACCCGGAGTTGGAGCCGCAGGACGGGAACGGCTCCGGCTCTGACGACGATGAGGAGGAGGACGACGAGGAGGAGGACGAGGAGGAGGAGGACGAGGAGGAGGAGGAGGATGAGGACGAGGAGGACGGCGACGACGGCGACGACGGCCACGGGTCCGACTCCGACGACTCTGACGACGAACCGCCAGCCCAGAGGCGACGCATGCAGTAGCAGTGCATTAGTTACACTGCTACTGATTAGTAGTAGTATTAGGCCGTCGCCGGCGTAGTAGCAGTGCATAAAGCACTGCTAATCTTGTCTTATCTTTTGTAAAACCGCAGGAATCTTTTGTAATCAATGTTAATAGTAATTATGAATCATAATTTCAGTGTTAATTTTGTCTAATCAGTTTCAGTTTCAGTGTTAATTGTAATCAGTTTCAGTGTTAACGCGTAATTTCTAATCATAATTTCAGTGTTAATCTTGTCTAATCAGTTTCAGTTTCAGTGTTAATTGTAATCAGTTTCAGTTTCAGTGTTAACGCGTAATTTCTAATCATAATTTCAGTGTTAATCTTGTCTAATCAGTTCCAGTTTCAGTGTTAACGCGTAATTTCTAATCATAATTTCAGTGTTAATCTTATCTAATCAGTTTCAGTTTCAGTGTTAACGACGTACTAACCAACTCACTAAACAATGACTCGTTTCCTAATCAGTTGATTCAGTGTTCACACGGGTTAATTTCAGTTTCAGTTTCCAGTGAATATGAATCATAATTTCAGTGCTAACGACGTACTAATCAACTCACTAAACAAATCAGTTAATTCAGTGGGGCCGAGACCCCACTTAAACTCACTTCCTGACCCCACTTAAACTCACTTCCTGACCCCAACTAACTCGCTTGGCTTCTTGTCCCCACTTAACTCGCTTCCTGTCCCCACTTGACCGGTCCCACTTCCAACTCACGTGCCGCGCCAGGCCGACCCCACAAGTCAGGCCAAGTTACGGTGAAACGGGGTTGACCAGACGGAAATTGCCGTCTTGGCCATCGGCGAGTTTGCCATGGCACGGACGAGAGAAACTACGCGGGGTGGCACAAACAGATAAAACTGAGGTAGGTAGGGCACAGAAACGATAAGTCCATAAATATTCCCAAAAATCATTATATAACAGTGATATAACCCTTATATGATGCAAATATGATTGGAATATATAATATAGTGCAAAGTTCATGTATGCATTTTACATGCATCACCAGCTGCCAGCACAATACTTGTAGAGGACATGGATGCTCAAGTTTTCAGGGCAATGCTTTCCTTCATTTACAGTGATTCGGAACCAGAGCTTGAGACGGGAGAAGATGACAATGTGATTTGGCAGCAGTTGCTTGTTGCGGCGGATATGTATGATCTCCAACGGCTGAAGCTCATGTGTGAAGACAAGTTGTGCGGGTTCATCGAGGTGAACACCACCACGACAATCCTAGAGCTAGCCGAGCGCCACCGTTGTGATGGGCTCAAGAAGGCGTGCTACGATTTTCTCGCCGGTCCGGGAATTGTGAAGAGTGTCATGGCCACTCATGGCTTCGACCATCTGATCAGTAGCGCCCCATCTGTGGCGAAGGAGTTGATCGCCATGTTTGCACCTTAGTGTACATGCCTCCTACGTACATTTTAACATTAGGTTTATGGTTTACTGAATCATTATTGTACTTGCTTGTTCCCTGGTCATGATGTTTTGGTATACCCATGATAGAATGCTTGTGGTGAAATGGCGAGTGCAACGAGTCATCTGTGCTCAATTCGATGCGAGACCAATTTTTTCGCTACATTGTTGTTACCTGCATTTGCACTATCTACAAATTATAATTTAGAAACAAGGACATGTTTTATTTTTGAGAAAAAAAATGCTTACTTGTACGTGGCAGTGTACACCCACTATAAGGGGATACATGTGGCAGACAATGTTGGGGATATTGATTATCAGTACTTATCGATCGAACGAAGATAAAGGGTAAATCAGTTGGTTTATCGACATATCAGCCGATTTATCTTATCAGTCAGACATTGAGAATTGCTAAATCGGACGATTTACCGTAATACCGGAAGATATCTTGAATAGGGGCATAACCACCCGCAACTTGTTTAAACACGTCCTCAAGATTTAAATACAACAAAAATAATTTTGAACTCTTCAAATGATTTATATAACCCTTTAATACAATTTATTTCTAGGCATTTTCTTTGGATTTATATAATGTCTAGAATTATCACCATTTTTGGTAAATAGGAAATTTAATATGGATTTGTTTTAGTGCTTGGGCTCACCGTCTTCTCCCAATTTGGCCCAAGCGTTAGGTTAGGCCCTAATACCGAGTCCAATCTGGCTCGTCCCGTCTCACCGTCTTCTCCCAATTCGGCCCAAGTGTTAGGTTAGGCCCTAATACTGAGTCCAGTCCGGCTCGTGCCGTTTTGTTGTGCCAAATCGTCGGCAAACCCTATATATCGACCAGGTCGATGTTAGGGAGCCGCCGCACACCTTCCTGTTGGGCCGGCCCATTACCGCTGCGCTGCGCTAAACAGATAAAAAAGAATAAGAAATAGGAATGAGAAGGTGGGATTCAAACCTCAGACCTCCAAGGAAGAATACCGAACTCCAACCAGTGGGCTACGCTTGAATTCAAGACTGCATAAGCGTATGGCTCCTTTAATTGTATATTTTCTACGGTTTTTGTTTTTGGATTTCATTTTCTTTTCTGTTTCTTTTTTTCGGTTATTCTTTTTCTTTCTTATTTTTTCGTTTTTAATGTTATTTCTTTTTTCTTTCTTCTTTTTTGATGTTTTCTCCTTCTTATAGTTTTTAGTTTTTTAGTTTTTAGTTTTTTCTATTTTCTTCTCTGTTTTCTATTTATATATTAATTAAATATTTTTTCTTTTGTGGCTATTTCTTTTTTTCCGTTCAACGGGGTTTTGAAATATGGTTCAAGACCAAATGCTATTCAATGGATTTCTCAAAAATCGTTCAGGACTAAATTATGTTCACGGGAATTCCAAATATCGTTCAAGACCAAATTTCGTTCAACGGGTTTTTCAAAAATCGTTCAAGACCAAACTCCATTTAATGGGTTTTGTAAAAAAAAACGGGGTTTCAAAAATGTTCAAAATATGCTCAAAAATAGTTTTCATTCATAGACTTTTTCTGTTCGTCTTTTAAAATCGCTCAAAACGAATTTCCGTTCAAATATCTATTTTGTTCACTTTTGAAAATCATTCAAAAATAATTTCCGTTCACACATCTTTTCTGTTCACCTCTTAAAATCGTTCAAAAATAGTTTCCGTTCAAATACCTTTTTTGTCCACTTTTTGAATATCGTTCAAAAATAATTTCCGTTCACAAACTGTTTCTGTCCGCCTTTTAAAATTGTTCAAAAATAATTTCCGTTCAATTATCTATTTTTTTCACTTTTTTGAAAATCGTTAAAAATGGTTTCCGTTCAAATACCTTTTTGTTCACTTTTTGAAAATCGTTCAAAAATATTTTTTGTTCGTAGACCTTTTCTACTTCGGTTTATATCATGCACGAAACAGAAAAGCATGCACGAATCAGCAGAACATCCACATATTTGTATGCTTTCCAAATTAATTTGAATGTAATCTCAATTTTTTTTGAACGCTCGTACTTTTGCCCAAAGCAACGAATTGGTCTACAGTACAACCAACGCTCAACCAAGTGCGACGAATTTGATAAATTTTTTCTAAAAAGGTTCCGAGCATCGATTCAAAATTAAAAAGTTACAATCGACAAAACTGGAAATTAAGTACAGGAATGGAACCTACTCATGGACGCGCATAATTTTCATATACACATTATTTTAAAGTAGTGCACCGACACATATACATCATTTGCATAAGAAGCAGGAAGCAGTTCATCCAACAAGAAAAGGAGAAGCGATGCTAGCGAAGCAGGTAAAAGTGGAAATAGGAAACAATCGCGCGCTTCCTTCCGCGTTCATGGCCAGGCCCAGTATCGCCAAGGGTATGTGAGTGCTTCTAATCATCGACCAGGTCCATATACATGCGCTCCCAAATCGTCTAAGATGAACTAGATACATCATACACAGTTCTTTTTTTTGAATACTACATCATACACAGTTATAGCACTCGCTGAAGACTTTAAATTTGTAATAGGGATCGATAGGTGACATCCCACACGGGGCTGTTCTATTCTTATGCGACCAAGAGGTTAAATTGATCGATCTTTAGTAGTGGATAGAGCTATGATTTTGTACACACACCTTAATTAACCGCGGGATCTTTAAAACTAGGAGAAAAGAAGAGCCTTTAGATTTTATACTCCGTGTCTGTCTGCTTTCCGCCTATGTTTTCATCACGTGAAGAACACCTGCTTAAGCTTTTCGCCAACAATTATTAGCAGAGCAGAGAATCTCTTTAAGGGTTCATCGAGACGGCTAAATGGTAATCACGAAGTCGGACACCAAATCATCGCCCTTGATAAAAAAACTAGCCATCTAAGCACGGCAAATGCCGCGCCTGTGTTCTTTGAATTCTAATTTGAAAATGGCAACGTTCTCGAATTGTCTAAGCCCTGGAGATCATTGAACTTGGGTGAAAAATTCTTTTTAAAAATGTTAGGTTTTGGAGATTGCTCAAATTTGAAAATGGTTGTAATTGAAGAAAAGTTTATGGTTTAAGAACGTTTAGATTTAAAAAATCGGTTAAAGTGGAACCGTAATAAAGTCGTAATTCTTTTGTCGTTCGTAGTTAGATTTGGAAGACAGCTGAAATTTTAAAATATGTAAATTTGTATGATGTTTTTCGGTGGTAAAATTGGAATTCGAAAATGTCTACATTTTGAAATTTTGCAGGTTTAAAAATTATCGAAGCTGTATTTCAAAATATATAAAAGTTTTTAAAAAGAAAAGTAGAATAAAAAGGAAAAGGAAAAAAAGGAAAACATGAAAAGAAGAACAGAGAAAAAAAAGCTGTATTACTGCAGCCGGCCCAGCCCATGGCCGTGGCGACGTCACCGGGGGGCCGAGCCACTGCGGCGGCGGCGTCGACGCCGGCGGCGCGCCATCGCGTTCTGGGACGCGCGGCTTGGCGCGTCGGACGCGCCTCGTCGCGGGCGACCCGTACGTGGCGGCGTCGCCCTGCCTAGGTCACCGGAGTGTGGCCGGCGGCGGCCAGATGCGGCGACGGCGATTACGGCGCGTGCGCCGTCCCGGCAAGCGCCAATCAGCGAGGAGGGAGATCGGGCTGCGGCCGTGGGCTGGGCAGTGGGCCGCTTCGTGGGAGGGAGAGAGGAGAAGGAGGTGGCCGGGAAGGGCCGTGGTGGCGGCGATGCGCGCCGGCGCCAGCGGCGATCCGCGGCGTCGCGGGAGGGAGAGAGGAGAAGGAGGGATCTGTGACGCTTTTGTACAAAAGTCCCCAGGCTTTCCGAAAATTACGATTAGGTCCTTTGCAGGGGTTTTCCGCAAAAGCGTGCGCCAAATTTCGTGCGGGGGCGACGTGTCCTCTCGCGATTGGTAGAAATTGGACGGCTACAGTAGCTAAGCGCGAGCCCATTTCGGACATTCTTAGGCGTGATCGGACGGCTATCGTTTAAAGGCGACGTGGATAGCGCGACGGGTCGCGAATCGCACGTACTTTTATACATAGGGGATATCTGTTTGAAACGGCGATTGCACTTTCAGCTATGGAGGAGACACAGGGGAGGCGGCCTGCTGAAATTTCCATATCTTACGAGTGAATAAAAGAAGAGGAAACGCAAATGGTCTGATTCCTTAGGTATATTTTTAAATTTTTCCATATATATAAAACCAACAAAGATTAATCGATGATTACATAAACAATACTACGAAAGACGAGCAAATCTAAATCTGTGAGATTTTCAAGCCCGTTCTTGTTCCGTGACACAATCTTTTACTTTTCTGAAGGCAGCCATAGAACAACGCCGGAAACATCAAACTATATACCTGTGAATACCTATGAAGGTTATCCCCTTTTAAGTTTGAGCCGCATGACAAGGCTTTGTACACGCATGCAACTATTAAATTAATGAAGCAAAATCGGCAAGAGCACCACCACTAATATTGCAGTGACAAATAACCGATCTACTTTGTCAACGTCATTGGGAGCCGAGAGAACGAGTCACCATTGCCGAAGATGTAGTAGCCGGGATAGATAATGCGAGGACAAACCTCCTCGTGGCAACCATGAGAAACAATCCAAGATTGATCTGATAAATCAAGATATGAATAACCATACCTAGACAAACTTAATCTTGCAAATCTACCATTGGCGTCGGGAAGGAGATCTCGACAACGAACAAAGCGCGAAAAATCATTTGTTGCAGACTATGCCATCTCAATTGACGAAGAAGACAACAACCAAAATGAAGCTCTAACATTAAAGATATTTGTATAGCGCCCTGCACAGGTCTAAGGTCTCCACCCCTTCTAGTGCCAGAGCGACACTTAGAGAAGGTGTGGACCCGTCAATTATTAGACGAAGGCGACGACTAATATGCAGATGGCACCGGCGGCGACGGCTAACCGCTAGGGTTGAAACCCTAGGCCGCCGTCTTTTTTTTTTAAAGTTATATTGTTTTTACTCATTTGATAACAAAGATACATCGTTCGCCATAACACTCGTGAGATAATCAGGGGCTCCTCTGACAAGCTAAAAACATGTGATGCGATATTGGCCTCCCTAGGACAATGCATAAAAACAACTACTGAAAAATTACGACAAAGGCGCGTACACTCCTCATAGATTGCGGCAGCAGGACCAAGAGAATTACCGTCATTTGACATCACGTCGATCACATCCATGCAGTCCGAGTTAACTACGATGCGATTGCAGCCCACCTGGCTAGCCAGAATTAAACCGTCACGGAGAGCACGGGCCTCAGCAATCGAAGGATCTGAGACAAAAGGAATACCGTAGCAGCTAGCTGCCACAAACAAACCTCCTCTCTTTCTTTCTCACGAGAGTAGCACGAGAGAGGTAATCAAAACGTATCCTTACAACTACTAAGATCCCTAGAAATGCTTGCATCTCCTTGCTTCTCGTGGCCATCCAATAAAACAAAGACACGTCATATATAAGGTGGCGCCTACAAATCTTTCTCCCCATATGCTACATTCACTACCAAAATAGTCTCGATCCACGACGTTTTGGCGACGACTTTCTTATAACGTCGCGTGTTTCCGTCGCGGTGAGTCGAAAATTTGATTTTGCTCTCGACGTTTCGGGTTTTCTGATAATGGGCCGGGTGCGCACGACGTTTTCCATATGTTTCGTCGCGGATTTTCATCCCGCGGCCCAGTAGCCCAGTTACGTTCGACGAAACTTGCCAGAACGTCGCGGATGTTGATTCTAAAATAATGTTCGGACTATGCTAGACTTACATAAGTTTTTATTACGAGAAAGAGATGACGTGGAATAAACACGGCAAATACATCACATTACATATATATTGCTCGATCTTCAACACGGCAGAATTACAAAACCTAGATACATAACCCTTTTGGAATCTAGCTAGTTCGAATTGCTGAAACATAAACATATAAAGTGGGAAACTATGCATCCGATGGCCGTGGGATCTCCCCTGACTTTGCGATCAGAGCTTCCTTGTATGCGAGCGCTAACTCATTTTGCAGTTTCCCAACCTGCCTCGTCAGGTCGAGGTTGCTGGCCATCATCTTCTTCAGATCTTCCAGCAACGAAAGGATCGCTTTGTTGGCCGCTTCTCCCTTCTGCGCCAACTCCTTTCTGGCTTCAATCACCTTGTCGACATTGTCGCAAGCGAGTTTCAGGGCCGCTTCAATCTCAGCTTCTAGGAAAGTTACCCTCTTCGCTAGAAACTCGAAGGTGACTGTCTCCAAGGGCCGCTTCAATATTTGTATTTTTTTTCTTGTGTATATGTGATACCTGTAGAAGTGATAGCCTTCAGTAGCTACCTGCAAGATAAAGTATACGGGGTTAGGTTGAACCTCTAAGTGCAGAGTATGTAGTAAGTGGAAGACGTGTTTTCCCCACGAGGGTGACTCAAGGGTTTAATATCGAACTCTCGGGAATCAGTAGTGAAAGGTTTATCTTCCTATCCTTCTTTTGGTTACCTATAAAACAATGCTAAATGTTTTGGTTCTCAACCTCACCTGTGGTTGTCAAGCACAAGGTGTAAGAATGATATCAAGATAGTATGTGATGCAAACAAGAAATAAATATGCAATGATGGTGGTAAATAAATATGCAAGGATGATGATAACAATGATAAATGATATTTTTGGGTTTTTAATGATGTATGCAAGATGTAAAAGTGTTTTTGTATTTTCGGATTTAATAATTGCAGAAAATGGAAAAGTGGTAAAAGTTGTTGGAAAGGTGTTTCTTATGATTAAAAATGGACCGGGTTCATGGTCTTTAATAAAGTGGTAGACAATGGAACAATAGAGTTGACATATGAGATCGCAACACAAAGTTTAAGGACAAGTTACTAATTATATGGGCATCACGTCCTAACATAGAGACCTTTTGGTTATTAATCTCACTTATACTCCACCAAGATGCAAACTAAATCATAACACCTTAGTAATTAAGATAACTCAGAGTATAGTTTAAGTATCATGACATGAAGTTAAAATAAGAACATGCTAGATCTAGTCATGGAGTTGGCAATGGTCACACCCACATCTCCGGTAGCATGGTATTTTTGTTTATCTCTAGTGAGGCAACAAAGTAAGGTAAAGATACCCAAGTGGATCATGGAACTATCTCTCACATTCACCGCACTAGCCACCTCCCCGTTACTCCAACTAATGCACATATCACCACACACACGCTCTCATAAACATGCTTGATCATAACAAGTGAATAAGAACGGGTACATAATATGCATCTATATTCATAACTGAAACAAAACATTTGCAATCTCAAACATATATTAACTCATAAAAAGATTCACCGCATAGGAATTACATAGATGACCGTAATCATGTTCAGCAGCTCATATGGTACTAATTAGTGAAGCTCAAAGAGAGGAGAGATACATAAGTTACTTCCACAAACCCATAGTCCAGAGGTGGACTACTCCTTCTTCATCATGGAGACGGTGGAGATGACGATGGAGAAGATGGAGACCACGCTGGTAGCGCCCCGCCGGAGTTTTCCCCCTCCAATCTGCAGCAGCAGATCTCTCTTTTGGTGTTTCTGTGTTATGGCGGCACTCCTTCCAGAGAACGTCGGGGGGCTTTTTTTATAGGCATTTCTAGGTCAAGACGATGTCGGTGGAGAAAAGTTTGCCGGCAACGGAGCCACGAGGGCCAAAAGAGTGGGCCCCACGCGGCCAGGTACAAGGGCCGCGTGGGCCACCCTCTTTTGGTTCTCCGGCCTCTGTTTGCTCACTTCCTTCGCCCCAAGTCTTCTTCCTTCCAAATATTGACGCTCATAATTTTGTAGGTCATTTGGACGTCGTTTGGGTCCCTGAAACTTAAAAGGAAAAAATAGAGTTTTCTGCCTGCGTGCTGTTACGTGAAAGACACACGTTCATTGGGAACCCCAAGAGGAAGGTATGATGAGTACAGCAGCAAGTTTTCCCTCAGTATGAAACCAAGGTTTAATCGAACCAGTAGGAGATCAAAGTCACTTCTGAAGGTTGTTGGTGAAGGAGTGTAGTGCGGCGCAACACCAGGGATTCTGGTGCCAACGTGGAACCTGCACAACACAATCAAGCTACTTTGCCCTAACTTAACAGTGAGGTTGTCAATCTCACCGGCTTGCTGAAAACAAAGGATTAGACGTATAGTGTGGAAAATGATGTTTGTTTGCAGAGAATGAAAAAGAACAATGATTGCAGTAGGTTGTATTTCAGATGTAAAAGAATGGACCGGGGTCCACAGTTCACTAGTGGTGTCTCTCCATAATAAATAACTAACATGCTGGGTAAACAAATTACAGCTGGGCAATTGACAATATTGATAAGTGCATAACATGCATGTGCAAGTTGTGGTGTCTACTATGAGATTCATTTGGGCATTACGACAAAGTACACAGACCGCTATCCAGCATGCATCTGTGCCTAAATAGTCCACCTTCAGGTTAGCATCCGCACCCTTCCAGTATTAAGTTGCAAGCAACAGACAATTGCATTAAGTAAAGTGCATAATGTAAACAACACATTCATCCTTAGACAAAGCATCATTAGGTTACCCCTAGTGGCAACAGCACATCCACAACCTTAGGGTTGCTGTCACTCCCCCAGATTAAATGGAGACTGAACCCACTATCTAGCATAAATACTCCCTCTTGGAGTCACAAGCATCCACTTGGCCAGAGTATCAACAAGCAACGGAGAGCATGCAAGATCATAAAAGACATAGACATAATATTCAGTATTCAACTTGACATAGTATCAATATTCATCGGATCCCAGCAAACACAACATGTAGCATTACAATAAGATGATCTTGATCATGATAGGCAGCTCACAAGATCTAAACATGATGGCACAAGAGGAGAAGACAACCATCTAGCTACTGCTATGGACCCATAGTCCAAAGATGAACTACTCACACATCACTCCGGAGGCAGGCATGGCGATGTAGAGCCCTCCGGTGATGATTCCCCTCTCCGGCAGGGTGCCGGGAAGAGCTTCAGAACCCTCCCGAGTTAGGGTTGACGGCGGCGGGCTCTGGAACTTTTCGTGGAAATGACTCGGGTACTTAGGGTTTTCCCGAAAGGCAATTATAGGCGAAGGGGCGGCGTCGGTGGAGGCCGTGGCCCCTCACCACGCGTCACGGCAGGAGGTGGGACCGCGCCGCCACGTGGTGAGGGGCCCACGCCCCCTTCGTCTCTCCTTCGGACTCCGTGTACGTGTCAGAAAAATAGGGACTTTGGCTTTTGTTTCGTCCAATTCCGAGAATATTTCCAGAACAACTTTTCTGAAACCAAAAACAGCAGAAAACAGGAACTGGCACTGTGGCATCTTGTTAATAGGTTAGTCCCAGAAAATGCATAAAAATGATATAAAGTGTAATAAAAATGTAGCAATTGGTATAATATAAGCATGGAACATCAGAAATTATAGATACGTTGGAGACGTATCAAGCATCCCCAAGCTTAGTTCTACTCGTCCTCGAGTAGGTAAAACGATAACAACAAAATAATTTCTGAGGAGACATGCTTCACACAATCTTGATCAAATAATATTGCAAGGCTCATGTCATGAATGAAGTGACTCAAGGCAATGGTCTATAGTTTGCTAACAAATAGATAAAGAGTAAACAACTGAATCATATAAGCAAAAAACTTTTCATGAATAGTACTTTCAAGACAAGCATCAAAAAGCTTTGCATAAGAGTTAACTCATAAAGCAATAGATTCTAAATAAAGGCATTGAAGCAACACATAGGAAGATTTAAGTTTCAGCAATTGCTTTCAACTTTCAACATGTATATCTCATGGATATTGTCAACACAAAGTAATATAACAAGTGCAATAAGTAAGCATATAAGAATTGATGCACACAAAGTTGACACAAGTGTTTGCTTCTGAGATAGAAAGAGTAGGTAAACTGACTCAACATAAAGTAAAAGAAAGGCCCTTCGCAGAGGGAAGCAGGGATTAAATCATGTGCTAGAGCTTTTTAGTTTTTGAAATCATATAGAGAGCATAAAGTAAGTTTTTGAGAGGTGTTTGTTGTTGTCAACGAATGGCAGTGGGCACTCTATCCCCCATCACCCAGACTTTCAAGAGCGGCTCCCATGAAGGACGTTATTTCTACCCAAGGGTAGATCATCCCTCTTCTCTTTTGTTTACACATGCATATTTATAAATTGGTATGACACTCCTCCCAACCTTTGCTTACACAAGCCATGGCTAACCGAATCCTCGGGTGCCTTCCAACAATCACATACCATGGAGGAGTGCCTATTTGATAATGTTTAACATTTTGAAATTTGCTTTGATAAATCATTGGCAAACATGTGAAGAGAATTAACAGTTATAGTTGTAATTAATTGGGACTGGGCACCCCATTTGCCAGCTCTTTTTGCAAAGTTATTGGATAAGCGGATGTATATGCCACTAGTCCATTGGTGAAAGTCTGTCATGAGTAAATGACAAGGTGATAGAGAAAAGCCACATAACTTCCTCATGAGCTATAAAACATTGACACAAATAAGGAGTAATAAAGTTTTGAATAGTTTAAAGGTAGCACATGAAGTATTTACTTGGAATGGCAGGAAATACCACATAATAGGTAGTTATGGTGGACACAAATGGCATGGGTTTTGGCTCAAGGTTTGGATGCACGAGAAGCATTCCCTCTCAGTACAGAGTTTAGGCTAGCAAGGTTGTTTGAAGCAAACACAGGATATCAACTGGTACAGCAAGACTTACATAAAAACATATTGCAAGCATTATAAGACTCTACACTGTCTCCTTGTTACTCAAACACTTTACCAGAAAATATCTAGACCTTAGAGATACAAACATGCAAACCAAGTCTCAACAAGCTCTACGGTAGTTCTCCACTAATAGGCTTTAACTACATGATGCAAGAGCTTAAACATGATCTACTTGAGAGCTCAAAACAATTGCAAAGCATCAAATTATCCAAGACAATGATCTACAAGAATGAGTATGTCTTTTCAATATACCATCTACCACATGTAGCATTTTCTGTTTCCAACCAAACACCAATCAACTTATTTCAACACAAAACTCTCCAAATAATACACAATGAAACAAGAGAGTACTTCTCTACAAGAACTAACAGCTCTGAACAAGAGATGCATGAAAAACAGGAGCTAAAAGCATTGCAGTAGCTAGTTAAGAATACTCAACAAATATAAGTGAAGAATACGAGTATTCACATGAAAAAGCGGAGCGTGTCTCTCTCCCACACAAGAATGCTAGGATCCAATTATTCAGAAAACAAAGCAAAAATAAAAGCACACAGACGCTCCAAGTAAAGCACATAAGATGTGAAAGAATTAAAATATAGTTTCACTAGAGATGACCTGATAAGTTGTTGATGAAGAAGGGGATGCCTTGGGCATCCCCAAGCTTAGACGCTTGAGTCTTCTTGAAATATGCTTGGATGCACCACGGGGGCATCCCCAAGCTTAGGCTTTTCACTCTTCTTGATCATATCATATCATCCTCCTCTCTTGATCCTTGAAAACTTCCTTCACACCAAACTCAGAGTAATTCTCATTAGAGGGTTAGTGCATAATCAAAAATTCACATGTTCTGTGATGACACAATCATCTCCAATACTTCTGGACATTAGCTACAGCCACTGATATTTTTGGAGCAAAGAAATCCACTCAAACACAGTAAAAGAGAGAATGCAAATAAAAGGCAGAATCTGTCAAAAACAGAACAGTCTGGAAAGACGAATTTTTTCGAGGCACTTAAGTTGCTCAGATGCGAAAAGTCAAAACTAATGAAAGTTGCGTACATATATGAGGATCACGCCTGATTTTTCAGAATTTTTAGATTTTTCTGGAGTGTACAGCTCAAAACGGTGGACAGCAAAAATCTGTCTCTGCGCAGAAATCCAAATCTAGCATCAACTTTCTATTAGAGGCTTTACTTGGCACAACAATGCAATAAAATAAAGATACAAAGGAGTTGTTACAGAAGTAAGCAAGCTCGACTCAAAGAAAAAGAAAAATTAAAAAAAAACATGGGTTGTCTCCCATAAGCGCTTTTCTTTAACGCCTTTCAGCTAGGCGCAGAAAGTGAAAATCAAGTGTTTCCAAGTGAAGAAGCATCCAAATCATAACTTGTTCTAATAATATCAAAAGGCAACTTCATTCTCTTTCTAGGGAAGTGTTCCATACCTTTCTTGAGTGGGAATTGGTACCTTATATTTCCTTCTTTCATATCAATAATGGCACCAACAGTTCTAAGAAAAGGTCTTCCCAAAACAATAGGACAAGATGCATTGCATTCGATGTCCATAACAACAAAATCAACGGGGACAAGGTTATTGTTAACCATAATAAGAACATCATCAACTCTCCCCAAAGGTTTCTTCATAGCATTATCAGCAAGATAAACATCCAAATAACAATGTTCCAAAGGTGGCAAATCAAGCATATCATAAGTTTCTTAGGCATAACAGAAATGCTAGCACCAAGATCACATAAAGCATTACAATCAAAATCATTCACCTTCATCTTAATGATGGGCTCCCAACCATCTTCTAACTTCTAGGGATAGAAGCTTCATGTTTTAGTTTCTCTTCCCTAGCTTGTATGAGAGCATTTGTAATATGTTTTGTGAAAGCCATATTAATAGCACTAGCATTAGGACTTCTAGCTAGCTTTTGCAAGAACATAATTACTTCAGAAATATTACAATCATCAAAATCAAAATCATTATGGTCAATGGCAAAGGAACCATTGTCTCCCATATTTCGAAAAATTTCAGCACTTATCAGGAACAGTTTCAGTGGTTTTGGGCAATTTTAAACGTTTTGCAGAGGTAGTAGAAACATTGCCAACACCAATTATGTTACCATTGATAGTAGGAGGCTTACTAGCATGTGAAACATTAGCATTACTAGTGGTGGTAATAGTACAAACTCTAGCTATACTATTCTCTTTTTCAATTTTATCCTCTCTTTCCCACCTAGCATGCAACTCAGCCAACATCCTAATATTGTTGTCAATTTTAACTTGGATAGCATTGGCAGTAGCAAAAGTATTACTATCAAGAGTTTCAGGTTTGGCTGCCATTTTATTAATTAAAGAAGATTGTGCTTCAGACATGGATGAAATACGGTTTTCAGCAGTGGAAATCTTAGTTTGCAAACCAGAAATCTCCCTATTCAAATTTTCGAGTTGGTGCCCTATATTTTTCAACATAGCAGATTGTTCATTCATAGTTTTAGTAAACAATTGATTTTGCTCATATTGTGATTGCATAAAGTTCTTAGTAGCCCTTTCAATTTCTAGCATCCTTTCCTCACTAGGCAATCCAGTTCTACCATGAGAATTAAAATAACCATTGCCACTATTAGAGGATAAGGCTTATAATTGTTGCTACCAAAATTATTCCTATAAGCATTGTGTTGAAGTTGTTATTTTTAATGAAGTTCACATCAACATGCTCTTCTTGAGCAACCAATGAAGCTAAAGGAACATTATTTGGATCAACATGATATTTACCATTCACAAGCATAGACATAATAACATCAATCTTATCACTCAAAGAGAGGTTTCTTCAACAAATTTACCTTCTTACCTTGAGGAGTTCTTTCGGTATGCCACTCAGAATAGTTAATCATCATATCATCAAGAAGCTTTGTTGCAGCACCCAAAGTGATGGACATAAGGTCCCTCCAGCCGAATCCAACAAGTTCCTCGAAGAAAATTTAGTCCTGCATAAAAGGTTTGGATGATCATCCAAGCAGTCAGTCCATGGGTGGGACAATTCTTTACCAATGATTTCATTCTTTCCCATGCTTGGGCAACATGTTCATTATCAAATTGCTTGAAATTCATAATGCTACTTCTCAAGGATATAATCTTAGCAGGAGGATAATATTTTCCAATGAAAGCATCTTTGCATTTAGTCCATGAATCAATACTATTTCTAGGCAAAGATAGCAACCATTCTTTAGCTCTTCCTCTCAAAGAGAAAGGAAATAATTTCAGTTTTATAATATCCCCATCTATATCCTTATACTTTTGCATCTCACAAAGTTCAACAAAATTATTAAGATGGGCAGCAGCATCATCAGTACTAACACCAGAAAATTGCTCTTTCATAACAAGATTTAATAGAGCAGGTTTAATTTCATAAAAGTCTGCTTTAGAAGCAGGTGGAGCAATAGGAGTGCATATGAAATCATTATTATTTGTGCTAGTGAAGTCACACAACTTGGTGTTCTCAGGAGTACTCATTTTAGCAAAAAGAACACTAGGCCGAAATAAAAAATAAAAACAAGTAACTAATTTTTTTTTTTTTGATAAAGAGAGCAAACAAGACAAAATAAAAATAAACTAAGCAAGACAATAACAAAGTAAAGAGATTGAAGTGAGAGACTCCCCTAACAGAAGGCTTGACCTCCCCGTCAACGGCGCCAGAAAAAGGCTTGCTGTTACGTGAAAGACACGTTCATTGGGAACCCCAAGAGGAAGGTATGATGAGTACAACAGCAAGTTTTCCCTCAGTATGAAACCAAGTTTTAATCGAACCAGTAGGAGATCAAAGTCACTTCTGAAGGTTGTT
>CAMZMU010000035.1:49526423-49760791 GCA_947311845.1 Poa pratensis
CCTTCCCAACCTTTGCTTACACAAGCCATGGCTAACCGAATCCTCGGGTGCCTTCCAACAATCACATACCATGGAGGAGTGCCTATTTGAAATTGTTTAACATTTTGAAATTGCTTTGATAAATCATGGCAAAACATGTGAAGAGAATTAAAGTTATAGTTGTAATTAATTGGGACTGGGCACCCCATTTGCCAGCTCTTTTTGCAAAGTTATTGGATAAGCGGATGTATATGCCACTAGTCCATTGGTGAAAGTCTGTCATGAGTAAATGACAAGGTGATAGAGAAAAGCCACATAACTTCCTCATGAGCTATAAAACATTGACACAAATAAGGAGTAATAAAGTTTTGAATAGTTTAAAGGTAGCACATGAAGTATTTACTTGGAATGGCAGGAAATACCACATAATAGGTAGTTATGGTGGACACAAATGGCATGGGTTTTGGCTCAAGGTTTGGATGCACGAGAAGCATTCCCTCTCAGTACAGAGTTTAGGCTAGCAAGGTTGTTTGAAGCAAACACAGGATATCAACTGGTACAGCAAGACTTACATAAAAACATATTGCAAGCATTATAAGACTCTACACTGTCTTCCTTGTTCTCAAACACTTTACCAGAAAATATCTAGACCTTAGAGATACAAACATGCAAACCAAGTCTCAACAAGCTCTACGGTAGTTCTCCACTAATAGGCTTTAACTACATGATGCAAGAGCTTAAACATGATCTACTTGAGAGCTCAAAACAATTGCAAAGCATCAAATTATCCAAGACAATGATCTACAAGAATGAATGTCTTTTCAATATACCATCTACCACATGTAGCATTTTCTGTTTCCAACCAAACACCAATCAACTTATTTCAACACAAAACTCTCCAAATAACAAACAATGAAACAAGAGAGTACTTCTCTACAAGAACTAACAGCTCTGAACAAGAGATGCATGAAAAACAGGAGCTAAAAGCATTGCAGTAGCTAGTTAAGAATACTCAACAAATATAAGTGAAGAATACGAGTATTCACATGAAAAAGCGGAGCGTGTCTCTCTCCCACACAAGAATGCTAGGATCCAAATTATTCAGAAAACAAAGCAAAAATAAAAGCACACAGACGCTCCAAGTAAAGCACATAAGATGTGAAAGAATTAAAATATAGTTTCACTAGAGATGACCTGATAAGTTGTTGATGAAGAAGGGGATGCCTTGGGCATCCCCAAGCTTAGACGCTTGAGTCTTCTTGAAATATGCTTGGGTGACCACGGGGGCATCCCCAAGCTTAGGCTTTTCACTCTTCTTGATCATATCATATCATCCTCCCTCTTGATCCTTGAAAACTTCCTTCACACCAAACTCAGAGTAATTCTCATTAGAGGGTTAGTGCATAATCAAAAATTCACATATTCTGTGATGACACAATCATCTCCACTTCTGGACATTAGCTACAGCCACTGATATTTTGTGGAGCAAAGAAATCCACTCAAACACAGTAAAGAGAGAATGCAAATAAAAGGCAGAATCTGTCAAAAACAGAACAGTCTGGAAAGACGAATTTTTTCGAGGCACTTAAGTTGCTCAGATGCGAAAAGTCAAAACTAATGAAAGTTGCGTACATATATGAGGATCACGCCTGAATTTTTCAGAATTTTTGATTTTTCTGGAGTGTACAGCTCAAAACGGTGGACAGCAAAAATCTGTCTCTGCGCAGAAATCCAAATCTAGCATCAACTTTCTATTAGAGGCTTTACTTGGCACAACAATGCAATAAAATAAAGATACAAAGGAGTTGTTACAGAAGTAAGCAACTCCTTGACTCAAAGAAAAAGAAAAATTGCAGAAATAAAAACATGGGTTGTCTCCCATAAGCGCTTTTCTTTAACGCCTTTCAGCTAGGCGCAGAAAGTGAAAATCAAGTGTTTCCAAGTGAAGAAGCCAAATCATAACTTGTTCTAATAATAGAATCAAAAGCAACTTCATTCTCTTTCTAGGGAAGTGTTCCATACCTTTCTTGAGTGGGAATTGGTACCTTATATTTCCTTCTTTCATATCAATAATGGCACCAACAGTTCTAAGAAAAGGTCTTCCCAAAACAATAGGACAAGATGCATTGCATTCGATGTCCATAACAACAAAATCAACGGGGACAAGGTTATTGTTAACCATAATAAGAACATCATCAACTCTCCCCAAAGGTTTCTTCATAGCATTATCAGCAAGATAAACATCCAAATAACAATGTTCCAAAGGTGGCAAATCAAGCATATCATAAAGTTTCTTAGGCATAACAGAAATGCTAGCACCAAGATCACATAAAGCATTACAATCAAAATCATTCACCTTCATCTTAATGATGGGCTCCCAACCATCTTCTAACTTCCTAGGGATAGAAGCTTCATGTTTTAGTTTCTCTTCCCTAGCTTGTATGAGAGCATTTGTAATATGTTTTGTGAAAGCCATATTAATAGCACTAGCATTAGGACTTCTAGCTAGCTTTTGCAAGAACATAATTACTTCAGAAATATTACAATCATCAAAATCAAAATCATTATGATCAATGGCAAAGGAACCATTGTCTCCCATATTTCGAAAAATTTCAGCACTCTTATCAGGAACAGTTTCAGTGGTTTTGGGCAATTTTAAACGTTTTGCAGAGGTAAGAAACATTGCCAACACCAATTATGTTACCATTGATAGTAGGAGGCTTACTAGCATGTGAAACATTAGCATTACTAGTGGTGGTAATAGTACAAACTCTAGCTATACTATTCTCTTTTCAATTTTATCCTCTCTTTCCCACCTAGCATGCAATTCAGCCAACATCCTAATATTGTTGTCAATTTTAACTTGGATAGCATTGGCAGTAGCAAAAGTATACTCAAGAGTTTCAGGTTTGGCTGCCATTTTATTAATTAAAGAAGATTGTGCTTCAGACATGGATGAAATACGGTTTTCAGCAGTGGAAATCTTAGTTTGCAAACCAGAAATCCCTATTCAAATTTTCGAGTTGGTGCCTATATTTTTCAACATAGCAGATTGTTCATTCATAGTTTTAGTAAACAATTGATTTTGCTCATATTGTGATTGCATAAAGTTCTTAGTAGCCCTTTCAATTTCTAGCATCCTTTCCTCACTAGGCAATCCAGATCTACCATGAGAATTAAATAACCATTGCCACTATTAGAGGATAAGGCTTATAATTGTTGCTACCAAAATTATTCCTATAAGCATTGTTGTTGAAGTTGTTATTTTTAATGAAGTTCACATCAACATGCTCTTCTTGAGCAACCAATGAAGCTAAAGGAACATTATTTGGATCAACATGAGATTTACCATTCACAAGCATAGACATAATAACATCAATCTTATCACTCAAAGAAGAGGTTTCTTCAACAGAATTTACCTTCTTACCTTGAGGAGTCTTTCGGTGCCACTCAGAATAGTTAATCATCATATCATCAAGAAGCTTTGTTGCAGCACCCAAAGTGATGGACATAAGGTCCTCCAGCAGCCGAATCCAACAAGTTCCTTGAAGAAAAATTTAGTCCTGCATAAAAGGTTTGGATGATCATCCAAGCAGTCAGTCCATGGGTGGGACAATTCTTTACCAATGATTTCATTCTTTCCCATGCTTGGGCAACATGTTCATTATCAAATTGCTTGAAATTCATAATGCTACTTCTCAAGGATATAATCTTAGCAGGAGGATAATATTTTCCAATGAAAGCATCTTTGCATTTAGTCCATGAATCAATACTATTTCTAGGCAAAGATAGCAACCATTCTTTAGCTCTTCCTCTCAAAGAGAAAGGAAATAATTTCAGTTTTATAATATCCCCATCTATATCCTTATACTTTTGCATCTCACAAAGTTCAACAAAATTATTAAGATGGGCAGCAGCATCATCAGTACTAACACCAGAAAATTGCTCTTTCATAACAAGATTTAATAGAGCAGGTTTAATTTCATAAAAGTCTGCTTTAGAAGCAGGTGGAGCAATAGGAGTGCATATGAAATCATTATTATTTGTGCTAGTGAAGTCACACAACTTGGTGTTCTCAGGAGTACTCATTTTAGCAAAAAAACACTAGGCCGAAATAAAAAAATAAAACAAGTAACTAATTTTTTTGTTTTTGATAAAGAGAGCAAACAAGACAAAATAAAAATAAACTAAGCAAGACAATAACAAAGTAAAGAGATTGGAAGTGAGAGACTCCCCTAACAGAAGGCTTGACCTCCCCAACGGCGCCAGAAAAAGTGCTTGATGACGTGAAAGACACACGTTCGTTGGGAACCCCAAGAGGAAGGTATGATGAGTGCAGCAGCAAGTTTTCCCTCAGTATGAAACCAAGGTTTAATCGAACCTAGGAGATCAAGTCACTTCTGAAGGTTGTTGGTGAAGGAGTGGTGCGGCGCAACACCAGGGATTCCGGTGCCAACGTGGAACCTGCACAACACAATCAAACTACTTTGCCCCAACTTAACAGTGAGGTTGTCAATCTCACCGGCTTGCTGAAAACAAAGGATTAACGTATAGTGTGGAAAATGATGTTTGTTTGCAGAGAATGAAAAAGAACAATGATTGCAGTAGGTTGTATTTCAGATGTAAAAGAATGGACCGGGGTCCACAGTTCACTAGTGGTGTCTCTCCATAATAAATAACTAACATGCTGGGTAAACAAATTACAGCTGGGCAATTGACAATATTGATAAGTGCATAACATGCATGTGCAAGTTGTGGTGTCTACTATGAGATTCATTTGGGCATTACGACAAAGTACACAGACCGCTATCCAGCATGCATCTGTGCCTAAATAGTCCACCTTCAGGTTAACATCCGCACCCCTTCCAGTATTAAGTTGCAAGCAACAGACAATTGCATTAAGTAAAGTGCATAATGTAAACAACACATTCATCCTTAGACAAAGCATCATTAGGTTACCCCTAGTGCAACAGCACATCCACAACCTTAGGGGTTGCTGTCACTCCCCCAGATTAAATGGAGACTGAACCCACTATCTAGCATAAATACTCCCTCTTGGAGTCACAAGCATCCACTTGGCCAGAGTATCAACAAGCAACGGAGAGCATGCAAGATCATAAAAGACATAGACATAATATTCAGTATTCAACTTGACATAGTATCAATATTCATCGGATCCCAGCAAACACAACATGTAGCATTACAATAAGATGATCTTGATCATGATAGGCAGCTCACAAGATCTAAACATGATGGCACAAGAGGAGAAGACAACCATCTAGCTACTGCTATGGACCCATAGTCCAAAGATGAACTACTCACACATCACTCTGGAGGCAGGCATGGCGATGTAGAGCCTCCGGTGATGATTCCCCTCTCCGGCAGGGTGCCGGGAAGAGCTTTAGAACCCTCCCGAGTTAGGGTTCACGGCGGTGGTGACTCTAGAACTTTTCATGGAAATTGACTCGGGTACTTAGGGTTTTCCCGTCAAAGGCAATTTATAGGCGAAGGGGCGGCGTCGGTGGAGGTCCGTGGCCCCCTCACCATGTCACGACACGGCAGGAGGTGGGACCGCGCCGTCACGTGGTGAGGACGGCCCACGGCCCCCCTTCGTCTCTCCTTTGGACTCCGTGTACGTGTCAGAAAAATAGGGACTTTGGCTTTTGTTTCGTCCAATTCCGAGAATATTTCCAGAACAACTTTTCAGAAACCAAAAATAGCAGAAAACAGGAACTGGCACTGTGGTATCTTGTTAATAGGTTAGTCCCAGAAAATGCATAAAAATGATATAAAATGTGAATAAAACATGTAGCAATTGGTATAATATAAGCATGTAACACCAGAAATTATAGATACGTTGGAGACGTATCACTGCGCAGGGTTAATTCCATAAAAATAGGAAATAAATATAATATTCCCAAAAATCATTATATAACAGTGATATAACCCTGATATGATGCAAATATGATTGGAATATAAATAATATAGTGCAAAGTTCATGTATGCATTTTACATGCATCAATATGTGTTTTGTGTTTTCATATGTGTACGATTTTTACTTCTTTTTAGCTCCTTATCCTTCCAAACACAAAGCTCCATAGAAATAAAATGCTCTACTTGATTGTGACCTCACTTTCGAATGTGGATTTTTTTTACTTAAAATAGAGAGATCTCAGTGCTCTCGTGGCCCAGTGTTTCAGATTGTAAAGAATATCTGCATATCTGGTCTCGGGTTTTGCCTCGTGTCGCTTGGCAGCTATGTGGCAGGTTGCATAGAGAGAGTTGTTTTTAGCATGGACTCAGATGTGCAACATTGTTACCATCTATTCGCGTTGAGAGTACACAAAATATGTTATGCTCGTGACATGAATTTCTAGGACACAAAAATGGGCATACAACTTTTGGATTATTCTATTCAACAAAATATGACAAAATAAATACATCAATCGATCAAAGCCATCTTCTTGGCAATATATGTTGCAACACTTGGAAAAAACGTCCTCTAAGGATATTCGGCCAGGCGGGACAAGACGTGCATCGAACGGCTGAAAACAACGAGAATGAGCAATCCAACGGCTAAAATCATTCATAGTGTGAGAGAACTCATATTTGGCTAAAATCAAAAAAAAAGAACTCATATTTGGCTCAGTGTTAATATCCCTAATTAGGAGGGAGAAAATGGACCCGATAAATGGCTTTATTAGTAAATATTTGCCAAGCATAAAGTAGTATGTGCTACAACAATCTTCAGGGGGGGGGGGGGCATTGCCCCCTGAAGTACTCATACCTTCTCCATTACCCAGCCCAGGTTTATACTGTAATGTTTTTCTCATATCAGTACTTTGCTACTTATATTTTGTTTGATATTTAACATCCTCCGTGGTCGTCGCGGTGAACTCCCTACCTTGCTTGCTACCAGCCATACGTCGGTGGCGGTGCCCCTCCCCCGTATCGGGAAAGGACAGAGGGGTGGAGCAGGTATCATGGCGACGGTTCCACGGGTGGTGGTGGGGCACCGACAGCAGCTATACTAGGTTGTGTGGGCTTGATGGCCGGGGCAGTGATGAACGACGCGAAGCTTCAACAAGATCCCAGCAGTGTGGCGGCGGTCAAGGATCTGGGCTGGACAACTGCCATGGATGGATATCGTGGAAGCTTCTTGGGCGCCTCCTCCTTTGCTCCTCTGACCGGTGGCGTGGGGGGCTAGCTACTGGTGTGCTCGAATAAGGAGGCGGTCCTAGGTTTTCTTCTCGCGCCAAGATGGTGTTTCGCTCGATGCATGTCCTCATTGATCTGTATGTTGACGAGTTCCGGAAGGGTCCGCCAGTGATCTCCATTGGGCGCTTGATGTCTAACAATGCTACTCCGTGAGGCTTTAGGAATAGATCAGATGAGATTTGGTCATGTGCACCCATATTTCTGTCCGTGAGGCTTTAGGATGGAGTGACGCGAAACTTCGTTGTCTGTTATCACCAAGGGGCATGTCGGTATTTCGATTTGTTTGGTGACGATAATGGCGGAGAATGTCATGGCGACTGAGGTCTGAAGTCTAGGTGCACTTGAAACCTTCACGAGCTCACACAATAATGTGTAACCGCAAAAAATAAGGAAAACCCTACATAGCCTCCGGAGGATCCATCCTCCGCTTCCTCGTTTTGACACGCGTACCGTACCGTGGAGCACTCTGCTCCACTCGTTTCTTATCCCCTCGCCTCTATCTCCCTGGCGGTACTTCTCCTCTGTAACCCACGCGAGAGGTCTAGCAACGCTGCCCCAAATTCCACGCCGATTCGCCACCGTTGACCTCGCTCCCACGCCGCCGCCGTCCAACATCCGACAACAGAGGTGCTGCGAGCGGCGCTCCCCAGTCGCGACGAGCCCGCAGCCACGCGTCCCCGTTCTCCTTCCCTTCTCTCCCCTGCTACTCTGTCCCGCCGGCGAGGTTAGCCTCCGCCCCGCCACGGCGGTGATCTGACTCGAAGGCGGCAATGCTGCAAAGATATATGCACTAGTACAGAACGACACATCGGAAACGGGCAAAAAACCCCATCGGAAACGGAAAAAAGGGTCCGTGTCCCCGACCCTGTCACTGATGTGAAGCTCTCATCGGCAACGGACAGGGAAAACCGTCACCGATGAGGCATGATTTTGGCTACGGTTGCCATCCAGTCTCCGTTACCGATGTATCGGGACATCAGAAACGGATATTATGTTTTACTCGTTTGCATTGAGATTTTTTCATAAGCCTACAGCAGCAATACAGTTCCAATTGACATTCAAAATATCACAGCAGTAGCACAAAGTTGCTAGCAAAACCGTTCATCACGTATATAACAATTGTCACCATTACATAGCATCAAAAGATGAGTTACACATGCTTCGCTAATCCTATCATTCTCATGCCTCTCTAAACTGCAGCTAAGGCTTGCTCCCTAAACACACATCACAAAATAGCTGGAGAAACTGAAAAAACAGAAACTACACCAAGCCAAATTGCCAAAATCTTTGTACTGAGGCTTGCTCCATCTTGGACGGTGTCGCCGAAATATAATAACGTCACAGCTTTGGACGGTGTCGCCGAAGTTTGTTCGGATCAGCTTTGTGCTTCTAGATAAAAATACATGGATTGATAGTTAGAGAAGAGCCAAAATATGATGCTACATGACATAGATATAATTTAATGTGAAAACAGTTTACACCTTTAAGCGCCTATATCCGTGTGCTCGCAGTCTGATCAAACGATTTGGAGGCATAACTTGAAGGTGATGTTTCCTTCAAGAGCCTCACCATTTCCGATCAAACGATGCCGGACAGCGATCATCCTTTCCATGGAGACCACCACCGGCTCTGGATTTTTTATACAGTGTCACCGAAATCTAATCTAATACGTCACCGATGTGACATTTCGGCGACACTGTATAAAACACTCTTACTTAAAAAAGTATTTTATGCAGTGTACCAAAACGTCACAATAGCGACGGTGGATATGTATGGTGGAGTTTGAAAGGGAACAACTTGATATCCCTAAATGTAAATAAGGATTTATGTTAGTTCTGACTCCTGTTTTCACATGGACTAGTTAGCTAAACTACAACCGGTTGCAAATGCACAATAGACAAGTTAACTACATCAAGAAATTATCTAGATAGAACTACCGGATGTGAACTGAACTACTATCAACAAGTTAGCTAAACTACAACCGATTGCAAGTGTATAATAGGCAAGTTAACTACGTCAAGAAATTATCTAGATAGAACTACCGGATGTGAATTGAACTACTATCAACAAGTTAGCTAAACTACAACTAGTTGCAAGTGCACAATAGGCAAGTTAACTACATCAAGAAATTATCTAGATAGAACTACCGAATGTGAACTGAACTACTATCAACAAGTTAGCTAAACTACAATTAGTTGCAAGTGCACAATAGGCAAGTTAACTACATCAAGAAATTATCTAGATAGAACTACCGGATGTGAACTGAACTACTATCAACAAGTTAGCTAAACTACAACTAGTTGCTCTAGATCATGTGCACAATGGGCAAGTTAGCTACATCAAAGAGTGGATCTGATACCTTCTTCACGTCGTCGTTGGATCGATCTAGCATATCCGGAAGTGGTGGAGGCAGAGGAAGCGGACAGAGCGACGACCTTGCCGTGTCGGGGGACTTGGCAAAGACCTCGCCGTGTCGGGGGACATGGCGAAGACCTCGGCTTGTCGGGGGCGATGGCGAAGACCTCGCCGTGTCGGGGGAGATGGCGAAGACCTCGCCGTGATAGCTGTCGTCTGGGATGGTCGCAACGCCAGGAGCCGCCGCCACGAACAGATCTAGCATACTGGGACAGAGTGAGGAAACGAGTGAGTGTTAGGTTTTGCTCTGTACGCCCATATATATAGGTAAAACATAGGAAATGGTTCTTTAAAAGGACCGTTTCCTTTGTGTTTCTTTCACTGAGGTGTGGGACCTACGCGCCCACTCTGTGGAATTTCTACTACTCTCTGGAATAATATTTTCCTAATCTCTACTATATGGAGAAAACCACTTATAGGATACTTAAATTAATATTAGTGAGTACTACATTACATACGCAGTACATATTAATAATAATAAAGTAAATTACAGATGGAGAACTTATAGAACTACTACTAGCTACTTCTTATTTTTCTTGCGCCCTGCTTCCGCGCAATCCTCCTCCTTCTCCGTCGCCGGGGTTCCTTTCTTCGGGACCGGCGCCTCCGCCTCGTCCTCCTCCTCCTTCTCACGGCCTCGCTTGTTGGGGGCCACTGGAGGTGGTGGCGGCGGTGGCGGCAGCATATCGGAGGCGGTAGCGGCGGCTTTCTTCTCCGTCGCCGGGATTCCCTTCTTCCGGACCGGCGCCTCCGCCTCGTCCTCCTCGTCGTCGTCCTCCTCCTCCTCCTCCTTCTCCTCTTCGGTTGACTCCTCATCAGAATCAACCTTCAACGGGCCCAGCATCAAGGTGGGATCATGGAAGTTGGCGTATTCGTCGTCGCTCGACTCCGGCGTCGGTCCTTCAACGGACTCGCCGCTGACGGGGGGACTGTCCCGCGGTGACTCAGTGTGCTCCTGTGTGTCGTTGCTGCGAGACATCTTCGCTAATCAGTAGGAGGGAGGGAGCGAGCGAGAGAGAGAGAGAGCAGATTATGTGGCGTCTTGAGCTAGCAAGGATTGGGGTTTTTAAGGAGTAGTGGGCGGTGCCACTACGCCATGGCATTTACTCGCCTCGCTTCGAATTCCAAGAAGCTTGAACGCGACCACATTGAAAACGGACATATCGAAATGACCGTTACCGTAGAACCACATATCGGAAACGGATGCGCATTGGGAACCGTTGCCAATAATATGGGTAACGGAGTTTATACTTTCTCCGTTACCTATGTTGACGGGCTAGCCGCGGCCTAGGTCAGGTTTGTACGCACCGGCCGCGCGGAAAGCGCGATTCTCCGTCGCCTAACGCCTGCCGTTTCCATAGAGGGGTATCCGATGTGTCGTTCTGTACTAGTGATGTGTGGTGCTGCCAGCGGGGCGGTGGTGCAACGAGCTCACTCGGTGTGCAGCCAGGCCGCCCACGCTGCGCCGGTCGGCGACGCCGCCCATGCAGCAAGCCCTCGCACCGATGCTGCCATAGGTGTGCGGCGATGCTCCGTCTCAAAGGCGGTGGTGCTGCCAAGAGCGTTGCACGGTGCTGCCAGCGGGGGCGGTTGTGCAAGGAGCACGCCACGTTGCTGCAAGACGGATGTCATGGTAGCAAAGCCTGCGAACACGGTGCTACCGTCGGTTCGCGGGCATGCTGCCATGGGAGGACGGCAGTGCTCCTGATGGTCGGCGGCGGTGCTCCCGTCGGTTCGCGGGCATGCTTCCATGGGAGGACGGCAGTGCTCTGACGGTCGACGGCGGTGCTCCTGATGGTCGGTGCGCGGCCATGCTGCCATGGGAGAGGACGTTGCTCCCGACGGTGGGCGACGTTGCTCCCGTCGGCTCGCGGCCATGCTGCCATGGGAGGACAGCGGTGCTCCCGACAGTCGGCAGCGATGCTCCCGTCGGGTCACGGCCAAGCTGCCATGGGAGGACAACGTTGCTCCCGACGGTCGACGGTGATGCTTCCTTTGGGAGAACGATGATGCTGTCATTTGCGGACGCCGATGCTCCATGGCCGCCGTCTTCTTCGACGACGGCTGTGGCGCTGCCATGGGCTGAAAAGTGATGCGGCCATGTGGCGTTGCGGCTAGCGATGTCCGCCGCGAGTACCAGTCGTCGATGTGGCATGTGGAGGCGGCGGAGCAGGCGGCCCGGCTGCCCGTGGTGTCTGCCGGTGCCTCGAGGACCAGGCGCCTTCTCCGGTGACAGCAGAGTGCAGCGCGCGTGCGGGGGCAGGACTCTGAGCCATGTCTGGGTTCAGTCCATCGAGCGGAGGTAAAGAAAGCGACATGTGCACATGGTGGCCCCGATTTGGACACGTGTCGCCTTCTAAAGGCGGAGGATCGGGGGAATAATCCTCCGGAGGACGCTCAGCGCTCCCCCAAAAATAAATCATTTTCCTTTCCCGTGCTTCGAAGAGTAGTGTGTAATTCCAGTTTTCATGTGTCTGATTCCTCATGTTATTTACACGTAACGTGCATAAGTTTGTAGGCAAGAGGTGTTAGAAAAGTATACGAATAAAAGTCCGTCTATTATACGAGTAGCACATACCCAACAAACCATGGTAAGTAGTTAGATCGATCAAATCGATACCTACGCTACTGTAGGCAACGACGGATCGTTTGGGCCGCCGCCGTTCTCGCCGGAGAGTACTAGCTGTGTCGGAGCCAACTGGTGGTTCGTTCATCTCGCCATGCCATTCGCAGGCGCGTCCTTAATCCGGGACGGCAAACTATGGCCATCGGCGTCGGCCATCAACGAAGCCGGCGCCGCCCGTGGGTACCACCTGCTGGTGGTCGAAGGCTACTCGCGCATCAAGGCCGACGTCCTCACCGGCAAATACATCCAGTCTCGCTCTTTCAGTCGGAGGGTACCTCTGGTGTCTCCGGTACTACCCGAACGGCTGGTCGTCGGGCCACGCTGACTTCATCTCCGCCGCTCTCGTCCTTGCTCAGGATGTCGCCATGCCCGTCAAGGCGAAGTTCAAGTTTAGTTTCATCGGCGAGGCCGCCGACAAGCAAGAGTCATGGATTCTTCACGCAGAGTTAACATATGACTTCGATACCAAATCTTGTGGTAGGTGCTACCCGAGGTTAAAAGGAGGGATGTCTTCGAGAGTTCAAGACATCTCAGGGATGACAGTTTCACCATTAGGTGTGATGTCGTCGTCATCGAGAACGCAGACGCCAAGGACAACGCTTCTTCACCGTTTGTGACGGTGCCGCCACCCGACATGCAGCGGCAATTCGCCGACCTTCTGATGGATGAGACAGGCGCCGACGTGACCTTCAATGTTGGCGGCGAGACGTTCTTGGCTCACCGGTGTGTCCTCGCGGCCCGGTCTAGGGTTTTCAAGGCTGAGCTTTTCGGTCCGATGAAGGAGGGCAGTATGGCAACTGCAGGAGTCATAGATATAGAGGACATGGAGGCTCAAGCTTTCAGGGCAATGCTTACATTCATTTACACCGACTTCGTGCCAGAGCCGGAGAAGGGGGATGAGGAAGCTGTGAATTGGCAGCAGCTGCTTGTTGCCGCAGATAGGTATGATCTCCAGCGGTTGAAGCTCATGTGTGAAGACGAGCTGTGTGGGTTCATCGACGTGAACACCACGACGACCATCCTAGCGCTCGCCGAGCGCCACAGTTGTGACGGGCTGAAGAAGGCGTGCTATGATTTTCTTGGCGTTTCGGCAAACCTGAAAGCTGTCGGGGAAACTGATGGCTTCGATCATCTGGTCAGCAGCTACCCCTCTTTTATGAAGGAGTTAATCTCCATTCTTACAACTTAGTGGTCATGTCTTATAGATTTCAGTTTTGTGCCTCTATTATTGGGTTTGTGTTCTTACAATTGCTTGTTCTCTAGCCATGGTATTTTTGGAGTAGAATGCTTCCGGGTGAATACACGACTCTTTTCCTTCCATTTTCTTTTTCAGAATTTAAAACGGATATGTAGAGAAACAAAGCCGCGCCTGTTTTTAAAATGGAACTACGTACTTACACTAGATAGAACGTGGTGAATAATATGTTAATTACAAATTTTGTAAAAATAAATATTAATCACAAGATAACTATTCATTCTGATCCAGATTAATTGTCGCAAATTTGTTACAAGTCTATCGATAGAAACATTGGGTACGAATGTATGATATAGATACTCACGAACACACTACGACCATATATACACACGTGATTACACTCCATGGTCCATTGGCGACTTGAGTTGAGTAGCTTCGAGATTGACAAAGTTATCACTATTGTCTTTCTATCGAGAGGAACATCGACTCATTCCACCGAGGTTTGATTAACACAATAAAAATATAGGACAAGAGGACCGTCGGCTCCATGGACTACTGCCTGATGAGCGTTGGTCCATATGAAAGCACGAAAGAATTAGACATAGTCAATAAGGTTTTATTCAGTATGACACCACATCAACCCCAAGATATTGCCAAGAAGAGCATCCTAATACAACATGCCCAAAATACACCTAGGATATTGACTGAATGGAGTTAGACAGAGATACTGAGAAATTTCTATTTATTGAAAAAAAATTCAAAGATAGGGTTTGAGCAAATGAAAATTTGAAGTTAAAGGGGCATCTACATCGTAATGCATCTACATAGTAGACAAGCATAATATGGTAGACAAGTTATCATGAGATCATAACATCTGATCATCAATGTAGCTGACCTCAATCAAGAACAACATATGTTCTTGAGTATTACAAGATCAAAACCAACACATCATCATATAAAATTATGAACAAATCACAAGTCAATAGATTTTCATAGTTGTACTTCAACAGATCATGATAATTGTACTAACGATATTTCTAAAGTGCATAAATTTTAGAAATATAATATAAGATCACCACAAAAGATATATTTCATTAAGGATTTGAGCTTCTATTAGAAATGATATGCTGCAATTTTGGTTGAACTAATTCCAGTGTTAATATACATAAATTATTGTTATAAATTTTCTATAGATCAATAATTTTATTTTGAGAGTTATAAGTCTAAAAAAATACTTATATAAATCAGACACTACTCTAAATAAAATAAATTATTTGATTATAAACTTTGGAAATAAATTATGTCTAATGAGTTCCTATAATTTTCCTATGATGCTATTAAATACAACTTTTTGTCCGTTGTTTGTTTTATTGTGGAACTTTATTTTGTTTATTACTGTTAAAATTAATAATAGGAGGCGTCATTAGAATTTTCATACATTTAGAACATATATGACTGGTGAAAATTCCAAAACAATGTTCTTCATAACATCGTAGCCATGTTTCATGACATGAAAATACTACAAGTGAGCAAGAGCATGTATTATTGGTTGAAGAGTTAGGAAGAGAGAGAGAGAGAGAGAGAGAGAGAGAGAGTTAAATCATGCAAATAAACTAATGGACCAAAAGTATTGGTATAAGGATGTTGCAATGAGCGATAATAACTTGTTGGGTAGATTTTTATGGTGTAATTCGAAATATTATTTGTGAGATGACCTGAAGTAAATTATTGATTAATTAAAATGTTGAAACTATGTACCATCTATTTTTTTTTTTTTTAGCTTTAGTATCTTGCCTGAATCAATGTGGAATCTAAGTCCATGTAGTCATTGTTACAAGACAAAAACATATGTGTTAGTGAGATACTAATGTAGTACCTTGTGAATCTTGATGGTAGGTAGAGAGTAAAATATATAGTAAAATAGCGCTACCTACGGTTAAAAGTAACTGAT
Source organism: Poa pratensis (assembly GCA_947311845.1). NCBI lineage: Eukaryota > Viridiplantae > Streptophyta > Magnoliopsida > Poales > Poaceae > Poa > Poa pratensis. Next base: position 49,541,808 of record CAMZMU010000035.1, read on the forward strand.
GTGTTGAACAATGTGACATGGTATATCTTCGAAATGTCAGAATATAGCTACTCTCCAATAAAACTAAAGATTCCACGCATGTGATTTTATCTACCATAATGCTTATGACAGTTATAAAACGCAACAATTTAAAATTATGTCTTTGAACTGTCTATGAAACCATAAATTTAGTTCATAAACATATTAAGACGGAAGGCTCGAAATGAGCCCCACTTTGAATTAACAAAGCCAACAACCGGCTAACAGTTACAACTTACAACACACAAACACCACACACACGCACCCCTTACAAGCAACAAACTATCACAAGGGAGAACAAACCAAGCAACTACATGAGGCACAAACTAAAAGAGATTGCTTGATCATGGAGACGCCTTGACTTCTGTTGCCCGGAGACGCCGTCGGAGGTATCAAAACCAACATACCTCCACTGCGCCATCCCCGTCGTCACCAGACACGCTGTTGAGGAGCCTAGCAATGCTTGCGAATCCAAAGGCAAGGGCTTGCAGCAACGCCTCCAAGAAGGTAAACGACGTCCAAGACGTCGTCGTTGCCGGCAGAGAGCCTGCAAAGCTTTCGCCAAGACCCCGAGACACCAACCCTAGAAGTAGGGCGATTCACAAGCCGCTATGAGAGCCTTCACCAGACACACGCACTTGGAAAACGGGGCGGAACAGAGAGACGGTTTCCGACCGTTCAGTAAAAGGAAAGATCTTCATGGCGATGCCTTCAACAGGGGGAACGACACCCGAAGGTGTTGTCATCGCCATCACTGGAATGTCATTCCAGTGCACGGTTTTCACCGAGACCCGTCCAACACCAGACGTCGGCCACCCTCATGAGGACGCGAAGAAGACCCCAAAGGACGACGCCACCGACCTCCGAACCTTGGGAGACCTCGGTGCGCTAGCCCCACGCATCGGCATAACGAAGAGCAGGGGCACCTCGGAGCTCGCCGCTGTGCTCCTTCGAGAGGAGGTAGGGGGACATCCCACGCACGCACATAGAGGAGCTCCCCGCCGCCACCTTCAGCCGCAGCGTCGGCGACGTCCTCAAGCGTCGGCGACATCCTCAAGCGACGGCGGGGGAAGCGGGAGGAGGGGCTCGGAGCGGATCGACGCCGATAATCCCTGCCGGCCGCACGCCGCAGGACGCCGTCCTGGGCTGCCTCTGCCATAGCGGGAAAAACGCGGCCGACCCGCAGAGACGCCGCCGCCGGGGCAGCCAACGCATGGCCACTGCCCCATGGCCATGAGCAGAGCTCGCCGAACGAACTCCTCGTCGACCCGCACCACGCCAGATCGACGGAGCCTCAGGCCCGCCGGCCCAGATCGGGCCCACGCAGGCCCGGATCCAACCGACAGCAGGAACCACCGGGAGGAGGCCTCGCCGGCCGCTGCCGAGCCGCCCCTGGCCCTGAGCTGCAGACGACGACAAGATGCCGCCAACAGAGGGGCGCCGCCGGACCACGCCGCGACCACGCCACCTCAGGTCACCGGAAGCCACCACGCCCTCGAAGGGCGGATTCGCCTGGCTCCGGGGCCTCGTCTCCAGATCTGACGGCGTCAGGCGCTCCGCCGCCGCCAGCGCCCATGGCCGAGCCGGCCGGACGAACCTCTCCTGGGTTCGAGTTCGAGGACGCACGCACACCACAGGAACCCACACGAGACGAAGAACCTCGCCGCCACCGTCAGCCGTGCGACCTGCGCCGGCGACGTCCTCCGGTGACGGCGGGGGAGGCGGAGGAGGAAGAGGGTGGCGGCGACTAGGGTTTGGGGGCGCCCGAGTCGCCCCCGAGAGGAGCGACGCGGGCGAGAGCGGGAGGCGCCCGAGTCGCCCCCCGAGAGGAGCGACGCGGGCGAGAGCGGCGGGCGCTGTGACGCGAACTTGTTTCAATTCATAAACATATTCAGTACGCTGAAAAGAATGCCCTCGCAATTGCGAACGCCGTTAAGAGAAAACCAATACCATTACAACTTTCTTCCTGTGAACTTCACCTTGTGTGTTTTGACCATGTGAAGTGAAACTATCCATCGACAATTTACTAATACAATAATACAGTATGAAGGAGAGAAATCCACTTAGGGCTGTCACGGCAAAATATTCCTAAGGTTCACTTTTCACACTGACTTGCTACGCTGTTCGTCGGGACGGTTAAATGGTGCACCCTCACGATCAGGAAGGTGGACTGAAACAACACTTGCGTAGTTACAGTTTCAGTTACCGAGGAGACGGACCTCAGCCTGCTCGTCTTCCCAGATAAACGCGTGCGTACGAAGACGAGGAGACGCACGCGACATCATTTCTCACGTCTATTTACACAGGTGCATGCGTGGGTTGAGACTTGAGAGTGTACGAGCTCCTCCATACTTCCAATCTTCCTCTTTCCACTCGCTGGTTCCTTCATCTCGCCATGTCATTCGCAGGCGCATCCTTGATCTGCGACGGGAAACTTTGGCAATCTGCATCGCCCATCAACGACGCCGGCGCTGCAGTGGATACCACCTGCTCGTGGTCGAAGGCTACTCGCGTACTAAGGCTGACGTTCTCAACGGCAATAACATGAAGTCTCACTCTTTCAGAGTCGGAGGGTATCTCTGGGGTCTCCGGTACTACCCTAACGGCGCAACCGGCTGCGCGGATTTTATCTCCACCGGCATCGTTCTTGCTCAGGATGTTGCAGATCCTGTTAAGGCGCAGATCTCGTTTAGTTTCCTTAACCAAGACGATGAGCAGGAGCCATCACTCATTCGTGCGGGCCCAGTATTCGATTTCCGTGACAAATCTCGTGTTAGGATTAACCTCAATTTTGCAAGGAAGGATGCATTTGAGATTTCCAGACATCTCAAGGATGATAGATTCACCATCCGGTGCGACGTCATTGTTGAGGCCAACGGAACTGTTCCACCATTTGTCACTGTACCGTCTCCCGACATGCAGCGGCACTTTGCCGAACTGCTGATGGCCAAGGATGGTGCCGACGTGACCTTCAAGGTTGGCGGCGAGACGTTTGCGGCACACCGGTGCGTCCTCGCAGCCCGGTCTAGAGTCTTCAAGGCTGAGCTTTTGGGCCCGATGAAAGAGGGCACGGCAACTGCCGGCGTGATACATATTAAGGACATGGAGGCTCAAGCTTTCAGGGCAATGCTTACATTTATTTACAGTGATTCAGAGCCTAAGCTGGCGAGCGACGATAATGAAGATGTGAATTGGAAAGAGCTGCTTGTTGCCGCAGATAGGTATGATCTTCGGCGGCTGAAGCTCATGTGTGAAGATAAGTTGTGCAGGTTAATCGACGTGAACACCACGACGGCCATCCTAGCTCTAGCCGAGCGCCACAGTTGTGACGGGCTGAAGAAGGCCTGCTATGATTTTCTTCGCGTTTCGGCAAACCTGAAAGCTGTCGCGGCAACTGATGGCTTCGATCATCTGGTCCGCAGCTATCCCTCTGCTATGAAGGAGTTGATCGCCATTCTTACATAGTGTCCATGTCTTATATATTTCAGTTAGGTGCCCGCTAAAATTGGGTTTGTGTTTTTGCCGAATCTTATTGGACTTGCTTGTTCTCTGGCCATGGGTTTTTAGAGTTGAGTTCTTCTGGTAATACTATTAATATTTTTGCAACAACATGCATCAGATTGTTCTACTCCCTCCGTTCGGAAAGGGATGTCACAAAAATGATCTAACCATAGTTCATTTTTGTGACATCCTTTTGTGAACGGAGGGATTAGTAATTAATTTACAATTTGTTTGAACCAGCACGTTGCAGTGTACAATCACTATAAGAGAGAAACCATTTGACATAACCAGCTGCAAATTGTTTAAACACGACCTTAAGATTGTACATGACTATCTGTCGCTCACATAAGAGGAAGGTCATACAAGTTATTAGATAATAAACTCAAGTTCAAGAAGCCCTTCCTTCTCCACTCGTGAGATTAAACCACTTGGCTTAAGATAACACAAAGCTGTGTAGTTGCTAATACTTTTTCATCAAGGTAATTTCTACCAATTTTACAAACCATTGCTGTGAAATATGTTCACCCTTGAAGATCCACGTTGAATTTGCAAGCTGGACCGAGAGTTCAACTAAAAACATTTTCAAGTTGAAGTAGCCATCATAGTTCTTCACACCCTCCACAAGACCCATGAACACATGCTTGGACATCTTGAAACGAACGGAAACTTATCCAGAGAGAACATCGCATAGGTTTTGAAGTATTCATTTTCTAGCAACACGTGACCGGATACTCTACGTAGACCGACTACATCGTGCCAAATTGTCGAACCCTTGAACTTCGACCATATATCTTCCTGTTCTACTTTAAGTGCATCAAAATCATATGGTACGCGTCGTCATCATTATCATCCGAAGAAATAGCACTGAGGAGGATTCCATGAACTCTCGGCAAAATACTCCTGAAACCTATCTCTCTTATGTTGATGAATTAGAGTTAGGCCATCAAGGTGAGTGCGATAAATTTCGACATTGACCCATTTTAAATACTTGATACTTCGAGCACAATTCAACAAGATGACATATATATATATATATATATATATATATATATATATATATATATATAGGGCAGAGCTATTCAGGAACCCCCTTAAGAGTGCTCTAAATAACTATTCAGAGCACCTTTTTGAATCAGCAGGGGTTCGTGTAGGACTCCGTCTCCGACCCGCCACGTACGTGCGTTATAACCTCCGCCCCCATCGAATCGCGCTTCCGACCGCCAGCCTCGGGATCCTGCCCGCCTCCTTCCTCTCCTCCGGCGCGGGCGAGTGAGCGGCGGCGGGAGCCGACGCGAGGGAGCCCGCGATGGCCGCGGCGAACTTCTCCGGCTCTAACTCGTCTCCTTCCTCACCTCCGTCGTCTCCTTCCTCACCTCCGGCGAAAAACCATGGCTCCTCCGCAGGCAGATCCTCTACAACTGCCTGAATCGACCTCGGCAAAACAACCTCCCATGCCGGATCAAAAGGTAAATTGTTTGCTGGAAAGTTCACATGTTTGCTCTAGGAGGTTAGCTTGTTTTGATCTGAGAAGTTAGCATAAAAAATGTCTCAGACTAGTTGAACTGCGTTAATATTTTCGTGTTCTAGACATTAGAAATTAATACTCTTATTTACATGTGAGTTGGAAGTTCGCCATGTTTCACCATGGAGGTTACAAAAAATGGATTTGCTATTTACAACACAAAAAAAGCATGAGCAGTAACTAAAAAAATGTTGCAGGTAGTTGGACTGACTAAACATGCAAGATTGGATCGCCGTGTGCTAGCTGGAAAAAAACTGCCAGAGGAGTTGCTGACCAAATTTTCCAGTAGATCAGATGTGGAGGTTCAGATGATGGGTAGGCAAAACAGTGAACAAGCCATCAAACAATCAAATGTTGATGTCAATACTTCGAACGGTCAACATAAAAAGAAGTTCAACACCCTCGAGGATGCAGTTCAAAAAAACCCAGCCCCTTTGAGTATTGAGCAACAAGAAGAGGATGATTTTGTGATGTGGTCAGGTCCACCAAAGCCTCCGCATTCTCCAATAATATGCAATGAGAAGATCACTGTTTCTGATCCAGTTTACCGCAAACCACGCAGATCAAGACAAACAAGCAGTGGAGAGAAGTCCATATCAGAGACTGGGGAGGTTAACAGTATCCAGAGGGGCAGAGCAAATGTGGATGGCCGTGGATCAGGGGGTGACAAAGAGCAAAACATACAACAGGGTCATATATCTGAAGAGCCTAATAAGGAGTCCTGAACAGGGACTGCTGAGGTTAACAGTATCCATATAAGCAGAGAAATTGTGGATGTCCATGGGTCTGCACCAGTATGCGACAGAGAACAAACTGTGCAACAGGATCCTTTAGCTGATGATCCTAGTAAGAAGTCCACATTAGGGGCTAAGGAGGTTGATAATGTCCAAATAAGCAACAAAGGTTTGGATTCTGAGGGATCTAGTGCAGCGGGTAGGAAAAAGTCTAAAACAACATCAACATACATGCCTCCCAGGGATCCTCTGTGCCATTCCCAATAGTCACCCCCCCTTGCCCGATCAAACCTACAGATGGGGAGACTCCAACAGAACTGCGAATATACACACATGTAAATTTGTTCTTCTGAGTTGTGCTAAAATACAAAAAATTACCTTTGAACATATCCATTCAGATAATTTACATGGTATATCTGACACAACTTTACCCAAACCAAAAATGCAGGAACCAGATCTCCCCCCCAAATCTGATACCAGCTATCGGTCAAGAGTTTGCAACAACAAAAGAAGTGTATGAGTTCTACAACACATATGCAAGACACACAGGATTTGGCATAAAAAGATCGCAGCATAATGGAAGAGCACGGTACCTCAGATGCATGCGGTGTGAAACATACAAGACATCTATACCTGACGGTGACCGACAGCGAGATAAACACACCAGTAAAACTGGTTGCAAGGCATGTGTGCGGTTTAAGGAAAGGGATGATGGTACATGTGTCATAAAGAAAATTCATAGTGGTCACAACAACCCCCTGATGCTGAGCCCATCGATGCTGGTGTACATGCATTCACACAAGAAAGTCGACTCAACCCTGGTGGACTATGTAAAAGATCTTCACTCCTGCAATGTCAAGCACGTTAACATAATGGGTCTACTGTCTAAGATGCATAATGGCAGGAACAACCTCCCCTTCCACGATAAGGATATACTGAACATGTGAGTACAAGTTCACATCACCGATATCTTTTGTGGTTAACAAAAAATTAAACAAGCAAGAAAAATGAAAAACAAAAGGTGTGTACTGACAGCTATTTTGTTGCAGGAAAGCCGCATTTGCGCGTGAGAATTCCAAGGGATCAGTGCCGAAAATGTTCAGATTCTTTGAGGATATGGAGGCTCAGAATGAAAACTTCTTTTATGATGTGCAGGTTGATAAGGATGATAGGATAAATAACATCTTTTGGGCTAATGCAAGTTGCAGAGCAGCTTATGCAGATTTTGGTGACGGTGTGACCTTTGATACAACATATAAAAACAAACAAACATCACATGCCTCTAGCAGTGTTTGTTGGGGTCAACAATCACCTGCAGTCTAGCATTTTTGGACTTGCGCTGATGGGTGACGAGGACGAAGACTCCTTCAAGTGGGTGTTCAGCACATTCTTGAGATGCATGCGAGGAAAGCAACCTATGGTTATCCTGACAGGTACGTGAATTGACACGTAATTTAAAAAACGCATTGTATCCCCCGGTTAAAAATTTAAAATAAATAAACAAACTGTCTGCAGATCAGTGCCCAGCAATGGGGAAGGCAATACCCAAGATTTTCCCTCGCTCTCTGCATAAATGGTGCAGGTGGCACATAACAAGGAAGCACAAAACTGCTTTGGCAGAACTTTACGAGTTGTTCCCTGACCTGAAGGACGAGCTTGCTGCAGTGCTGAACCATCCTTTGATGCCATCGGAGTTTGAAGCAGCATGGCATGAGTTGGTTGATAAATATGGGCTCCATGACACCAATGTGATGATAAATCTGTGGGCTGAGAGAAAATCATGGGTGTCTGCCTATTGGAAGGACGTATTCTGTGATCGAATGACGTCCACTCAAAGAAGCGAAAGCATGAACAACGTATTGAAAAGGGGCTTTGTAAGAGAACATCAGGACCTACACACTTTTGTGCAACAGGTTAACAGCTGCATCCAAACCAGACACATGGTGGAAACTGCTGAAACAGTGGCTTCAATGGTATGTTTTACAATTTCCTTGCTTTTCTCAACTAAAATAGATACCCCGAAAAAGAATGTTTTATATCAGTTAATACTTTACTGACTTTAATATTCAACATGAGCAGAACATAAGGAATGTTACGATAATAGCGCCATGCAAGATCAAAGACGACACCGAGGCACGATGTTTGGTAACGCAGTTCGGCGAACTCGCCTACATCTGCGGGGCATGACTACTGGCGCTCCTCCCCAAGATACCGCAACACCGGCGGCCCTAGCGCCGGCACAAGTCGCCGGCTCCCCCTGCGTGCCAATTGCTATCTAGTCGTCGTCATGGGTTACAACATGTGGTGCCTCCTCATTATATGGGAGGCCCTAGGATACAACGTGTTTGACTAGAACACTACACGTAGCCTATCCACATCTACTACAACACCAAGTCCATTTAACCTACTCGTACATAATATTCGACACACCAAAAACAACACTCCACCTTGGCGAATATTCTCCACCACTTGAGTTTTGTCCAAGCGTCAAACCTTCATGTACTCCGGACTTGGGTTGTCGTCTTCGTAGCTTATAGTTCGCTACCCGACGAGTCTTCCTCAAACTCGTCGCCTCCGTGGAACACAGCTGCTACTCCTGTAACCTCATTCTTCATGACTCCACCTGCAACTAAGAGAACGTCGCCGTCCAAGTCACCACTATGAGTTACAACGTTAGCACTTGACCCACCATTGAGAACTGGACAGTCCCTTTTATAATGTCCACACTGCTTACACTTGTAACATTGCACCTTCTTCTTTTTCTTACCCGCCTCATGTCCTTTCCCGCCTAGCTCACCCTTGACCATGAGCGACTTCCTCCGTGACCTTCTTCTTCCTCATATCATAGGATAATAAGGCCGCAGTGATATCCTCAATCTCGACAGTCTCCTTGCCGTACGTCAAAGTCGTGATCAAATGCTCATAGGACGGTGGCAACGAACAAAGAAGAAGAATCGCCCTATCCTCATCGTCAACCTTCACACTTAGCCGTGCTAGATCCGTGACAATCTGATTAAAGGCATTCATGTGCTCCACAAGATCCGACCCCTCCTGCATTGACAGCTTATATAACTTTTGCTTCAAATATACCTTGGTCATCGCAGTCTTGGACATAAACTGACTCTCCAGCTTCTCCCAAATCTTCTTCGGCACATTCTCATCCATCACATGATACATGACCTGGTCTGAAAGACACAACCGTATGATCCCGGCTGCTTGCATCTGCAACTCCTCCCAGTCATCATTGTCCATCTTAGCTGGCTTGACATCCCGCAACGCCTTCAAACATCCCTGTTGCGCCAACAAATCCTTCACCCTAGTCTGCCATAGCGCGAAGTTTCCAGTCCCTTCGAACTTTTGCACTTCAAACTTGTTAGTCGGTGCCATGACCGCTGACTGGTAAAGAACAACTTCTGCTCAACCTCCGATGTCTTGGCTTGCCAGATCGTCAACGCCTCTTTGATGAACTGCCGCCGTATCACTATCCGATGTTTCCGCCGAAAAGATTTGTCACGATCTATCAAGAAACCTCAGCCCGCACTGTCCGCCCACCAGAAGCCGTGGAACTTCTTTATCGTAACGTAGGTCCAGCTCCACCTTCTCCTGAACTTGCAGATCGATTTTCTGTGCGCTGCCTTGCCTCCGTCGCCTCGCCTTTTAATGCACTAGGCACCGGCCCTTTTCTTTTCCTTGCCTGACACGGAAACCGAGTCTGAGTCTGTCACGACTTTGCATAGTCTCCAACTGATTGAGTCCAAATTGGACACGACATGCACACACGTCACCTTTTCAAATCTTAACAGCTCACGCATTTATGGCTGTCCCCTGGATCAATCCAACTTGCACGCACATGGTACTTTCCTTTTTTAATCTGTATGCATGTATGGTAATCCCCTGGACTCCCGTACCAATGCGTATTTGTCTCTGATTCCCTGTGACGTGTTGCAAACAAACACGGAGATCTACTGCTGTACGCCACCAAACACCTGCTCTTCTCGATTCCGTTCAGCTCGAAAAATTTCGCCGATAATTCCGACGGAAAAACTCTTGCGTTTCTTGATACTCGCCGGCAATCTGCCGCCTGCCCTGCCGTGCGTACTTCCGACGCCGACCCTGCCGCTGCAGTCGCCACCTCGCGCATCATCCGTGCACGAGCCGTGTGCACCATGGCCACCCGCGTCGTCGACACAATCCGTCTGCAGTGTCACGACGCCGCCCTTGTGCAACACCTAGCGCATCGTCTCGATGCTCTCCCACTCCGATCTATTCGGTCGTCCCCCACGTCTGGTCACCGATCTGATCGCGAGCTGAAGCGCCGCCTCCACGACGTCTTTCCAGCCACTATGTCGGTCCGATTGCCACGTCTAGCCAATCCCTACCGATTGCAGCTCATCGGACGGTCCAGGCCTCCTGCCCGAAGTGTCCGACTCCACCGACAGCATACGCGATCGCCGCCATGCTCCATCTTGCGCCTATCAGACGTTCCCAAGCGCCCGCCGAGCATGATCCTCGCACCTCCAGATGATCTTCTGCATAGCCTCAACCAGGCTCTGATACCACTTGTAACGATAATGGCGCCATGCAAGATCAAAGACGACACCGAGGCACGATGTTTGGTAACGCAGTTCGGCGAACTCGCCTACATCTGCAGGGCATGACTATGGGCGCTCCTCCCCAAGATACCGCAACACCGGCCGCCCTAGGCGCCGGCACAAGTCGCCGGCTCCCCCTGCGTGCCAATTGCTATCTAGTCGTCGTCATGGGTTACAACATGTGGTGCCTCCTCATTATATGGGAGGCCCTAGGATACAACGTGTTTGACTAGAACACTACACGTACCCTATCCACATCTACTACAACACCAAGTCCATGTAACCCTACTCATACATAATATTCGACACACCAAAAACAACAAGGAAGACAGTGACTCGCTATGGCTTTGAGGCACAGCTGCTTGGGAAATACACTCGAAAAGTGTACTCTGTGTTTAGGGAAAGCTTATATCACAGCACGGCGTTCCGCATTAAACAATCACTCAAGGATCCTAGGAACTACCTTGTGCGTCACTATAACCAGAGCAGGGTGTTTGCTTGGTCGAGGCATGAGTTTCATGTAATAGCAGATGAAGAAGAAGGCATGTTCCAATGCGAGTGCAAGCTATGGGAACATACAGGTACACAAAAAATATTTGCTTATTGTACAGTTCACATGAACGCTCTCAGAGGTTCACTGGCAGAAAAAGAGCCAGTTCACATGAACGCTTTCAGAGGTTCACTGCATCTTAAAAAAAATTACTGATGTTTTGTAGGTTTGTTCTGCGTGCATGTCATAGCCGTGTTTGAGCACTTAAGGCTGGACAAAATACCAGATGTGTATATACTGCAGAGATACACGAAGGACCCGGTAACTGAGCCAGATTTCTACCGCAAAGATTGTGTTAGGCAAGAAGAAAGCGGGAACACAGTTCACTACAGGCGCACAATCCTATACAATGAGGCCATAAAGTTGGTTTCAAAGGGTTCCTCCTCAGACGAAAATTTTGACACAGTTCTGGCTGCTTTCAAAGAGACGAACTCACGTCTAGACAGTAGCGGCATGGATGCAAACAATGAAACAAATCACAGGACACATGAAGACGGCAATACAAGGTCCGCAGGATATGCACATAAAGATGTCAGCTCTCCTCTGCGCACATATGCAGTGGATGCGAACGATGAAGCTGCCGAGACGTCGTGTGGTCATGCTGCTACGCGGTCAGCTGGAAATGGCGACGCGCCGTATAAAGGAGAAGTTGCTGCTGCTGCTCCTTATGCGCATATCCTGCCACCACTGAAGTCAAGCACTAAGGGTAGCGGGAGCAAAAAAGGCAGCAAGAGTGGAAAAGGGGGTGCTGCCTCGAAAACAGATAAGAAAAAGAAATCTGCTCCTCAAAGACCGGAACCAGAACTTGATGAGAATGGGAATCCTAAAGGCCAAAGGCTGTGCAGCAGCTGTAACAAAATTAAAGGGCACAACGCCAGAACATGCGAACGGTGGAAGCTTGAGCAGCAACTAATTGAGGCACATCAGAAAATGCATGGGGCTGGCAGCACTCCGAGTAGTTTGAATGTGTCCATAAAAAAATTGCTTGCAAAACAATGCCTCAGAAAAAAGCTGGTTGATGAAGAATTGATCGATACTGATGCAGATGAGACTTCCGGGGAGGAGACAGAAGAAGAACCCTGGATACACAAGAAGAAGAGACGGATGTTGGTGAAGAATTGATCCAAGATGGCGATGACGCAGAAGAGCATAGTGAAGACGCCGCATTGCAAGATACTGACAACCATGCACCTCAGAAAGATGTTACAGATTCAGCTGTTCCCGAGACGGAAGGTCAACGGAGATGCAGCGTGTGCAATGAGAAAAATGGCACAACCCTTGATGTCGATATTGAAATCACTAGCCGTCAGCCAGCTATAGAGTGTAGTCATCTTGATATTGATGATATCTTTTTGTTCGTATTCTATCAGGCCTTCGCCATCGTATGATTTCAGGTTTTGAAGCATGAAAAAGCCACAGTCATGCCTGATAATTTTACAGCAAAAAAAAAGGGAGGGGGTGGGATATTAGAATAATACATCATGCAGGTGTAAAAAAACTGAACGTAAAATAAAATCTAAACAAATGGAGAAGTATACTGACCCGTTTGTTTGTTTGTTTTGGCGAAGTGACATACTCCAATTTCCAATGGTCTATTGATGGTGGATTTAATGAATTCCCTTTAGAGTCTCTTGCTTCCTTCCATGCTTTTCTAATATTACGTGCCATCAAATGAGAATCACGTGAGCCTGCTGGTGGGCGGCTCTCCTAACCTAACCTCCTCTCCTCCCACTCCGCGCGGCGGCGCCCGCCGCGCCGGGGCGTCCACCCCCGCCTCTCCCCGAGCCTCCCCCAGCCCACACCCCTTCCGCCGCCGACGCCGGGGCGCCGCCCGGCAAAGTTTGGGTGGCGTGGTGGCGGCGGCGGATCTCCTCCGCCCCGATTCGGTCCGATGCGGAGGCGCCCGCTAGGACGAGTCTGGGCACTGTGGCGCTAGCGGCGGCAGGAAGCCATACTGGATGGCGGCGGATCAGCGCAGGTCGGCGGGCGGCGGTGGTGGCGGGTCAGATCTGGGCCCAGATGGGTTCGGTCGGGCCGTGTCCCACTCTCTGTTCGCTGTAGATGCGTCGACTCCGGCGGAAGATAGCAGGCGCCTGGTCTAGTACCGCGGCATGAGGAAGCCAGGAGCTTCGACTCCTGGGCTTGGCGGTGGTGACCTCTTCCTCCACCGGAGTTGGTCGGCCGGCTGGCCGTGGCGGATTCTTGGTCCCCCGGTTGGCCCAGCAGCGAGTTGAGATGTGTGGTTGCCGTGAAAACCGAGATTTGACTTCGTTCAAACTGGCGATGGCGGCGTTTAGGCGTCGTTACCTTCGTGAAGGCATCGCCACTGCAGCCATCATCTTCATACTCGCGCTGCTCAGGGGGAAACCCTAGGTCCGGCTTCCCCGGACCGACGATGACGGCGCTATTCGGTGTCGCTCTCCCTCTTGGGGGCATTGTTTTTGGAGCAGTTGCTAGACAGAGGATGCAAGAAGTGGAGCGGCGTGCCATTTTCCGCGTCGACAATGGTGACTCGGCAGCATGGTGCAGTGGGTCTCGGCGTCGATGCGTGCGAATGAACGAGGGCAGGGCGGTGGTGCTGTTTGGCGTCATGGCGACGTCGCCGGCTGGCCTTGCAAGGTCATGGCGTTGATCTTTGCCTGAAGATGGGTTCGAGGAAGACGGCGGAAGCGACTTCTGTAGCGCGCGCATGCGGTGCGCGTTGAGGGTTTGCTGGACCGGTACTCCGGTTGTAGATGATGCGTGTAGGTGGGAGGTCAAAGCATGCGGCTCTGATCATGGCCACCCTCATCATAGTTGTAGCGACTTTTTGTTGCCGAGCGGCTGACTTCGGTTTGATCAATGTTGTAACTTGTAAGCTTTGATGAATAATTGCGGATGGCTGTGTGCATCACTTTGATGCAGAGGCCGGGGACCCGCACCCTCTTATCTAAAAAAAACGTGCCATCAAATGTACAACCCTCGAGCCATCTGGATCATTAGGCCCACGCAAGGAATCCAATATCTCAAATCGTTCCTTTTCAAGTTAAGAGCTACTACACAGAAATGGCCAATGACACCAACAACTGGAGGGTCAGGTCCATCAAATGTAGCAAACAAAATCTGCGTAAAAAAAGAAGAAGAAAATCAGACAAAAAATGTAAGAAAATAGTTTTGTACAACAGTCAAGAAAATAGTGATGTATACTGATGTTATTTTACTTACAAGGCTCTTCTTGTCCACGCGTTCATCAGAATCATGATTGAAAAAACGTCTCACAGTTCTGCTTGCTAGATTTCCTTCCTTTAAATGCCTCTGATTGAGTAAACAAACATGACATAACATAAAATAAAACATCTCAGAGGTTCATATAGGAAAGAAGAGAAGTTAACATACACAGCAAACGTAGGGTGCAACAAGCTTGTATGAGTGCCTGAACTTTCGACCAAGCAAGAATGTCCCAAGGCAGGCCGTGAACGAGCAGAGGTAACCGCCAGGATGAAAAGCATCAGCAATTTGACCGATTGAGCAACCACATTCAGGATGGTCGAAGAGTACATCGTCCCTGGAAAAAATATGAAACAGGAGGTTCACATACATGTATAGAATGGTTCACGAGAGAGTGCGACAAAAAGGAGATGCTGCATGGTAATGAAAAAAAAACATACCGTTTGGTGGGATGCCTCCTCAACCTGCACACTCCATGGTAAACTGCTTTTATCGTGTTCATGATTGGCGTGTCGGATAACGAAGGGGTTTGGCACGAACTAGGAGCTGTGGAAAAATAAAAAAGGCTTAGTTGAGGAGTTCACAACAAGTGTTGGGGAGGTTTAGGTGAATGGTAAAAAAACAAAAGATGATAAAATCCTTGCCTGATTTTTCTGAAGGTTCTTCATCAGCTTGGGTAGTGGGATCCTCCTGCTAACTTTCTTCGAGTGTGGTATCAATATGTACTCCTTGGGCTTCTTCGTGTGATGTGTCTTTGTTGAAAGATACAAAGAACTGTTTACTCGTTGAAGCATCAACATCATCGTCATCAGGGAGATCCCGCACACCAGGCGCAACAATCTCAGGTGTGTACTGGATACTTGGCTTGTCTTCATCGGGCAAGGTGGCTTCGCTATCGCTATCATCACTGTAAGGTGCCGGCGGTGTAGAAGGTTTTGTAGGGATCTGATTGCCATCAACTTCAATATCTGTATCATCAGAAGTAGCGTTGTCTTCATTCTCTGTATCAGAATCCTGAGAAGCTGTAGCCTCAGCTAGCTTCGCATCTGCCTGTGAAAAATGAATAAAGAAGTTCACTTCGTTATAACTCCCAAGAAAAACAAACAATGACGACAGAAAAACAATATAAGAAAGAACAGCAAATTAAAAAAAGTACCTCAGCTTCTGATAGACCTACAAGTGTGAAATTAGTAGAGTCAAGATAGCCATTGGGGCTGGTAGCACCAGCATCCTGCTCGCGAATTTGCTGTTCTATAATGGCAGCTTCTTGCTCATATCCATTGCATACAGCATCCTGTTTCAAGCGAAGCTCGGTCAAATCTGACAGCATAGAAGATATCGCAGCACAGAAGTTGTTTAGTTGCCGGGTTTCGTTCTACGTCTGCTCCTCAACTGCTTCAACACTAGGACCGTGGCCGTCAGGAAAAAGACCAGAAGTACTGCTCAAACGGTCAGCGGTTGTTGGGATGTTATGAGAGAGATCTCCCGCTTCCTGCAGCATCTCAATAATTATGTCAAAGGATGCAGCAAAGGAAGGACCTCTACTGTCTGAAGTCGGCATGTCCTTCTGTTCTGGATTATCAGCTAGCTGCTCATGCTCAGCAAAATCCCCCTGATTTGGTTGAACAGATTCAGGTGTGGGTTCAGGACCCGGTTCACACTCATCATCTGGGCCAACCTGGGTCAGTGGCACAGGTTCATATGTTGTGTCGGCGCCATGTGGGCTGGAGGCAGGTGGGCTAGCAGGTGGTGAATGGCGTGATTCATACACAAGCTTTTCCGCAGGCAAAGAATAAGAATAAACAATTTGATTCTGGCTTTTCCACTGGAAAAAAGATAGAAAAGAGTCAGAAGTTCACTAAACAAACAAGAAACTACATGCTTAGTTCGTAAAAGAAATGCAAAAAAATAAGAGGAAGTCAGAAGTTCACTAGTTCGAAAGACAAAGTTCACATCGACTAAAATCCTAGTCTTAACAATAACATATAATGATAAGAACTATCTGTAAGCATTTGTAAAAAAGAAAACTTACCGGAAGTTTGCCAAACTTGTATTTGGACAGATCAGGACCACCATTGCGAAATTGGTCGAGGCGGTATATCTGAACATGAGGTTTCTCGAACAGATAGTTCGCACGCGGTGTCTTGATGTGCATCACAGAGTACTTTGATGAATAGCAGCTGTCCACGTACATAACTGTCGGCACAAGACCGTCACCTTCAGGGCCAGCCTGCGGGATACTTCTGTCCTGGTACTTGATAGCAGCTCTCCTGACCTCATCAACAACTAACTGACAGAAATCCATCTTGGCCATTTTTTTGTAATTCATATTTACTAGCATGGCAGCCTCCCTCCCAACACGAGGTGCTGACCCAGGACATATAAGCTTGTTATATAAAATAGCAAAGAACACCTTCACTGCCAGGTCAACCTTCTCAGGATCTTCGACCAATTCTTTAAGCATACCACGCAGATCCTTTATCAAAATGGGAGTATTGCTGTCAAGGCCAAGTTCCTTCTTAAAGCTAGCAAGCGCCTCATCGTGACCATTGTCAGAAGGCCTTGGTGCCGTGTCACCTCCCATTGGAAAACCAAAGATATGGTGCACTGCCTCTCTATTCACATCAAGGACCTTGCCAGGGCCGCAATCAATCCTCATGGTTGATGTGTCAATGCTCAACATCAGGTGGCACATGAGAACACGGGATATATTTCCCTCAAGCACCCAGCCGAAGACACAACCAAAACCAGCTTCAACTACTTTGGCCCTGTGAGCAGGTTTCAACAATTTGGCCGCCTCGCGTACCTCGCCAATAGAACGGCAGACAGT
This sequence comes from Poa pratensis, assembly GCA_947311845.1. Lineage (NCBI taxonomy): Eukaryota > Viridiplantae > Streptophyta > Magnoliopsida > Poales > Poaceae > Poa > Poa pratensis. The sequence continues at coordinate 49,558,762 of CAMZMU010000035.1, forward strand.
TTGCTAAAAACGCTTTGATTCAGCATCTTTATCAACATCCTTTTCTCTCTTCCGTCCCTGTGGCTTCTTTCGAACTTCTGATCTCTTACTACCGTACTGCCTCTTCTTCTTTGAGCCGCTGGGGGACCCAACATCTAACTTCCTCTTCCTTCTATTATCCTGTGGGTTTGAGTGGGGTTAAATAAATAATTCAGTAAGGATCAGAAAAAAATGTGATAAGAAAGAAAGCAAGAAAGGAAGTTCATCACATATCATTTCGAGGTTCAGAAAACACAAGTAAGGAAGTTCATGGCAATATCACTTCGAGGTTCAGAAAAAAGGAAAAAATGTAGTCAAACAAGTGTATGGATTTCCACAGACAACAACAGGAAGCAAAGTAAAAATGGAAGGAACACCACCTCAGAAACATGGCTTTGTAAGTCCACACCATCCTCATTCCCAAAGGTCTGCGCCTTGTCAGCAACCAGCTTGCGTTTCAGTGATTTCAGATCAGCAGCAGATTGTGAAACGTGCGGGAGGCTAGTGACAGGTACACTTTTGCCAAGACACGGACTACGCCGGGGAGCTTCGACAACTACAGCTTTTTGCTTAACAACAGCAATCCTTGCTTTCTTTGACGGTGACAGCTGTAACTGCTTACAAGTTGTGTCACTTATATTAACAGACTTCCCCCTATTTGGATGTCTCCTACGATATTCTAGCACCTTCTTCTGATGCTCAACTTCCTTAGCCGCGCGTTCCACCGCATACTTGGCAAGCTGCTCCTGAACATTGTGCTCCTGCGTGACTTCTTCAGTACCATCAACACTCTGGGAGGGTGTATCCTGCATCACAGGGGTACACTCTGCAGAAGGGGAAATATTGGCCATCAAAGGATCATTCTGGACAGAATGCATTGGAGTAGCGTCAAACAAAGGGCCTCCGGTACTTTCACCAGGATTGATGATCGGCGTATGATCAAACCGAGGCATATCAGTAGCTGCATCTGTCACAATTCCTTTGGCCGAACCATCGCCATCAGCAACCTTGTTGTCGCCCCCATCAACTCGGGGCAAGATGGGGGTGTTGTCGAACAAAAGCTGCTCAGTTCGGACGCCTGATAGAACACTGCTGTTACGGACGTCAACTTGAGATGGCATAGGCGTAATGTCGTAAACAGGCATACTAGGCAGCGCGTCTGCCGCCATGCCTTCAGAGCACCCATCAGAACTGTTCACTCCAAACTTTGCAGGTGAATCTACAGTAGGATAATCCATATTAAGCTGCTGTACAGATTCCATAATGCTTTCATCAACTGCACACACACAACAGAAAAACAGAAAAATAGAAATGTAAATATAAAAACAATAACAAAATCAAAAGATTCCTGCAATTTTTGTTTCCATACATGTTTCCACATGGTTATACCACAGAAAGAAACAAATGTGCAATTAAAAAAAGATTAACTAAGAGAAGTTAACATGCTGTTGTACCGGCAGTTCATAAGTACTTATGATCAACAAAAAGATTACTGTTGATGCATGAATTAGAAACAGAAAAATAATACACACGGTGCACATCCTGCAGCACGAAAATACTACCTAAAACATTGCAAAACTACGCAGCAATTTTCAGAAAAAGCTAGCAGGGATTAACAACCTACAACAAAATATAGAAGAGAGAAGTATATAACCTCCGATTCCGGTCGAGGAACGATTATCCATTGCTTTAGTCACCCCTCAGATCTGAAAAAAAGTCTGGATGCGAGATCCAGGGCGGTGGGATTGGGACGGAGCAGGGTGGTGAGGTAGATGGGGGAGAGAGATACTGCTCTCCAGATCATTATCCCACACTTCATGGTCTCTCACCACTCTTTGTACGTTATCAATAAGTACACTGGCCGTTTCAATATAATTGATTCGAGGAGGTACACCAATCTGATAAGCACAACCAGGGATAACCACCACAGCGCCCGCGGCGAAATTGTAAGTTTTGGTTCCAGTACATTTTTTCATATCCAGTTTTGGTTCCAGTTTCTTTTGTTGTTTGTGTCCTCATGATTTTTGTGCCCTCCACTCCTCCAGGTGAGCAGACTTGTGGCACTAATGAAGGAGGTGTACGGCACTGAAAACTACAACATGTCCAATCAAGTTGATTGGGGAAAAGAAGCTGCAGATAACTGCCTCTTCGTTACAACACCAAAGCAGGGCGCAAACGAGTGTGGGTTCTATGCTTTGAAGCTTGCTACCATTTTCAATGGCCTCCAGTTTGTGCAGAAGATCGTGAACACAGATGTTTGTACATATGTCAGTTTTTGCAAACTTCTCTGTTTTTCAGCGGCTAACATCAAATCCTTCACATTTTTGTTCTCGTGTATTTGCTTTTCTGTAGGCCCGTGTCGAGGACTGGAAAGCTGAATATATGTATCAGCTTATGTTTCACCCAAAGAATATCTTTTGCTGACTGGAGTGGCCTGAGCCGGTCCAAGACATGATTCTGCAGCTAGGCCTAGGATCGCAGTCTACTCAGGAGCAGCTGTCTTTGGCAGTTAAAAATCGCAAGCAAAAATAGCAAGCAAATTAGTAGATAACTCCCCTCATGGCGCGGTAGTTTGCCTGTGTTGTAAAAAGTAACATGTTTGGTCATGTCTTTTTCTTCAGTACTTATGAAATCTGAAACACACCCCAACTCATGCACTTATTTCTTAGTTCTATCGTGTTTTGTTTGTATCTTTTCAGTGACCCCTTTTGTTAAATGTAATGTTTTTGATTGTGAACTTCGGTTGTTATGTCTTTTTTATATATCAACAACGCTCTTTTGTTTTCCTGCAGAACATTCTTACTCATTGTTCTTCACAGTGAACCCCCCAAATAGTTGAAGTGAACCACATCATTTTTCACTGGAAATCCGGTGAACTATACATAGTATCTTTTCAGGGGGGAACCGCACATTTTTTTGTACTGTATACAGCTGAACTAAGAATACTTGTAGTTCCTAATTGCATTGTTCAACCTAATTTAATCTGGATGTAAACTCCCGACAACATTCATGTGAACCTTCAAAACTGCTATTTTTTCCAGATAGTTTTTAGTCTACCAGCTGTGTAGTGTATGTTGTTAACTTCCATAAAATGCTCGTTCGAACCCCGATTATTTTCACACAAGTAAATGTGACCCCCCCCCCCCCCGCGCACAAAGTGAACTTCGCACACGCATAAGGATTTTGTTTTTTAAACGGACTCTGAGCATCACAAAAAAACACCATTAAATCCATCACACCCTACTTTTGCTGGAAAAAATAAATGCAGTAATTCTATTTTTTTTACTTTTTCATACTTTTTGTCTTATACATATGTATTTTTCTTTTTTCAACAGTCCACTATAAATAAATGAAAATTATGGTTCTATCCCCCACACTCCCCCAACCTATAACTATGTGTTTTGCAGCCTATTACTCCTTCTTGTCGGCTTCTTTGATTGTGTGTCATTTTTGCTATCTGCCCCGGCACGTCCCTCTCGCTTATTGGTTGCAGCAACGTTTTCTTGCAACTGCAAGGTTTTTCTCAGTTCTGCCTCCATCTGCAACCTTTTGCAAGTCCTGGCATTGTGCCCTCTTATTTTTCCACAATTGCCACATCTCCTGACCCCTTGTGGCTCCATTTTCCCTCCCTCACCCACATCACGTGCAGCAAGCCGCTGCTGGATGATCTCCAGCTTCCTGGGGCAAGTCCTCGCGTTGTGCCATTTTTCTCATTGCACACGCTGCATCTCCGTTGACCTTCCGTCTCGGGAACAGCTGAATCTGTAACATCTTTCTGAGGTGCATGGTTGTCAGTATCTTGCAATGCGGCGTCTTCACTATGCTCTTCTGCGTCATCGCCATCTTGGATCGATTCTTCACCAACATCCGTCTCTTCTTCTTGTGTATCCAGGGGTTCTTCTTCTGTCTCCTCCCCGGAAGTCTCATCTGCATCAGTATCGATCAATTCTTCATCAACCACCTTTTTTCTGAGGCATTGTTTTGCAAGCAATTTTTTTATGGACACATTCAAACTACTCGGAGTGCTGCCAGCCCATGCATTTTCTGATGTGCCTCAATTAGTTGCTGCTCAGGCTTCCACCGTTCGCATGTTCTGGCGTTGTGCCCTGTAATTTTGTTACAGCTGCTGCACAGCCTTTGGCCTTTAGGATTCCCATTCTCATCAAGTTCTGGTTCCGGTCTTTGAGGAACAGATTTCTTTTTCTTATCTGTTTTCGAGGCAAACACCCCTTTTCCACTCTTGCTGCCTTTTTTGCTCCCGCTACCCTTAGTGCTTGACTTCAGTGGTGGCAGGATATGCGCATAAGGAGCGGCAGCAGCAACTTCTCCTTTATACGGCGCGTCGCCATTTCCAGCTGACCGCGTAGCAGCATGACCACACGACATCTCGGCAGCTTCATCGTTCGCATCCACTGCATATGTGCGCAGAGGAGAGCTGACATCTTTATGTGCATATCCTGCGGACCTTGTATTGCCGTCTTCATGTGTCCTGTGATTTGTTTCATTGTTTGCATCCATGCCGCTACTGTCTAGACGTGAGTTCGTCTCTTTGAAAGCAGCCAGAACTGTGTCAAAATTTTCGTCTGAGGAGGAACCCTTTGAAACCAACTTTATGGCCTCATTGTATTGGATTGTACGCCTGTAGTGAACTGTGTTCCCACTTTCTGCTTGCCTAGCACAATCTTTGCGGTAGAAATCTGGCTCAGTTACCGGGTCCTTCGTGTATCTCTGCAGTATATACACATCTGGTATTTTGTCCAGCCTTAAGTGCTCAAACACGGCTATGACATGCACGCAGAACAAACCTACAAAATATCTGTAATTTTTTTAAGATGCAGTGAACCTCTGAAAGCGTTCATGTGAACTGGCTCTTTTTCTGCCAGTGAACCTCTGAGAGCGTTCATGTGAACTGTACAATAAGCAAATATTTTTTGTGTACCTGTATGTTCCCATAGCTTGCACTCACATTGGAATATGCCTTCTTCTTCATCTGCTATTACATGAAACTCATGCCTCGACCAAGCAAACACCCTGCTCTGGTTATAGTGATGCACAAGGTAGTTCCTAGGATCCTCGAGTGATTGTTTAATGCGGAACGCCGTGCTGTGATATAAGCTTTCCCTAAACACAGAGTACACTTTTCGAGTGTATTTCCCAAGCAGCTGTGCCTCAAAGCCATAGCGAGTCACTGTCTTCCTTATGTTCTGCTCATGTTGAATATTAAAGTCAGTACAGTATTAACTGATATAAAACATTCTTTTTTGGGGTATCTATTTTAGTTGAGAAAAGCAAGGAAATTGTAAAACATACCATTGAAGCCACTGTTTCAGCAGTTTCCACCATGTGTCTGGTTTGGATGCAGCTGTTAACCTGTTGCACAAAAGTGTGTAGGTCCTGATGTTCTCTTACAAAGCCCCTTTGCAATACGTTGTTCATGCTTTCGCTTCTTTGAGTGGACGTCATTCGAGCACAGAATACGTCCTTCCAATAGGCAGACCCATGATTTTCTCTCAGCCCACAGATTTATCGTCACATTGGTGTGTCATGGAGCCCATATTTATCAACCAACTCATGCCATGCTGCTTCAAACTCCGATGGCATCAAAGGATGGTTCAGCACTGCAGCAAGCTCGTCCTTCAGGTCAGGGAACAACTCGTAAAGTTCTGCCAAAGCAGTTTTGTGCTTCCTTGTTATGTGCCACCTGCACCATTTATGCAGAGAGCGAGGGAAAATCTTGGGTATTGCCTTCCCCATTGCTGGGCACTGATCTGCAGACAGTTTGTTTATTTATTTTAAATTTTTAACCGGGGGATACAATGCATTTTTTAAAATTACGTGTCAATTCACGTACTGTCAGGATAACCATAGGTTGCTTGCCTCGCATGCATCTCAAGAATGTGCTGAACACTCACTTGAAGGAGTCTTCGTCCTCGTCACCCATCAGCGCAAGTCCAAAAATGCTAGACTGCAGGTGATTGTTGACCCCAACAAACACTGCTAGAGGCATGTGATGTTTGTTTGTTTTTATATGTTGTATCAAAGGACACACCGTCACCAAAATCTGCATAAGCTGCTCTGCAACTTGCATTAGCCCAAAAGATGTTATTTATCCTATCATCCTTATCAACCTGCACATCATAAAGAAGTTTTCATTCTGAGCCTCCATATCCTCAAAGAATCTGAACATTTTCGGCACTGATCCCTTGGAATCCTCACGCGCAAATGCGGCTTTCCTGCAACAAAATAGCTGTCAGTACACACCTTTTGTTTTTCATTTTTCTTGCTTGTTTAATTTTTTGTTAACCACAAAAGATATCGGTGATGTGAACTTGTACTCACATGTTCAGTATATCCTTATCGTGGAAGGGGAGGTTGTTCCTGCCATTATGCATCTTAGACAGTAGACCCATTATGTTAACGTGCTTGACATTGCTGGAGTGAAGATCTTTTACATAGTCCACCAGGGTTGAGTCGACTTTCTTGTGTGAATGCATGTACACCAGCATCGATGGGCTCAGCATCAGGGGGTGGTTGTGACTAGGGCTGGACATAAAGCTCGATGTTCGTTAAGCTTATTGAACACTCGGCAAGTCGACTCGTTTGAGCTCGACTCGTTTTGTTAATGAACCGAGCTGAGCAGCAATTTTAGCTCGCTAACACTAACGAGTTAAACAAACTAACTAACGAGTTTCACGAGCTACTCGTTAAGCTCGTTACGATTGTCGCAACAGGCTGTAAATCTGCATGGCTGGCCTTATACTGTAGCCCATCTAACGTTAATATGCAAATAGCCCATCAAAAGAACCAAAAAATCTTCTTTATATGGAAGAAAAACATTGTTCCTCCTGATGCTTGCTTGATAGCTTGCTTAATTAGCTAATTTTCCTAATAAATCTTCTTAACGAGCTTTAACGAGTTGCTCGCGAGCGCTCGTTATCCTTAACGAACCGAGCCAAGCTTTAAATTTAACTCGTTATGCTTAACGAGTTTAATGATCCGAGTCTTAACGATCACGAGTCATAACGAGCCGAGCCTTAACGATCCGAGCAGCTCGTTAGTCCAGCCCTAGTTGTGACCACTATGAATTTTCTTTATGACACATGTACCATCATCCCTTTCCTTAAACCGCACACATGCCTTGCAACCAGTTTTACTGGTGTGTTTATCTCGCTGTCGGTCACCGTCAGGTACAGATGTCTTGTATGTTTCACACCGCACGCATCTGAGGTACCGTCCTCTTCCATTATGCTGCGATCTTTTTATGCCAAATCATGTGTGTCTTGCATATGTGTTGTAGAACTCATACACTTCTTTTGTTGTTGCAAACTCTTGACCGATAGCTGGTACCAGATTTGGGGGGAGATCTGGTTCCTGCATTTTTGGTTTGGGTAAAGTTGTGTTAGATATACCATGTAAATTATCTGAAGGAATATGTTCAAAGGTAATTTTTTTGTATTTTAGCACAGCTCAGAAGAACAAATTTACATGTGTGTATATTCGCAGTTCTGTTGGAGTCTCCCCATCTGTAGGTTTGATCGGGCAAGGGGGGGGGGGGGTGACTATTGGGAATGGCACAGAGGATCCCTGGGAGGCATGTATGTTGATGTTGTTTTAGACTTTTTCCTACCCGCTGCACTAGATCCCTCAGAATCCAAACCTTTGTTGCTTATTTGGACATTATCAACCTCCTTAGCCCCTAATGTGGACTTCTTACTAGGATCATCAGCTAAAGGATCCTGTTGCACAGTTTGTTCTCTGTCGCATACTGGTGCAGACCCATGGACATCCACAATTTCTCTGCTTATATGGATACTGTTAACCTCAGCAGTCCCTGTTCAGGACTCCTTATTAGGCTCTTCAGATATATGACCCTGTTGTATGTTTTGCTCTTTGTCACCCCCTGATCCACGGCCATCCACATTTGCTCTGCCCCTCTGGATACTGTTAACCTCCCCAGTCTCTGATATGGACTTCTCTCCACTGCTTGTTTGTCTTGATCTGCGTGGTTTGCGGTAAACTGGATCAGAAACAGTGATCTTCTCATTGCATATTATTGGAGAATGCAGAGGCTTTGGTGGACCTGACCACATCACAAAATCAACCTCTTCTTGTTGCTCAATACTCAAAGGGGCTGGTTTTTTTTTGAACTGCATCCTCGAGGGTGTTGAACTTCTTTTTATGTTGACCGTTCGAAGTATTGACATCAACATTTGATTGTTTGATGGCTTGTTCACTGTTTTGCCTACCCATCATCTGAACCTCCACATCTGATCTACTGGAAAATTTGGTCAGCAACTCCTCTGGCAGTTTTTTTCCAGCTAGCACACGGTGATCCAATCTTGCATGTTTAGTCAGTCCAACTACCTGCAACATTTTTTTAGTTACTGCTCATGCTTTTTTTGTGTTGTAAATAGCAAATCCATTTTTTGTAACCTCCATGGTGAAACATGGCGAACTTCCAACTCACATGTAAATAACAGTATTACTTTCTAATGTCTAGAACACGAAAATATTAACGCGGTTCAACTAGTCTGAGACATTTTTGATGCTAACTTCTCAGATCAAAACAAGCTAACCTCCTAGAGCAAACATGTGAACTTTCCAGCAAACAATTTACCTTTTGATCCGGCATGGCAGGTCGTTTTGCCGAGGTCGATTCAGGCAGTTGTAGAGGATCTGCCCGCGGAGGAGCCATGGTTTTTCGCCGGAGGTGAGGAAGGAGACGACGGAGGTGAGGAAGGAGACGAGTTAGAGCCGGAGAAGTTCGCCGCGGCCATCGCGGGCTCCCTCGCGTCGGCTCCCGCCGCCGCTCACTCGCCCGCGCCGGAGGAGAGGAAGGAGGCGGGCAGGATCCCGAGGCTGGCGGTCGGAAGCGCGATTCGATGGGGGCGGAGGTTATAACGCACGTACGTGGCGGGTCGGAGACGGAGTCCTACACGAACCCCTGCTGATTCAAAAAGGTGCTCTGAATAGTTATTTAGAGCACTCTTAAGGGGGGTTCCTGAATAGCTCTGCCCTATATATATATATATATATATATATATATATATATATATATATATATATATATATATATATATGTCATCTTGTTGAATTGTGCTCGAAGTATCAAGTATTTAAAATGGGTCAATGTCGAAATTTATCGCACTCACCTTGATGGCCTAACTCTAATTCATCAACATAAGAGAGATAGGTTTCAGGAGTATTTTGCCGAGAGTTCATGGAATCCTCCTCAGTGCTATTTCTTCGGATGATAATGATGACGACGCGTACCATATGATTTTGATGCACTTAAAGTAGAACAGGAAGATATATGGTCGAAGTTCAAGGGTTCGACAATTTGGCACGATGTAGTCGGTCTACGTAGAGTATCCGGTCACGTGTTGCTAGAAAATGAATACTTCAAAACCTATGCGATGTTCTCTCTGGATAAGTTTCCGTTCGTTTCAAGATGTCCAAGCATGTGTTCATGGGTCTTGTGGAGGGTGTGAAGAACTATGATGGCTACTTCAACTTGAAAATGTTTTTAGTTGAACTCTCGGTCCAGCTTGCAAATTCAACGTGGATCTTCAAGGGTGAACATATTTCACAGCAATGGTTTGTAAAATTGGTAGAAATTACCTTGATGAAAAAGTATTAGCAACTACACAGCTTTGTGTTATCTTAAGCCAAGTGGTTTAATCTCACGAGTGGAGAAGGAAGGGCTTCTTGAACTTGAGTTTATTATCTAATAACTTGTATGTCCTTCCTCTTATGTGAGCGACAGATAGTCATGTACAATCTTAAGGTCGTGTTTAAACAATTTGCAGCTGGTTATGTCAAATGGTTTCTCTCTTATAGTGATTGTACACTGCAACGTGCTGGTTCAAACAAATTGTAAATTAATTACTAATCCCTCCGTTCACAAAAGGATGTCACAAAAATGAACTATGGTTAGATCATTTTTGTGACATCCCTTTCCGAACGGAGGGAGTAGAACAATCTGATGCATGTTGTTGCAAAAATATTAATAGTATTACCAGAAGAATTCAACTCTAAAAACCCATGGCCAGAGAACAAGCAAGTCCAATAAGATTCGGCAAAAACACAAACCCAATTTTAGCGGGCACCTAACTGAAATATATAAGACATGGACACTATGTAAGAATGGCGATCAACTCCTTCATAGCAGAGGGATAGCTATCAACACAAGTTCCGTTGGCCTCAACAATGACGTCGCACCGGATGGTGAATCTATCATCCTTGAGATGTCTGGAAATCTCAAATGCATCCCTCCTTGCAAAATTGAGGTTAATCCTAACACGAGATTTGTCACGGAAATCGAATACTGGGCCCGCACGAATGAGTGATGGCTCCTGCTCATCGTCTTGGTTAAGGAAACTAAACGAGATCTGCGCCTTAACAGGATCTGCAACATCCTGAGCAAGAACGATGCCGGTGGAGATAAAATCCGCGCAGCCGGTTGCGCCGTTAGGGTAGTACCGGAGACCCCAGAGATACCCTCCGACTCTGAAAGAGTGAGACTTCATGTTATTGCCGTTGAGAACGTCAGCCTTAGTACGCGAGTAGCCTTCGACCACGAGCAGGTGGTATCCACTGGCAGCGCCGGCGTCGTTGATGGGCGATGCAGATTGCCAAAGTTTCCGGTCGCAGATCAAGGATGCGCCTGCGAATGACATGGCGAGATGAAGGAACCAGCGAGTGGAAAGAGGAAGATTGGAAGTATGGAGGAGCTCGTACACTCTCAAGTCTCAACCCACGCATGCACCTGTGTAAATAGACGTGAGAAATGATGTCGCGTGCGTCTCCTCGTCTTCGTACGCACGCGTTTATCTGGGAAGACGAGCAGGCTGAGGTCCGTCTCCTCGGTAACTGAAACTGTAACTACGCAAGTGTTGTTTCAGTCCACCTTCCTGATCGTGAGGGTGCACCATTTAACCGTCCCGACGAACAGCGTAGCAAGTCAGTGTGAAAAGTGAACCTTAGGAATATTTTGCCGTGACAGCCCTAAGTGGATTTCTCTCCTTCATACTACTGTATTATTGTATTAGTAAATTGTCGATGGATAGTTTCACTTCACATGGTCAAAACACACAAGGTGAAGTTCACCGGAAGAAAGTTGTAATGGTATTGGTTTTCTCTTAACGGCGCTCGCAATTGCGAGGGCATTCTTTTCAGCGTACTGAATATGTTTATGAATTGAAACAAGTTCGCGACACAGCGCCCGCCGCTCTCGCCCGCGTCGCTCCTCTCGGGGGGCGACTCGGGCGCCCCTAAACCCTAGCCGCCGCCACCCTCTTCCTCCTCCGCCTCCCCGCCGTCACCGGAGGACGTCGCCGGCGCAGGTCGCGCGGCTGACGGTGGCGGCGAGGTTCTCCGTCTCGTGTGGGTTCCTATGGTGTGTGTGCGTCCTCGAACTCGAACCCAGGAGAGGTTCGTCCGGCCGGCTCGGCCATGGGCGCTGGCGGCGGCGGAGCGCCTGACGCCGTCAGATCTGTAGACGAGGTCCCGGAGCCAGCGAATCCGCCCTGCAAGGGCGTGGTGGCTTCCGGCGACCTGAGGCGGTGTGGTCGCGGCGCGGTCTGGCGGCGCCCCTCTGTTGGCGGCTTCTTGCGTCGTCTGCAGCTCAGGGCCAGGGGCGGCTCGGCAGCGGCCGGCGAGGCCTCCTCCCGGTGGTTCCTGCTGTCGGTTGGATCCGGGCTTGCGTGAGCCCGATCAGGGCCTGGCGGGCCTGAGGCTCTGTCGATCTGGCGTGGTGCGGGTCGACGAGGAGTTCGTTCGGCGAGCTCTGCTCATGGCCATGGGGCAGTGGCCATGCGTTGGCTGCTCCGGCGGCGGCGTCTCTGCGGGTCGGCCGCGTTTTTCCCGCTATGGCGGAGGCAGCCCAGGACGGCGTCCTGCGGCGTGCGGCCGACAGGGATTATCGGCGTCGATCCGCTCCGAGCCCCTCCTCCCGCTTCCCCCGCCGTCGCTTGAGGACGTCGCCGACGCTGCGGCTGAAGGTGGCGGTGGGGAGCTCCCTATGTGCGTGCGTGGGATGTCCCCCTACCTCCTCTTGAAGGAGCACGGCGGCGAGCTCCGGAGGTGCCCCTGCTCTTCGTTATGCCGATGCACTGGGGCTAGCGCACCGAGGTCTCCCAAGGTTCAGAGGTTGGTGGCGTCGTCCTTTGGTGTCTTCTTCGCGTCCTCGTGAGGGTGGCCGACGTCTGGTGTTGGACGGGTCTCGGTGAAAACCGTGCACTGGAATGACATTCCAGTGATGGCGATGACAACACCTTCGGGTGTCGTTCCCCTGTTGAAGGCATCGCCATGAAGATCTTTCCTTTTACTAAACGGTCGGAAACCGTCTCTCTGTTCCCCCCGTTTTCCAAGTGCGTGTGTCTGGGGAAGGCTCTCATAGCGGCTTGTGAATCGCCCTACTTCTAGGGTTGGTGTCTCGGGGTCTTGGCAAAGCTTTGCAGGCTCTCTGCCGGCAACGACGACATCTTGGACGTCGTTTACCTTCTTGGAGGCGTTGCTGCAAGCCCTTGCCTTTGGATTCGCAAGCATTGCTAGGCTCCTGACAGCGTGTCTGGTGACGATGGGGATGGCGCAGTGGAGGTATGTTGGTTTTGATACCTCCGACGGCGTCTCCGGGCAACAGAAGTCAAGGCGTCTCCATGATCAAGCAATCTCTTTTAGTTTGTGCCTCATGTAGTTGCTTGGTTGTTCTCCCTTGTGATACTTTGTTGCTTGTAAGGGGTGCGTGTGTGTGGTGTTTGTGTGTTGTAAGTTGTAACTGTTAGCCGGTTGTTGGCTTTGTTAATTCAAAGTTGGGCTCATTTCGAGCCTTCCGTCTTAATATGTTTATGAACTAAATTTATGGTTTCATAGACAGTTCAAAGACATAATTTTAAATTGTTGCGTTTTATAACTGTCATAAGCATTATGGTAGATAAAATCACATGCGTGGAATCTTTAGTTTTATTGGAGAGTAGCTATATTCTGACATTTCGAAGATATACCATGTCACATTGTTCAACACATCAGTTACTTTTAACCGTAGGTAGCGCTATTTTACTATATATTTTACTCTCTACTTACCATCAAGATTCTCACTAACACATATGTTTTTGTCTTGTAACAATGACTACATGGACTTAGATTCCACATTGATTCAGGCAAGATACTAAAGCTAAAAAAAAATAGATGGTACATAGTTTCAACATTTTAATTAATCAATAATTTACTTCAGGTCATCTCACAAATAATATTTCGAATTACACCATAAAAATCTACCCAACAAGTTATTATCGCTCATTGCAACATCCTTATACCAATACTTTTGGTCCATTAGTTTATTTGCATGATTTAACTCTCTCTCTCTCTCTCTCTCTCTCTCTCTCTCTTCCTAACTCTTCAACCAATAATACATGCTCTTGCTCACTTGTAGTATTTTCATGTCATGAAACATGGCTACGATGTTATGAAGAACATTGTTTTGGAATTTTCACCAGTCATATATTGTTCTAAATGTATGAAAATTCTAATGATGCCTCCTATTATTAATTTTAACAGTAATAAACAAAATAAAGTTCCACAATAAAACAAACAACGGACAAAAAGTTGTATTTAATAGCATCATAGGAAAATTATAGGAACTCATTAGACATAATTTATTTCCAAAGTTTATAATCAAATAATTTATTTTATTTAGAGTAGTGTCTGATTTATATAAGTATTTTTTTAGACTTATAACTCTCAAAATAAAATTATTGATCTATAGAAAATTTATAACAATAATTTATGTATATTAACACTGGAATTAGTTCAGCCAAAATTGCAGCATATCATTTCTAATAGAAGATCAAATCCTTCATGAAATATATCTTTTGTGGTGATCTTATATTATATTTCTAAAATTTATGCACTTTAGAAATATCATTAGTACAATTATCATGATCTGTTGAAGTACAACTATGAAAATCTATTGACTTGTGATTTGTTCATAATTTTAGATGATGATGTGTTGGTTTTGATCTTGTAATACTCAAGAACATATGTTGTTCTTGATTGAGGTCAGCTACATTGATGATCAGATGTTATGATCTCATGATAACTTGTCTACCATATTATGCTTGTCTACTATGTAGATGCATTACGATGTAGATGCCCCTTTAACTTCAAATTTTCATTTGCTCAAACCCTATCTTTGAATTTTTCTTTTCAATAAATAGAAATTTCTCAGTATCTCTGTCTAACTCCATTCAGTCAATATCCTAGGTGTATTTTGGGCATGTTGTATTAGGATGCTCTTCTTGGCAATATCTTGGGGTTGATGTGGTGTCATACTGAATAAAACCTTATTGACTATGTCTAATTCTTTCGTGCTTTCATATGGACCAACGCTCATCAGGCAGTAGTCCATGGAGCCGACGGTCCTCTTGTCCTATATTTTTATTGTGTTAATCAAACCTCGGTGGAATGAGTCGATGTTCCTCTCGATAGAAAGACAATAGTGATAACTTTGTCAATCTCGAAGCTACTCAACTCAAGTCGCCAATGGACCATGGAGTGTAATCACGTGTGTATATATGGTCGTAGTGTGTTCGTGAGTATATCTATATCATACATTCGTACCCAATGTTTCTATCGATAGACTTGTAACAAATTTGCGACAATTAATCTGGATCAGAATGAATAGTTATCTTGTGATTAATATTTATTTTTTACAAAATTGTAATTAACATATTATTCACCACGTTCTATCTAGTGTAAGTACGTAGTTCCATTTTAAAAACAGGCGCGGCTTTGTTTCTCTACATATCCGTTTTAAATTTGAAAAAGAAAATGGAAGGAAAAGAGTCGTGTATTCACCCGGAAGCATTCTACTCCAAAAATACCATGGCTAGAGAACAAGCAATTGTAAGAACACAAACCCAATAATAGAGGCACAAAACTGAAATCTATAAGACATGACCACTAAGTTGTAAGAATGGAGATTAACTCCTTCATAACAGAGGGGTAGCTGCTGACCAGATGATCGAAGCCATCAGTTTCCCCGACAGCTTTCAGGTTTGCCGAAACGCCAAGAAAATCATAGCACGCCTTCTTCAGCCCGTCACAACTGTGGCTCTCGGCGAGCGCTAGGATGGTCGTCGTGGTGTTCACGTCGATGAACCCACACAGCTCGTCTTCACACATGAGCTTCAACCGCTGGAGATCATACCTATCTGCGGCAACAAGCAGCTGCTGCCAATTCACAGCTTCCTCATCCCCCTTCTCCGGCTCTGGCACGGAAGTCGGTGTAAATGAATGTAAGCATTGCCCTGAAAGCTTGAGCCTCCATGTCCACTATATCTATGACTCCTGCAGTTGCCATACTGCCCTCCTTCATCGGACCGAAAAGCTCAGCCTTGAAAACCCTAGACCGGGCCGCGAGGACACACCGGTGAGCCAAGAACGTCTCGCCGCCAACATTGAAGGTCACGTCGGCGCCTGTCTCATCCATCAGAAGGTCGGCGAATTGCCGCTGCATGTCGGGTGGCGGCACCGTCACAAACGGTGAAGAAGCGTTGCCCTTGGCGTCTGCGTTCTCGATGACGACGACATCACACCTAATGGTGAAACTGTCATCCTTGAGATGTCTTGAACTCTCGAAGACATCCCTCCTTTTAACCTCGGGGTAGCACCTACCACAAGATTTGGTATCGAAGTCATATGTTAACTCTGCGTGAAGAATCCATGACTCTTGCTTGTCGGCGGCCTCGCCGATGAAACTAAACTTGAACTTCGCCTTGACGGGCATGGCGACATCCTGAGCAAGGACGAGAGCGGCGGAGATAAAGTCAGCGTGGCCCGACGACCAGCCGTTCGGGTAGTACCGGAGACACCAGAGGTAGCCTCCGACTCTGAAAGAGCGAGACTGGATGTATTTGCCGGTGAGGACGTCGGCCTTGATGCGCGAGTAGCCTTCGACCACCAGCAGGTGGTACCCACGGGCGGCGCCGGCTTCGTTGATGGCCGACGCCGATGGCCATAGTTTGCCGTCCCGGATTAAGGACGCGCCTGCGAATGGCATGGCGAGATGAACGAACCACCAGTTGGCCCGACACAGCTAGTACTCTCCGGCGAGAACGGCGGCGGCCCAAACGATCGGTCGTTGCCTACAGTAGCGTAGGTATCGATTTGATCGATCTAACTACTTACCATGGTTTGTTGGGTATGTGCTACTCGTATATTAGACGGACTTTTATTCGTATACTTTTCTAACACCTCTTGCCTACAAACTTATGCACGTTACGTGTAAATAACCTGAGGAATCAGACAAATGAAAACTGGAATTACACACTACTCTTCGAAGCACGGGAAAGGAAAATGATTTATTTTTGGGGGAGCGCTGAGCGTCCTCCGGAGGATTATTTCTCCCGATCCTTCGCCTTTAGAAGGTGACACGTGTCCAACTCGGGGCCACCATGTGCACATGTCGCTTTCTTTACCTCCCTCGATGGACTGAACCCAGACATGGCTCGGAGTCCTGCCCCCGCACGCGCGCTGCACTCTGCCGTCACCGGAGAAGGCGCCTGGTCCTCGAGGCACCGGCAGACACCACGGGCAGCCGGGCCGCCTGCTCCGCCGCCTCCACATGCCACATCGACGACTGGTACTCGCGGCGGACATCGCTAGCCGCAACGCCACATGGCCGCATCACTTTTCAGCCCATGGCAGCGCCACAGCCGTCGTCGAAGAAGACGGCGGCCATGGGAGCATCGGCGTCCGCAAATGACAGCATCGTCGTTCTCCCAAAGGAAGCATCACCGTCGACCGTCGGGAGCAACGTTGTCCTCCCATGGCAGCTTGGCCGTGACCCGACGGGAGCATCGCGGCCGACTGTCGGGAGCACCGCTGTCCTCCCATGGCAGCATGGCCGCGAGCCGACGGGAGCAACGTCGCCCACCGTCGGGAGCAACGTCCTCCTCCCATGGCAGCATGGCCGCGCACCGACCATCAGGAGCACCGCCGTCGACCGTCAAAGCACTGCTGTCCTCCCATGGCAGCATGCCCGCGAACCGACGAGAGCACCGCCGCCGACCGTCAGGAGCACTGCCGTCCTCCCATGGCAGCATGCCCGCGAACCGACGGTAGCACCGTGTTCGCAGGCTATGCTACCATGACATCCGTCTTGCAGCAACGTGGCGTGCTCCTTGCACAACCGCCCCCGCTGGCAGCACCGTGCAACGCTCTTGGCAGCACCACCGCCTTTGAGACGGAGCATCGCCGCACACCTATGGCAGCATCGGTGCGAGGGCTTGCTGCATGGGCGGCGTCGCCGACCGGCGCAGCGTGAGCGGCCTGGCTGCACACCGAGCGAGCTCGTTGCACCACCGCCCCGCTGGCAGCACCACACATCACTAGTACAGAACGACACATCGGATACCCCTCTATGGAAACGGCAGGCGTTAGGCGACGGAGAATCGCGCTTTCCGCGCGGCCGGTGCGTACAAACCTGACCTGGGCCGCGGCTGGCCCGTCAACATAGGTAACGGAGAAAGTATAAACTCCGTTACCCATATTATTGGCAACGGTTCCCAATGCGCCTCCGTTTCCGATATGTGGTTCTACTTTAACCGTCATTTCGATATGTCCGTTTCCATTGTGGTCGCGTTCAAGCTTCTTGGAATTCGAAGCAAGGCGAGTAAATGCCATGGCGTAGTGGCACCGCCCACTACTCCTTAAAAACCCCAATCCTTGCTAGCTCAAGACGCCACAGAATCTGCTCTCTCTCTCTCGCTCGCTCGCTCCCTCCTACTGATTAGCGAAGTTGCCTCGCAGCAACGACACACAGGAGCACACTGAGTCACCGTGGGACAGTCCCCCCGTCAGCGGCGAGTCCGTTGAAGGACCGACGCCAGAGTCGAGCGACGACGAATACGCCAACTTCCATGATCCCACCTTGATGCTGGGCCCGCCGAAGGTTGATTCTGATGAGGAGTCAACCGAAGAGGAGAAGGAGGAGGAGGAGGAGGAGGACGACGAGGAGGACGAGGCGGAGGCGCCGGTCCGGAAGAAGGGAATCCCGGCGACGGAGATGAAAGCCGCCGCCACCGCCTCCGATATGCTGCCGCCAC
Source organism: Poa pratensis (assembly GCA_947311845.1). Lineage (NCBI taxonomy): Eukaryota > Viridiplantae > Streptophyta > Magnoliopsida > Poales > Poaceae > Poa > Poa pratensis. Next base: position 49,576,887 of record CAMZMU010000035.1, read on the forward strand.
CGCCGCCACCACCTCCAGTGGCCCCAACAAGCGAGGCCGTGAGAAGGAGGAGGAGGACGAGGCGGAGGCGCCGGTCCCGAAGAAGGGAACCCCGGTGACGGAGAGGGAGGAGGATTGCGCGGAAGTAGGGCGCAAGAAAAATAAGAAGTAGCTAGTATTAGTTCTATAAGTTCTCCATCTGTAATTTACTTTATTATTATTAATATGTACTGCGTATGTAATGTAGTACTCACTAATATTAATTTAAGTATCCTATAAGTGGTTTTCTCCATATAGTAGAGATTAGGAAAATATTATTCCAGAGAGTAGTAGAAATTCCACAGAGTGGGCGCGTAGGTCCCACACCTCAGTGGAAGAAACACAAAGGAAACGGTCCTTTTAAAGAACCGTTTCCTATGTTTTACTTATATATATATGGGTGTACAGAGCAAAACCTAACACTCACTCGTTTCCTCACTCTGTCCCAGTATGCTAGATCTGTTCGTGGTGGCGGCTCCTGGCGTTGCGACCATCGCCGGCGCGGTGGCGGCGCCGTCTCCGCCCAGACGACGGCTATCACGACGAGGTCTTCGCCATCTCCCCCGACACGGCGAGGTCTTCGCCATTGCCCTCGACAAGCCGAGGTCTTCGCCATGTCCCCCGACACGGCGAGGTCTTTGCCATGTCCCCCGACACGGCGAGGTCTTTGCCATGTCCCCCGACACGGCGAGGTCGTCGCTCTGTCCACTTCCTCTGCCTCCACCACTTCCGGATCTGCTAGATCGATCCAACGGCGACGTGAAGAAAGTATCAGATCCACTCTTTGATGTAGCTAACTTGCCCATTGTGCACATGATCTAGAGCAACTAGTTGTAGTTTAGTTAACTTGTTGATAGTAGTTCAGTTCACATCCGGTAGTTCTATCTAGATAATTTCTTGATGTAGTTAACTTGCCTATTGTGCACTTGCAACTAATTGTAGTTTAGCTAACTTGTTGATAGTAGTTCAGTTCACATCCGGTAGTTCTATCTAGATAATTTCTTGATGTAGTTAACTTGCCTATTGTGCACTTGCAACTAGTTGTAGTTTAGCTAACTTGTTGATAGTAGTTCAATTCACATCCGGTAGTTCTATCTAGATAATTTCTTGATGTAGTTAACTTGTCTATTGTGCACTTGCAATCGGTTGTAGTTTAGCTAACTTGTTGATAGTAGTTCAGTTCACATCCGGTAGTTCAATCTAGATAATTTCTTGATGTAGTTAACTTGCCTATTGTGCATTTGCAACCGGTTGTAGTTTAGCTAACTAGTCCGTGTGAAAACAGGAGTCAGAACTAACATAAATCCTTATTTACATTTAGTGATATCAAACTGTTCCCTTTCAAACTCCACCATACATATCCACCGTCGCTATTGTGACGTTTTGGTACACTGCATAAAATACTTTTTTAAGTAAGAGTGTTTTATACAGTGTCGCCGAAATGTCACATCAGTGACGTATTAGATTAGATTTCGGTGACACTGCATAAAAAATCCAGAGCCGGTGGTGGTCTCCATGGAAAGGATGATCGCTGTCCGGCATCGTTTGATCGGAAATGGTGAGGCTCTTGAAGGAAACATCACCTTCAAGTTATGCCTCCAAATCATTTGATCAGACTGCAAGCACACGGATATAGGCGCTTAAAGGTGTAAACTGTTTTGACATTAAACTATATCTATGTCATGTAGCATCATATTTTGGCTCTTCTCTAACTATCAATCCATGTATTTTTATCCAGAAGCACAAAGCTGATCCGAACAAACTTCGGCGACACCGTCCAAAGCTGTGACGTTATTATATTTCGGTGACACCGTCCAAGATGGAGCAAGCCTCGGTACGAAGATTTTGGCAATTTGGCTTGGTGTAGTTTCTGTTTTTCAGTTTCTCCACTATTTTGTGATGTGTGTTTAGGGAGCAAGACTTAGCTATAGTTTAGGGAGGCATGAGAATGATAGGATTAGCGAAGCATGTGTAACTCATCTTTTGGCAACTGTACCGCTACTGTTGTGATATTTTGAATGTCAATTGGCAACTGTACTGCTGCTGTAGGCTTATGAAAAAATCTCAATGCAAACGAGTAAAACATAATCTCCGTTTCTGATGTCCCGATACATCGGTAACGGAGACTGGATGGCAACCGTAGCCAAAATCATGCCTCATCGGTGACGGTTTTCCCTGTCCGTTGCCGATGAGAGCTTCACATCAGTGACAGGGTCGGGGACACGGACCCTTTTTCCGTTTCCGATGGGGTTTTTTGCCCGTTTCCGATGTGTCGTTCTGTACTAGTGCATATATCTTTGCAGCATTGCCGCCTTTGAGTCAGATCACCGCCGTGGCGGGGCGGAGGCTAACCTCGCCGGCGGGACAGAGTAGCAGGGGAGAGAAGGGAAGGAGAACGGGGACGCGTGGCTGCGGGCTCGTCGCGACTGGGGAGCGCCGCTCGCAGCACCTCTGTTGTCGGATGTTGGACGGCGGCGGCGTGGGAGCGAGGTCAACGGTGGCGAATCGGCATGGAATTTGGGGCAGCGTTGCTAGACCTCTCGCGTGGGTTACAGAGGAGAAGTACCGCCAGGGAGATAGAGGCGAGGGGATAAGAAACGAGTGGAGCAGAGTGCTCCACGGTACGGTATGCGTGTCAAAATGAGGAAGCGGAGGATGGATCCTCCGGAGGCTATGTAGCGTTTTCCTTATTTTTTGCGGTTACACATTATTGTGTGAGCTCGTGAAGGTTTCAAGTGCAACTAGACTTCAGACCTCAGTCGCCATGACATTCTCCGCCATTATCATCACCAAACAAATCGAAATACTGACATGCCCCTTGGTGATAACAGACAACGAAGTTTCGCGTCACTCCATCCTAAAGCCTCACGGACAGAAACATGGGTGCACACGACCAAATCTCATCCGATCTATTCCTAAAGCCTCACGGAGTAGCATTGTTAGACATCAAGCGCCCAATGGAGATCACTGGCGGACCCTTCCGGAACTCGTCAACATACAGATCAATGAGGACATGCATCGAGCGAAACACCACCTTGGCGCGGGAAGAAACCTAGGACCGCCTCCTTATTCGAGCACACCAGTAGCTAGCCCCCCACGCCACCGGTCGGAGGAGCAAAGGAGGAGGCACCCAAGAAGCTTCCACGATATCCATCCATGGCAGTTGTCCAGCCCAGATCCTTGACAGCCGCCACACTGCTGGAGGATCTTGTTGAAGCTTCGCGTCGTTCATCACTGCCCCGGCCATCAAGGCCACACAACCTAGTATAGCTGCTGCCGGTGCCCCACCACCACCCGTGGAACCGTCGCCATGATACCTGCTCCTCCCCTCCGTCCTTTCCCGATATGGGGGGAGGGGCACCGCCACCGACGTATGGCTGGTAGCAAGCAAGATAGGGAGTTCACCGCGACGACCACGGAGGATGTTAAATATCAAACAAAATATAAGTAGCAAAGTACTGATATGAGAAAAACATTACGGTATAAACCTGGGCTGGGTAATGGAGAAGGTATGAGTACTTCAGGGGGGCAATGCCCCCCCCCCCCCCCCGAAGATTGTTGTAGCACAAACTACTTTATGCTTGGCAAATATTTACTAATAAACCCATTTATCGGGTCCATTTTCTCCCTCCTAATTAGGGATATTAACACTGAGCCAAATATGAGTTCTCTCACACTATGAATGATTTTAGCCGTTGGATTGCTCGTTCTCGTTGTTTTCGGCCATTCGATGCACGTCTTCTCCTGCCTGGCCGAATATCCCTAGAGGACACTTTTTCCAAGTGTTGCAACAGATATTGCCAAGAAGATGGCTTTGATCGATTGATGTATTTATTTTGTCAGATTTTGTTGAATAGAATAATCCAAAAGTTGTATGCCCATTTTTGTGTCCTAGAAATTCATGTCACGAGCATAACATATTTTTAGTACTCTCAACGCGAATAGATGGTAACAATGTTGCACATCTGAGTCCATGCTAAAAACAACTCTCTTTATGAACCTGCCACATAGCTGCCAAGCGACACGAGGCAAAACCCGAGACCAGATATGCAGATATTTTTACAATCTGAAACACTGGGCCACGAGCACTGAGATCTCTCTATTTTAAGTAAAAAAATCCACATTCGAAAGTGAGGTCACAATCAAGTAGAGCATTTTATTTCCATGGAGCTTTGTGTTTGGAAGGATAAGGAGGTAAGAAGAAGTAAAAATCGTACACATATGAAAAAACAAAACACATATTGATGCATGTAAAATGCATACATGAACTTTGCACTATATTACTTATATTCCAATCATATTTGCATTATATAAGGGTTATATCACTGTTATATAATGATTTTTGGGAATATTATATTTATTTCCTATTTTTATGGAATTAACCCTGCGCAGTGATACGTCTCGACCGTATCTATAATTCTGGTGTTACATGCTTATATTATACCAATTGCAACATGTTTTATTCACACTTTATATCATTTTTATGCATTTTCTGGGACTAACCTATTAACAAGATACCACAGTGTCAGTTCCTGTTTTCTGCTGTTTTTGGTTTCAGAAAAGTTGTTCTGGAAATATTCTCGGAATTGGACGAAACAAAAGCCAAAGTCCCTATTTTTCTGACACGTACACGGAGTCCAAAGGAGAGACGAAGGGGGGCCGTGGGCCGTCCTCACCACGTGGCGGCGCGGTCCCACCTCCTATCGTGCCGTGACGTGGTGAGGGGGCCACGGACCTCCACCGATGCCGCCCCTTCGCCTATAAATTGCCTTTGACGGAAAACCCTAAGTACCCGAGTCAATTTCCACGAAAAGTTCTAGAGTCACCGCCGCCGTCAACCCTAACTCGGGAGGGTCTGAAGCTCTTCCCGGCACCCTGCCGGAGAGGGGAATCATCACCGGAGGGCTCTACATCGCCATGCCTGCCTCCGAGTGATGTGTGAGTAGTTCATCTTTGGACTATGGGTCCATAGCAGTAGCTAGATGGTTGTCTTCTCCTCTTGTGCCATCATGTTTAGATCTTGTGAGCTGCCTATCATAGATCATCTTATTGTAATGCTACATGTTGTGTTTGCTGGGATCCGATGAATATTGATACATGTCAAGTTGAATACTGAATATTATGTCTATGTCTTTTATGATCTTGCATGCTCTCCGTTGCTTGTTGATACTCTGGCCAAGTGGATGCTTGTGACTCCAAGAGGGAGTATTTATGCTAGATAGTGGGTTCAGTCTCCATTTAATCTGGGGAGTGACAGCAACCCCTAAGGTTGTGGATGTGCTGTTGCACTAGGGGTAACCTAATGATGCTTTGTCTAAGGATGAATGTGTTGTTTACATTATGCACTTTACTTAATGCAATTGTCTGTTGCTTGCAACTTAATACTAGAAGGGGTGCGGATGCTAACCTGAAGGTGGACTATTTAGGCACAGATGCATGCTGGATAGCGGTCTGTGTACTTTGTCGTAATGCCCAAATGAATCTCATAGTAGACACCACAACTTGCACACATGTTATGCACTTATCAATATTGTCAATTGCCCAGCTGTAATTTGTTTACCCAGCATGTTAGTTATTTATTATGGAGAGACACCACTAGTGAACTGTGGACCCCGGTCCATTCTTTTACATCTGAAATACAACCTACTGCAATCATTGTTCTTTTTCATTCTCTGCAAACAAACATCATTTTCCACACTATACGTCTAATCCTTTGTTTTCAGCAAGCCGGTGAGATTGAAACCTCACTGTTAAGTTGGGGCAAAGTAGCTTGATTGTGTTGTGCAGGTTCCACGTTGGCACCGGAATCCCTGGTGTTGCGCCGCACTACACTCCTTCACCAACAACCTTCAGAAGTGACTTTGATCTCCTACTGGTTCGATTAAACCTTGGTTTCATACTGAGGGAAAACTTGCTGCTGTACTCATCATACCTTCCTCTTGGGGTTCCCAAAACGTGTGTCTTTCACGTAACAGCAAGCTTTTTCTGGCGCCGTTGCCGGGGAGGTCAAGCCTTCTGTTAGGGGAGTCTCTCACTTCCAATCTCTTTACTTTGTTATTGTCTTGCTTAGTTTATTTTTATTTTGTCTTGTTTGCTCTCTTTATCAAAATACAAAAAAAAGTTACTTGTTTTTATTTTGTTATTTCGGCCTAGTGTTCTTTTTGCTAAAATGAGTACTCCTGAGAACACCAAGTTGTGTGACTTCACTAGCACAAATAATAATGATTTCATATGCACTCCTATTGCTCCACCTGCTTCTAAAGCAGACTTTTATGAAATTAAACCTGCTCTATTAAATCTTGTTATGAAAGAGCAATTTTCTGGTGTTAGTACTGATGATGCTGCTGCCCATCTTAATAATTTTGTTGAACTTTGTGAGATGCAAAAGTATAAGGATATAGATGGGGATATTATAAAACTGAAATTATTTCCTTTCTCTTTGAGAGGAAGAGCTAAAGAATGGTTGCTATCTTTGCCTAGAAATAGTATTGATTCATGGACTAAATGCAAAGATGCTTTCATTGGAAAATATTATCCTCCTGCTAAGATTATATCCTTGAGAAGTAGCATTATGAATTTCAAGCAATTTGATAATGAACATGTTGCCCAAGCATGGGAAAGAATGAAATCATTGGTAAAGAATTGTCCCACCCATGGACTGACTGCTTGGATGATCATCCAAACCTTTTATGCAGGACTAAATTTTTCTTCGAGGAACTTGTTGGATTCGGCTGTGGAGGGACCTTATGTCCATCACTTTGGGTGATGCAACAAAGCTTCTTGATGATATGATGATTAATTATTCTGAGTGGCATACCGAAAGAACTCCTCAAGGTAAGAAGGTAAATTCTGTTGAAGAAACCTCTTCTTTGAGTGATAAGATTGATGTTATTATGTCTATGCTTGTGAATGGTAAATCTCATGTTGATCCAAATAATGTTCCTTTAGCTTCATTGGTTGCTCAAGAAGAGCATGTTGATGTGAACTTCATTAAAAATAACAACTTCAACAACAATTTATAGGAATAATTTTGGTAGCAACAATTATAAGCCTTATCCTGCTAATAGTGGCAATGGTTATTTTAATTCTCATGGTAGAACTGGATTGCCTAGTGAGGAAAGGATGCTAGAAATTGAAAGGGCTACTAAGAACTTTATGCAATCACAATATGAGCAAAATCAATTGTTTACTAAAACTATGAATGAACAATCTGCTATGTTGAAAAATATAGGGCACCAACTCGAAAATTTGAATAGGGAGATTTCTGGTTTGCAAACTAAGATTTCCATGCTGAAAACCGTATTTCATCCATGTCTGAAGCACAATCTTCTTTAATTATAAAATGGCAGCCAAACCTGAAACTCTTGATAGTAATACTTTTGCTACTGCCAATGCTATCCAAGTTAAAATTGACAACAATATTAGGATGTTGGCTGAGTTGCATGCTAGGTGGGAAAGAGGATAAAATTGAAAAAGAGAATAGTATAGCTAGAGTTTGTACTATTACCACCACTAGTAATGCTAATGTTTCACATGCTAGTAAGCCTCCTACTATCAATGGTAACATAATTGGTGTTGGCAATGTTTCTACTACCTCTGCAAAACGTTTAAAATTGCCCAAAACCACTGAAACTGTTCCTGATAAGAGTGCTGAAATTTTTCGAAATATGGGAGACAATGGTTCCTTTGCCATTGATCATAATGATTTTGATTTTGATGATTGTAATATTTTGAAGTAATTATGTTCTTGCAAAAGCTAGCTAGAAGTCCTAATGCTAGTGCTATTAATATGGCTTTCACAAAACATATTACAAATGCTCTCATACAAGTAGGGAAGAGAAACTAAAACATGAAGCTTCTATCCCTAGAAAGTTAGAAGATGGTTGGGAGCCCATCATTAAGATGAAGGTGAATGATTTTGATTGTAATGCTTTATGTGATCTTGGTGCTAGCATTTCTGTTATGCCTAAGAAACTTTATGATATGCTTGATTTGCCACCTTTGGAACATTGTTATTTGGATGTTTATCTTGCTGATAATGCTATGAAGAAACCTTTGGGGAGAGTTGATGATGTTCTTATTATGGTTAACAATAACCTTGTCCCCATTGATTTTGTTGTTATGGACATCAAATGCAATGCATCTTGTCCTATTGTTTTGGGAAGACCTTTTCTTAGAACTGTTGGTGCCATTATTGATATGAAAGAAGGAAATATAAGGTACCAATTCCCACTCAAGAAAGGTATGGAACACTTCCCTAGAAAGAGAATGAAGTTGCCTTTTGATTCTATTATTAGAACAAGTTATGATTTGGACGCTTCTTCACTTGGAAACACTTGATTTTCACTTTCTGCGCCTAGCTGAAAGGCGTTAAAGAAAAGCGCTTATGGGAGACAACCCATGTTTTTATTTCTGCAATTTTTCTTTTTCTTTGAGTCTTGGAGTTTGCTTACTTCTGTAAAAACTCCTTTGTATCTTTATTTTATTGCATTGTTGTGCCAAGTAAAGCCTCTAATAGAAAGTTGATGCTAGATTTGGATTTCTGCGCAGAGACAGATTTTTGCTGTCCACCGTTTTGAGCTGTACGCACTCCAGAAAAATCTAAAAATTCTGAAAAACTTCAGGCGTGATCCTCATATATGTACGCAACTTTCATTAGTTTTACTTTTCGCATATGAGCAACTTAAGTGCCTCGAAAAAATTCGTCTTTCCAGACTGTTCTGTTTTTGACAGATTCTGCCTTTTATTTCGCATTCTCTCTTTTACTGTGTCATCACAGAATATGTGAATTTTTGATTATGCACTAACCCTCTAATGAGAATTACTCTAAGTTTGGTGTGAAGGAAGTTTTCAAGGATCAAGAGAGGAGGATGATATGATATGATTAAGAAGAGTGAAAAGCCTAAGCTTGGGGATGCCCCCGTGGTGCATCCAAGCATATTTCAAGAAGACTCAAGCGTCTAAGCTTGGGGATGCCCAAGGCATCCCCTTCTTCATCAACAACTTATCAGGTCATCTCTAGTGAAACTATATTTTAATTCTTTCACATCTTATGTGCATTACTTGGAGCGTCTGTGTGCTTTTATTTTTGCTTTGTTTTATGAATAATTTGGATCCTAGCATTCTTGTGTGGGAGAGAGACACGCTCCGCTTTTTCATGTGAATACTCGTATTCTTCACTTATATTTGTTGAGTATTCTTAACTAGCTACTGCAATGCTTTTAGCTCCTGTTTTTCATGCATCTCTTGTTCAGAGCTGTTAGTTCTTGTAGAGAAGTACTCCCGTATTTCATTTTTATATTAGTTGGAGAGTTTGTGTTGAAATAAGTTGATTGGTGTTTGGTTGGAAACAGAAAATGCTACATGTGGTAGATGGTATATTGAAAAGACATATTCATTCTTCTAGATCATTGTCTTGGATAATTTGATGCTTTGCAATTGTTTTGAGCTCTCAAGTAGGTCATGTTTAAGCTCTTGCATCATGTAGTTAAAGCCTATTAGTGGAGAACTACCGTAGAGCTTGTTGAGACTTGGTTTGCATGTTTGTTATCTCTAAGGTCTAGATATTTTCTGGTACAGTGTTTGAGTAACAAGGAAGATAGTGTAGAGTCTTATAATGCTTGCAATATGTTTTTATGTAAGTCTCGCTGTACCAGTTGATATCATGTGTTTGCTTCAAACAACCTTGCTAGCCTAAACTCTGTACTGAGAGGGAATGCTTCTCGTGCATCCAAACCTTGAGCCAAATCCCATGCCATTTGTGTCCACCATAACTACCTATTATGTAGTATTTCCTGCCATTCGAAGTAAATACTTCATGTGCTACCTTTAAACTATTCAAAACTTTATTACTCCTTATTTGTGTCAATGTTTTATAGCTCATGAGGAAGTTTGTGGCGTTTTCTCTATCACCTTGTCATTTACTCATGACAAACTTTCACCAATGGACTAGTGGCATATACATCCGCTTATCCAATAACTTTGCAAAAAGAGCTGGCAAATGGGGTGCCCAGTTCCAATTAATTACAACTATAACTGTTTAATTCTCTTCGCATGAGTTGTCATGATATATCAGAAGCAATATTCAAAATGTTAAACAATTTCAAAAAGACACTCCTCCATGGTATGTGATTGTTGGAAGGCACCCGAGATTCGATTAGCCATAGCTTGTGTAAGCAAAGGTTGGGAGGAGTGTCATACCAATTTATAAATGTGCATGTGTAAACAAAAGAGAAGAGGGATGATCTGCTCTTGGGTAGAAATAACGTCCTTCATGGGAGCCACTCTTCAAAGTCTGGGTGACAAGGGGGATAGAGTACCCACTGCCATTCGTTGACAACAACAAACACCTCTCAAAAACTTACTTTATGCTCTCTATATGATTTCAAAAACCTAAAAAGCTCGAGCACATGATTTAATCCCTGCTTCCCTCTGCGAAGGGCCTTTCTTTTACTTTATGTTGAGTCAGTTTACCTACTCCTTTCTATCTCAGAAGCAAACACTTGTGTCAACTTTGTGTGCATCAATTCTTATATGCTTCCTTATTGCACTTGTTATATTACTTTGTGTGGACAATATCCATGAGATATATATGTTGAAAGTTGAAAGCAATTGCTGAAACTTAAATCTTCCTATGTGTTGCTTCAATGCCTTTATTTAGAATCTATTGCTTTATGAGTTAACTCTTATGCAAAGTTTTTTGATGCTTGTCTTGAAAGTACTATTCATGAAAAGTTTTTGCTTATATGATTCAGTTGTTTACTCTTTATCTATTTGTTAGCAAACTATAGACCATTGCCTTGAGTCACTTCATTCATGACATGAGCCTTGCAATATTATTTGATCAAGATTGTGTGAAGCATGTCTCCTCAGAAATTATTTTGTTGTTATCGTTTTACCTACTCGAGGACGAGTAGAACTAAGCTTGGTGATGCTAGATACGTCTCCAACGTATCTATAATTTCTAGTGTTCCATGCTTATATTATACCAATTGCTACATCTTTTATTCACACTTTATATCATTTTTATGCATTTTCTGGGACTAACCTATTAACAAATGCCACAGTGACAGTTCATGTTTTCTGCTGTTTTGGGTAGAACTAAGGAGAGACGAAGGGGGCCGTGGGCCGTCCTCACCACGTGGCGGCGCGGTCCCACCTCCTGCCGCACCGTGACGTGGTGAGGGGGCCACGGACCTCCACCGACGCCGCCCCTTCGCCTATAAATTGCCTTTGATGGGAAAACCCTAAGTACCCGAGTCAATTTCCATGAAAAGTTCTAGAGCCACCGCCGCCGTCAACCCTAACTCGGGAGGGTTCTGAAGCTCTTCGGAGAGGGGAATCATCACCAGATGGCTTTACATCGCCATGTCTGCCTCCAGAGTGATGTGTGAGTAGTTCATCTTTGGACTATGGGTCCATAGCAGTAGCTAGATGGTTGTCTTCTCCTCTTGTGCCATCATGTTTAGATCTTGTGAGCTGCCTATCCTGATCAAGATCATCTTATTGTAATGCTATATGTTGTGTTTGCTGGGATCCGATGAATATTGATACCATGTCAAGTTGAATACTGGATATTATGTCTATGTCTTTTATTATCTTGCGTGCTCTTAGTTGCTTGTTGATACTCTGGCCAAGTGGATGCTTGTGACTCCAAGAGGGAGTATTTATGCTAGATAAGGGTTCAGTCTCCATTTAATCTGGGGGAGTGACAGCAACCCCTAAGGTTGTGGATGTGCTGTTGCCACTAGGGGTAACCTAATGATGCTTTGTCTAAGGATGAATGTGTTGTTTACATTATGCACTTTAATTAATGCAATTGTCTGTTGCTTGCAACTTAATACTAGAAGGGGTGCGGATGCTAACCTGAAGGTGGACTATTTAGGCACAGATGCATGCTGGATAGCGGTCTGTGTACTTTGTCGTAATGCCCAAATGAATCTCATAGTAGACACCACAACTTGCACATGCATGTTAAGCACTTATCAATATTGTCAATTGCCCAGCTGTAATTTGTTTACCCAGCATGTTAGTTATTTATTATGGAGAGACACCACTAGTGAAGTGTGGACCCCGGTCCATTCTTTTACATCTGAAATACAACCTACTGCAATCATTGTTCTTTTTCATTCTCTGCAAACAAACATCATTTTCCACACTATACGTCTAATCATTTGTTTTCAGCAAGCCGGTGAGATTGACAACCTCACTGTTAAGTTGGGGCAAAGTAGCTTGATTGTGTTGTGCAGGTTCCACGTTGGCACCAGAATCCCTGGTGTTGTGCCGCACTACACTCCTTCACCAACAACCTTCAGAAGTGACTTTGATCTCCTACTGGTTCGATTAAACCTTGGTTTCATACTGAGGGAAAACTTGCTGCTGTACTCATCATACCTTCCTCTTGGGGTTCCCAACGAACGTGTGTCTTTCACGTAACAGCACGCAGGCAGAAAACCCTATTTTTTCCTTTTAAGTTTCAGGGACCCAAACGACGTCCAAATGACCTACAAAATTACGAGCGTCAATATTTGGAAGGAAGAAGACTTGGGGTGAAGGAAGTGAGCAAACGGAGGCCGGAGAACCAAAAGAGGGTGGCCCACGCGGCCCCTGTACCTGGCCACGTGGGGCCCACTCTTTTGGCCCTCGTGGCTCCGTTGCCGACGAACTTTTCTCCACCGACATCGTCTTGACCTAGAAACGCCTATAAAAAAAGCCCCCCGACGTTCTCTGGAAGGAGTGCCGCCATAACACAGAAACGCCGAAAGAGAGATCTGGAGCTGCAGATTGGAGGGGGAAAACTCCGGCGGGGCGCTACCGGCGTGGTCTCCATCTTCTCCATCGACATCTCCACCGTCTCCATGATGAAGAAGGAGTAGTCCACCTCTGGACTATGGGTTTGTGGAAGTAACTTATGTATCTCTCCTCTCTTTGAGCTTCACTAATTAGTACCGTATGAGCTGCTGAACATGATTACGGTCATCTATGTAATTCCTATGCGGTGAATCTTTTTATGAGTTAATATATGTTTGAGATTGCAAATGTTTTGTTTCAGTTATGAATATAGATGCATATTATGTACCCCGTTCTTATTCACTTGTTATGATCAAGCATGTTTATGAGAGCGTGTGTGTGGTGATGTGTGCATTAGTTGGAGTAACGGGGAGGTGGCTAGTGCGGTGAACGTGAGAGATAGTTCCGCGATCCACTTGGGTATCTTTACCATACTTTGTTGCCTCACTAGGGATAAACAAAAATACCATGCTACCGGAGATGTGGGTGTGACCATTGCCAACTCATGACTAGATCTAGCGTGTTCTTATTTTAACTTCATGTCATGATAATTAAACTATACTCTGAGTTATCTTAATTAATAAGGTGTTATGATTTAGTTTGCATCTTGGTGGAGTATAAGTGAGATTAATAACCAAAAGGTCTCTATGTTAGGACGTGATGCCCATATAATTAGTAACTTGTCATTAAACTTTGTGTTGCGATCTCATATGTCAACTCTATTGTTCCATTGTCTACCACTTTATTAAAGACCATGAACCCGGTCCATTTTTAATCATAAGAAACACCTTTCCAACAACTTTTACCACTTTTCCATTTTCTGCAATTATTAAATCCGAAAATACAAAAACACTTTTACATCTTGCATACATCATTAAAAACCCAAAAATATCATTTATCATTGTTATCATCATCCTTGCATATTTATTTACCACCATCATTGCATATTTATTTCTTGTTTGCATCACATACTATCTTGATATCATTCTTACACCTTGTGCTTGACAACCACAGGTGAGGTTGAGGACCAAAACATTTAGCTTTGTTTTGTAGGTAACCAAAAGAAGGATAGGAAGATAAACCTTTCACTACTGATTTCCCGAGAGTTCGATATTAAACCCTCGAGTCACCCTCGTGGGGAAAACACGTCTTCCACTTACTACATACTCTGCACTTGGAGGTTCAACCTAACCCCGTATACTTTATCTTGCAGGTAGCTACTGAAGGCTATCACTTCTATGGGTATCACATATACACAAGAAAATAATACAAATATTGAAGCGGCCCTTGGAGACAGTCACCTTCAAGTTTCTGGCGAAGAGGGTAACTTTCCTAGAAGCTGAAATTGAAGCGGCCCTGAAACTCGCTTGCGACAATGTCGACAAGGTGATTGAAGCCAGAAAGGAGTTGGCGCAGAAGGGAGAAGTGGCCAACAAAGCGATCCTTTCGTTGCTAGAAGATCTGAAGAAGATGATGGCCAGCAACCTCGACCTGACGAGGCAGGTTGGGAAACTGCAAAATGAGTTAGCGCTCGCGTACAAGGAAGCTCTGATCGGAAAGTCAGGGGAGATCCCATGGCCATCGGATGCATAGTTTCCCACTTTATATGTTTATGTTTCAGCAATTCGAACTAGCTAGATTCCAAAAGGGTTATGTATCTAGGTTTTGTAATTCTGCCGTGTTGAAGATCGAGTAATATATATGTAATGTGATGTATTTGCCGTGTTTATTCCACGTCATCTCTTTCCCGTAATAAAAACTTATGTAAGTCTAGCATAGTCCGAACATTATTTTAGAATCAACATCCGTGACGTTCTGGCAAGTTTCGTCGAACGTAACTGGGCTACTGGGCCGCGGGATGAAAATCCGCGATGAAACATATGGAAAACGTCGCGCGCACCCGGCCCATTATCAGAAAACCCAAAACGTCGAGAGCAAAATCAACTTTTCGACCCACCGCGACGGAAACACGCGGCGTTATAAGAAAGTCGTCGCCAAAACGTCGTGGATCGAGACTATTTTGGTAGTGAATGTAGCATATGGGGAGAAATATTTGTAGGCGCCACCTTATATATGACGTGTCTTTGTTTTATTGGATGGCCACGAGAAGCAAGGAGATGCAAGCATTTCTAGGGAGCTTAGTGGTTGTAAGGATACGTTTTGATTGCCTCTCTCGGGCTACTCTCGTGAGAAAGAAAGAGAGGAGGTTTGTTTGTGGCAGCTAGTTGCTGCGGTATTCCTTTTGTCTCAGATCCTTCGATTGCTGAGGCCCGTGCTCTCCGTGACGGTTTAATTCTGGCTAGCCAGGTGGGCTGCAATCGCATCGTAGTTAACTCGGACTGCATGGCTGTGATCGACGTGATGGCAAATGACGGTAATTCTCTTGGTCCTGCTGCCGCAATCTATGAGGAGTGTACGCGCCTTTGTCGTAATTTTTCAGTAGTTGTTTTTATGCATTGTCCTAGGGAGGCCAATATCGCATCACATGTTTTTAGCTTGTCAGAGGAGCCCCCTGATTATCTCACGAGTGTTATGGTGAACGATGTATCTTTGTTATCAAATGAGTAAAAACAATACAACTTTAAAAAAAAGAGACGGCGGCCTAGGGTTTCAACCCTAGCGGTTAGCCGTCGCCGCAGGTGCCATCTGCATCTTAGTCGTCGCCTTCGTCTAATAATTGACGGGTCCTCAGCTTCTCTAAGTGTCGCTCTGGCACTAGAAGGGGTGGAGACCTTAGACCTGTGCAGGGCGCTATACAAATATCTTTAATGTTAGAGCTTCATTTTGGTTGTTGTCTTCTTCGTCAATTGAGATGGCATAGTCTGCAACAAGTGATTTTTCGCGCTTTGTTTGTTGTCGAGATCTCCTTCCCGACGCCAATGGTAGATTTGCAAGATTAATTTTGTCTAGGTATGGTTATTCATATCTTGATTTACCAGATCAATCTTGGATTGTTTCTCATGGCTGCCACGAGGAGGTTTGTCCTCGCATTATCTATCCCGGCTACTACATCTTCGGCAATGGTGACTCGTTCTCTCGGCTCCCAATGACGTTGACAAAGTGGATCGGTTATTTGTCCCTGCAATATTAGTGGTGATGCTCTTACCGATTTTGCTTGATTAATTTAATAGTTGCATGCGTGCACAAAGCCTTGTCATGCGGCTCAAACTTAAAAGGGGAGAACCTTCATAGGTATTCACAGGTATATAGTTTGATGTTTCCGGCGTTGTTCTATGGCTGCCTTCAGAAAAGTAAAAGATTGTGTCACGGAACAAGAACGGGCTTGAAAATCTCACAGATTTAGATTTGCTCGTCTTTCGTAGTATTGTTTATGTAATCGTCGATTAATCTTTGTTGGTTTAATATATATGGAAAAATTTAAAATTATACCTAAGGAATCAGACCATTTGCGTTTCCTCTTCTTTTATTCACTCGTAAGATATGGAAATTTCAGCAGGCCGCCTCCCCTGTGTCTCCTCCATAGCTGAAAGTGCAATCGCCGTTTCAAACAGATATCCCCTATATATAAAAGTACGTGCGATTCGCGACCCGTCGCGCTATCCACGTCGCCTTTAAACGATAGCCGTCCGATCACGCCTAACAATGTCCCAGATGGGCTCGCGCTTTTAGCTACTGTAGCAGTCCAATTTCTACCAATCGTGAGAGGACATGTCGCCCCCGCACGAAATTTGGCGCACGCTTTTGCGGAAAACCCCTGCAAAGGACCTAATCGTAATTTTCGGAAAGCCCGGGGACTTTTGTACAAAAGCGTCACAGATCCCTCCTTCTCCTCTCTCCCTCCCGCGACGCCGCGGATCGCCAGTGGCGCCAGAGCGCATCGCCGTCGCCACGGCCCTTCCCGGCCACCTCCTTCTCCTCTCTCCCTCCCACGAAGCGGCCCACTGCCCAGCCCACGGCCGTAGCCCGTTCTCCCTCCTCGCTGATTGGCGCTTGACGAGACGGCGCACGCGCCGGAATCGCCGTCGCCGCATCTGGCCGCCGCCGGCCACACTCCGGTGACCTAGGCGGGGCGACGCCGCCACGTACGGGTCGCCCACGACGAGGCGCGTCCGACGCGCCAAGCCGCGCGTCCCAGAACGCGATGGCGCGCCGCCGGCGTCGACGCCGCCGCCGCGGCGGCTCGGCCCCCCGGTGACGTCGCCACGGCCGTGGGCTGGGCAGTGGGCCGCTTCGTGGGCTGGGCCGGCTGCAGTGCGGCCGGCTCGGGCTTTTTTTTCTCCTTTCTTCTTTTCATGTTTTCCTTTTTATTCTACTTTTCTTTTTAAAAAAACTTTTATATATTTTGAAATACAGCTTCGATAATTTTTAAACCTGCAAAATTTCAAAATGTAGACATTTTCGAATTCCAATTTTACCACCGAAAAACATCATACAAATTTACATATTTTAAAATTTCAGCTGTCTTCCAAATCTAACTACGAACGACAAAAGAATTACGACCTTAATACGGTTCCACTTTAACCGATTTTTTAAATCTAAACGTTCTTAAACCATAAACTTTTCTTGAATGACAACCATTTTCAAATTTGAGCAATCTCCAAAACCTAACATTTTTAAAAAGAATTTTTCACCCAAGTTCAATGATCTCCAGGACTTCGACAATTCGAGAACGTTGCCATTTTCAAATTAGAATTCAAAGAACACAGGCGCGGCATTTGCCGCGCTTAGATGGCTAGTTTTTTTATCAAGGGCGATGATTTGGTGTCCGACTTCGTGATTACAATTTAGCCGTCTCGATGAACCCTTAAAGAGGTTCTCTGCTCTGCTAATAATTGTTGGCGAAAAGCTTAAGCAGGTGTTCTTCACGTGATGAAAACATAGGCGGAAAGCAGACAGACACGGAGTACAAAATCTAAAGGCTCTTCTTTTCTCCTAGTTTTAAAGATCCCGCGGTTAATTAAGGTGTGTGTACAAAATCATAGCTCTATCCACTACTACAGATCGATCAATTTAACCTCTTGGTCGCATAAGAATAGAACAGCCCCGTGTGGGATGTCACCTATCGATCCCTATTACAAATTTAAAGTCTTCAGCGAGTGCTATAACTGTGTATGATGTAGTATTCAAAAAAAAGAACTGTGTATGATGTATCTAGTTCATCTTAGACGATTTGGGAGCGCATGTATATGGACCTGGTCGATGATTAGAAGCACTCACATACCCTTGGCGATACTGGGCCTGGCCATGAACGCGGAAGGAAGCGCGCGATTGTTTCCTGTTTCCACTTTTACCTGCTTCGCTAGCATCGCTTCTCCTTTTCTTGTTGGATGAACTGCTTCCTGTTTCTTATGCAAATGATGTATATGTGTCGGTGCACTACTTCAAAATAATGTGTATATGAAAATTATGTGTAACATCCCAAAAATATTATAAGTATTATTATTCCAAAAATGAGAGCCAACAAAAACTTTTGCTAAATTATTATGTGTTGATTGTAAATTGTTGCTTGTGATAATTATTTCTTGTCACTTGTGATGTTGTTTGCTTGAATTAAAAACTTTGAATGCAAAAACAAAAGTGGAAACAAGAAAGAAATAAAAATGACAAGTGACACACAATTCTCCAAGAAAGAAGAAAATTTTGTTCAAACAAAATTTCAGTGGAATGGTATAGGAAACCCCTCATTTGTATTCTTACTACTTATCTCTCCCAAATAATATTTTACACCTATTTTAAAAATTCAAAAGTAAAAACAATTGAAATGAAACAAAATGTCATAATTAAAAACATATGAAAGAAAATGATTCAAAACATTTTATTTTGCAAAGCCAAATTTTGTGGAGCTTCTACATGTTATGGGGAGGCCCCACAATTATTTGCAAATTTATCTAAAATGTTTAAGTGCCCTAAATAAATCCTAGAAAAGCTAATGGACAAATAAAATAAAATAAAGAAAAGCATGAAAGAAAAGGAGGCAGGGGGTTTTGGCAAAATTGCCATCGTCTACCTCACCCCCTCGCCCCGACGCACACTGCCGTGTCGCCGTGGCTCGCGGCAAAACCACAACTCACAGCGGTCGGCAAAGCGCAGCGTGTCCTCCACAAGAAAATGGGGCTCGACTTTGGAGATATGCCGCTGGTGGAGGATACAAAAGAATTCACGAACACCTGCAAGAAGGCTCCGTTCTCCGATTCGGCAATCAACGGGTTGAGGACCCTCCTCAGACTGAACCTGCCGTCCATGATGGCTGTGGATGAAGCTTTGATTCGCCTTGCTGGTCCAGGGGAAGCGACTTCCCGCCACCGACGGCGCTAGACGTCTCCGCCTGATCTGCTTCCCGATCCTTAGACCACGCCGCGTAGTTGCGTTTTGAAGAGATGACAATATATTTTTCTGAGAGATTAGACGGTGTAGGTTGAGACCTTTTCGTCTTGCATGCCTGTCTTGTATGACTTTTCTTTTTGGACTCGGCCGTGTCATGTTTGCTTCTCCTATATCAATATAAAAGGCAAAAATTTTGCCTCGTTTCAACAAAAGATGACATATGAGAGTACATGTAGACTTATCTAACTGTTAGCCTTTGCAACTTGTGAGCTTGAGGATTCCATAAATCAGCCTAAAAGACCAGTCTCCAATCCTTTCACATGTACTCCCTCCGTTCTAAATTAATTGGCTCTGTTTTAGTATAAGTTGTACTAAATCCGAATCAATTAATTTGGAACGGAGGGAGTAGTATACTGTACACCTTCATCAATTTGTAGTATAAAAACAACCACATCAATCTGTAGTCTGAACCTAGCAGTACGAAATTCTCAAAAGCCAGAAGGCAGGGAAACAACAAGAATAAAAATGTATCACAAATTCGGTTGAGCAGCGTGAGAGGAGGCATAGAGTTCCGAGTTAGTCAAGAAAAAGTGGGGAAAAAGAGCAGGGAAAGAGGGGGTGGGGAGAAACGACGGTAAGGTAAAAATAGATTGGTGACCCAAGCGACAAGCATGGCTGCAAGAGGCGTCGCTGTCAGAGTATGGAGGACAGAGGGCAGTGGAAGGGATGAGGACATATATAGACGCGTGAAGTAAATGATGAGTATGCAGCGGGATTGTAACTGACCAGCACTATCGGCCGCCGGCAGCGAGCAGCTTGATCGCCATTAATGGCTCCACGAACTCAGGATGAACTCCAATCGATTGGAGACGTTTCGTCATCTCCAATGGGTCATGCCGCTTGCCCCACGTGGCGCTTCTCCTCCCGTGCTGCTTCGTGTCGCCTCCAATTTTTCCTCTAGCTTTTTCTCGATCATCGCTAGGCGACGCTTCATTTTATTTTTTTGAGATTTTCTATGCGACGCTTCATTTTTGTTTTTGAGAGTTTCTATGAGACGCGACGTGTGTAGCTGCATCGGAAAATCATTGAGGCCCCAATCCCTTCGTTTTGAAGCCCCGTTTGCTCGCACGTCGGTCGGTCCAGTAACCAGGTTATTGGGCTCTAATGGATTTTTGTGACCCAACTAACCACGGAACGTATATTTGATCCGCAGAGTAGCGTCTCCAGGGACAACCGACCCAGTTCGGCATCTGAAGCGCATCCGACGGATGTAAACAGCCCGATAGGGCGATCCGACGGTCAAAATCGTCCAGTTCATGAGAGGCTTCGTACGTGTCTCGGTTGTAATGTCCCTGATAGGGAAATCGGAACGATGTGACGGAACAGTTCATTCTTATATATTTT
This sequence comes from Poa pratensis, assembly GCA_947311845.1. Taxonomy (NCBI): domain Eukaryota; kingdom Viridiplantae; phylum Streptophyta; class Magnoliopsida; order Poales; family Poaceae; genus Poa; species Poa pratensis. The sequence goes on from CAMZMU010000035.1 coordinate 49,597,383, forward strand.
TTTTTGGGAACTAGTTCATTCTTATCTATTATCGGCCGGGCAACGTCCGGCTAATGATTAGTGTGTTGGAATAATAGGCATACTATATTTGAGTCTACCTTATTTTTTTTCTTAGAGACACATTACATAACCCATATGAGTAGTTTTGAAAGTCTGACTGTCTGTATATATGCATCGGATCTTCCTCTAAAAAAAAAAAAAAAAAAAGTTTTGAAAGTCTGAACATGCGGGCTAGGTTTGAGATTGACGCTCGTTGTCGATGAAAATGTCGCCTACCACCAACGAACATTTCGAGAAATAAACAAAACTATGGTTTAAACAGTGGTGGTGGGTTGAAAACACAACCAACCAGGTTCTCTGGTTGAGCCCACCCCGATTTTCATTCTGGATTCGGCACTGCTGAACAAGCTGTTACAAAAGATAGAAAGAAAGCGACGAAGAGCGGAAAGATCAAACCAACGGGGACATGACATTTAACGTGGAAAACCCCTCCAAACTAAGGAGAGGAAAAAAACACGGGCGTCAGCCAGCAATATTTCACTGTATCGGGGTGAGGTTACAAACGCCGTGGGTTTACAATGTGTGGCTTACCCTAACCGACGGCTTACAAGATGTATTTATAGTGGACAAACGCTAAGTCGGCTGCAGTCCAACTCAGAAACGATACATACCGTACCGCGGGGGTGGCAACGCCCCGCGCCCCCCTCCGTGCATACCGGATGGGCCTACGAGTGTGATGGACCAACTTCTGACTCCGGGACGCTACACTCTCCTAATTACAAGCTGCCCTTTATCAATACATACGAATTTGGATCACAAAAACAACAAGCTTTCCTACCGCTCAGCTGAGCTCTCGAGGAGCACCGGGGAAGGACGAACTTTCTGCGTTGCCACCATACATCCGCCTGGTCTCGACGGACGATCGACGCCGTCCGTACTTGCTAGGCACCGTTCCGCCTGGTCTCGAATCAACCTCTCCTCGATTAATAGCACATAAATAAAAGGAGACTAGTAATCTCCCGGCCGGAAGATTCCTCAACTGGATTTTTTTTGAGAGAAATTCCTCAACTGGATTGGATGAAGCGCCCGTCCACCCACGTAAACCAGAGCACACCCATCGTAATCACCTGTGAGTGACCGTGACGTACCTCCTTTTCGTGTCCTTCGCCATCCTTGCTTGTATGCTTTGCACGCGTCCTTCTCTCACCATTCACGACGTGCTCTTCTCTCATCTAAAATAACTGAACAGTCGAACAACCCAAGCGATTAAATTAGCCTCTTAAACAATTGACATTCAAAAAAAAGAGAGGATTAAACTAGCCTCTAGCGCAGGAGTAGTACGTGTGATCTAGAATTTTTCACACATGGCACTCGATCTCTCCTCTCTCGACTTCGATTAATAGCAGAGAAAGAAAAGGAGACTAGTAATCCCGGAAAAGGAGATTCCTCGACTGGATTGGATCAAACGCCCATCCACCCACATACTCGTCTACGGAGTACGTACGTAGACAAAAGCACACCCATCGTAAGGAAGGACCGTGATATATCCACGCGCAAGCACCTCCTTTTCGTGTGCTCGCACCGTCGCCATCCTTGCCTGTAGCCTTGCACGCGTCCTTCTCACCATCCACGACGTGTCCTGCTCTCAGCTCATAACTACTCCATTAGAGCATCTCCACCGGGGCCTCTAAATTTATGTCCGGCACCCTCAATTGGGCCTCCTTTGGAGGTGCCGGACATGTGTCCGGTCAACATTTAGAGTCCGCCCACAGCGGCACTCACCAAAGGCCCACCCCCAAACGCGCGCAAATGGTCGAACACCTCGGGGGCGTTCAAATAGATTGCAGAAATTTTAAAACGTTCAAATTTCATTCATATTTGTTATATTTTACAAAAGTTTGAATGAAATTGAACTTGGGCGGCCTAGGCGCCGTACCCTAAACCCTAGCCCTAGTCGCTGAAGTTTTCCTCCAGCCACGCCTCGTCGCTGTCGTCGCCGTCGTCGACCACGATGTAGCCGGAGGAGGAGCCGGATGCGCCGTGGCTGGTGGACGCGCCATCATGGCGACGCGGTGTGCGGCTGCAGGAGGCGCCGCCGGAGGAGGACGAGGCCGCCGTTGCCACCGACGTAGGGATGGCACCCGCAGGGTATGGGTAAGGGTGGAGCCACCCCATACCCTTATCCGTCGCCTTCAACCGTACTCGTCACCCGTACCCATACCCTTATGCGGGTACAACTTTTTCCCATACCATTCACCCGTCAGGGTAAAGCATTACCTGTGGGTAAAAATACCCTCATTTGCAACACAGTAGAATGAGTAGAAAAAGTCGTAAAATCATCGTGTAATCATATAACTCTTAGCAGTAGCACATTTTAAACCACATCACAAAATTATAAACTACATCACATTGACATTGTCCAAAGAAACACATTGTAAACATTAGCACATATACTTGTAAACATCAACGCATAAGCAACACATGCGATGATTTTTTATAGTAAAATTAGGTTATTTGTGTGGACCAACTTGAAAATTGTTACATATTTAGAAGGGTACATGGGTACGCGGGTATGGGTTATGTGAACCCATACCCGTACCCTCTCCACCCGATGGGTACAAAATTTTCTCATTTACGTACACATAGGTATTTTTTTCCGTCCAAACCCTTACCCTAATAGGGTTTTTACCCGCAGGGTACGTGGGTGATGGGTACCCATTGCCATCCCTACACCGACGTGGCCATTGCAGCCATGTAGCCGGGGCTGTCGCGCTCGATGGTGGTCACCGAGTGCACGATGGCGGCGAGGAACCCCGGCGAGTCGCCGTCGTGCTCGTTCCGCAACGGGGACGGCACGGCGTACCCGTACGGGATCGTCTCCACGGGAGGTGGAGGCGTCCTGGCTCTAGGGCAGCGCAGGTAGAGCCGTCCGCGTGGTGGCGAACGCCGTTGTTCGCGGCGCTCGCGGATGACGATGCCGGTGCCTCCTCCTCCACGACGCGGAGGCGAGCGCGGCTCGTCCTTCACCGGGCGGCAGCCGCGGCGCTGCTGCACCTCCTGGTGCCGAGGCCGCATGGGCAGCAGCCGCAACGGGGTGGGGTTCCCCGTCCTTGCGTGCTGGCGCGCGGCGGCGATGGCGGAGTCGACGGTGTGGCCGGTGCCGTCCCACCACTGGTGGCGTCCGTCCGCGTTGTGGCTGCGTCTCCGTCTCGTGCCATCGAAGAACGCGAGCGCCTCCGTCTGCTCGTGCTCGAACCGCCGCAGCCACCCGCCCAGTTGTTGTCATCGTACTCCGGGAGGGTGCGCTCGTGCGGGGTCAGCCAGGAGCGACGCCGCACGATGTCGCGCCGGATCTAGTCCGGCGTCTCCGGCAGCGCCGGCACAGGGAGGCCGCCGTGGGGGGACGTGCGCCACCCTGAGGGCAGACGCGCGTACGGTGGCACCAGAAGGCCGTAGCGGTACAGGTCCCACGCCTCGTCGGTGGAGACCGTGCGCCCGCTGCGCCGGCTGCTGCTGTCCGACTACCAGTTCTTCGCCATGGACGCAGAGGGAGACTGGGCTCGGAGGGTGTGGGAGAGGGAGAGAACAGAGAACAGAGGGTGTGGGAGAGAGGGCGGTGTGGGAGAGAGGGCGCCGTCGGAGAGGCGATTTAAGGGCAGAGGAGGGGGCGGTGCGCGAGCATCCGCGCCGGCGTAAATGCGTTGCGTGGAAACGCCGCGACGCCGGCGCGTGGACTGCTGCGCATGCAGTCGCCGGCGTTAATGCGACGCGTGCCGGCAGGCCTACCGCCGCCGTCTCGTCGCATCGCCTCCCGTCCAGTCCCATCGCCTGGCCGTCAAGTCCAATCGCCTGGGAGACTGTACGGCGACTGACTGCCATTAACGCGGCGGAACAGCCTCCTGCGCGCCTTCATTAACACGGGCGCGGCGCGTCGTGTGTATGACGGGCGGGCCAGCGCTGTCAGGGCCGTGGCCGAGGCGATGTCCGGCACCCCAGAAGGGCCTCTAAACTTGGAGGCCCTCCTGGGGGTGCCGGACACAAAATCGCTCGGAGCGATCCTTTGGGGGGTGCCGTTGGTGGCGGTTTTTGCTGTTCGGCCCCCCAAAGGGCCTTTGGGGGTCCTTTAGAGGCCCTGGTGGAGATGCTCTTAGCTGAAGAAAAAAGAAGTCGCTTTTAACCATAGAACTGCTAGATGTCTCGTGGATCGAACCCTGAAAATCGAAATCCTGCCGTTTGCATCCCGATCTATCAAAAACCAGTGTAAATAGAGCCTAGGAACATATTTCTTAGAGAAATAAAATAAAATTACTATTGCCACTGTCGCAAGCAACGCTGCTCCGCATGTCATTCTCATTTTCTTCCCCAGTGTACGTGTGATGGACTCTTGAGAAGCAGAGGTGGCGCTTCCTATCCTAGCAGCAGTGTGGGAGGCACTCGCCCGCGCCATCGCCGTGCCCTACCGCTTAGTGTGCTCTAGCTAACCCAGGGGCGGAGGTAGGATTAGCTAAATTAGGATGTTGAGGGGGACCGGTTAGAGTAAAAGAATTAAATCATGCACTGTTCATGTACTTATTAGGAACAAATCCATGGTGTTAGGGGGGGGGGGGGGGGGGGGGCAGGGCCCCTGCTGGTCCCCCCTAGCTCCGCCACTGAGCTAACCTGTTCTGCTTATTCTCGATGGCTCCATAGATCGATTAGGTTTAAAAGAGGAGAACGCGCCAATCAAGCCGACATGGGGGTTGCCGAGAAAAAAAATGGGGAAGACCGCTAAATTATAATTTACTCTGATTCTGCACGCGGATGGCACTGTGCCCTCTACATATCTCTCATGTTCATTTGCTCCCCTTGATCCATATACTTGGATTTCACAACCCGCTCCTGTGGGAATATCTCATAGGTACGCAATTTGGGTCTCGCCCGGGAATATCCCACACTGATATTATGGTATGTGGTGCTAGAACTCTGAGTTGGTGGCGCCGTGGGCGGACACAAAGGTGGCTGGCAAAGCAACCAAATTCATCAGGGGGACGACAAAACTTACGTACAAGTATGCGGCGATCCGATGCTACATATAGAAGGAGGGTTCAAAGATGACTTTCCGCCGCTGGAGGAGGTATGCGCTCATCCCAAGTGCCTGACACCTGATCCGGATCAACGCCGAACATATCGACACGTGGGCCAATCTAGTCAGTGAAGACAATGGGTACCCGTCTGGGATGTTCTTTTTCTCGGTGCGTAAAACGGATATATGGTTCAATTTAGACCGATGTTTAAAAGTTCAGAAAGCGAACGATCAGGATTTCAACTTCAGGCGTTGTCCCTTCGATATTTACGACTTTAATAAGCTTTTGAAATGGACTTCTTCCCTAACTAAATAAACAACCCATTCGATTAAATTACCTTCTTATAACATTCAAAAAGAGAGGATTAAACTACTCTCTAGCTTAGCTTAGGCTAGCTACACGGCAGGAGTACGGTGATGTGGGACACACAAACGCTATCCTCGGAAACTTTCACAAAGCGTGCGACACATGGCACTCTCTCCTGCACCGATCGAGCAGCTAGCTATCCGTACGCGTGCAAGACAGCTCCTTTTCTTTTCTTTTCTTTTCTTTTCTTTCCTCTCTCTTGCGCCGCGTCTTTCGTCAAGTGGCGCCATCCCATTGGCTGCAGCACGTTCGGGGCCCACCTTCCCAGAAAGTAAGGCCACGAGTTCAATACGGCCACTGGAAAGAGCAGTTTGAGAGGAAAACGCAACGAACACCTGTTGCCGTGGACACATGGTCTGCTACCCCGGATCCTGCTCTTAATAATTTGGTTAAGTTTCGTTTGTCTGTTACTAGTTGTAAGATTATTATTGTTTAGTGTGTTCGTGTCGCCCATCCCGAAAAGGTCGTCTCATCAGCATCGTGAGATACGTCCTGATTTTGTTGAGTTTACGTGGGAAAACTGGAAGAGGATCCATAATATAGTGAGCTCTGAGATGAGCTGAGCACGTATTTAATTCATCGGGAAATCATGGACTCTATCTAGCCGGCATTGGATATTAGAGATGGAAGCATGGGTAAGCACCGCACGCCATCATGTGCCAGCAATTTAACAAGACACCATGCCTGTTTGATCAATCTGCTAAATTTTCTAATTTGATAAATGCATTTGCAAAAAGAAAAATGGAAAGCAATATGTACAATGCAGAGTTTTGAGACCGGAGAGCCAACTTAACAAGACTCATTTCTTTTGGTACATCGATCTCCTAGACTATTGAGGGCTCGTTCGGCTAAAAAAAAAAAGGTGGAGGAATAATGTAGGAATAGAGAAAAAAATTACTGTGACTCTTCCGTTTGGGTTAAAGGAATTGAGCAAAGTAAAACAAAGTTTTAATTTTATCTCAACTTTAAAGGAAAAAAACATGGAAATCTTACAATCCACTCGAACCTCTTTATCCAAAATCGAAGGAACGAAGAAGAGCGGGATCTCTATCGACCTAATAACACGCTAATTTACTTCTTCGGTTGGTTTGACTTTTGTTTGACCATTTTTATCGGTAATCTGGTGCTTTTCCTATTCATGTGGACCAAACAACAAAGTTTGTGAAATTCCTTTGTTTTCCAGTCCTTGTTTTGCACTTGCATTTCTTTTTCTTGTTGCTGCGTTTTTCATATTCATGTGTTTATGGAATCGTGCAAACCAAGTATGTCTTGATTTCTTTACTTCATTTGTTCCAAAATGTCATTCGTGCTTCACTTCGCGCGTTTTTTTCTGGCACAAAACAAAATCACTTACCTACATCAAAGTTTACTCTCTAGGTATGTGTAAATGGCATTGTTACATTATACTCTCTCTGTTTTTTAATATAAGAGATGCATGTAAAAATGAGCGAACATGTAAATTAAAATGTGTCTAGATACATTTGTATGCATTTGAATGTCGACAAATGCTAAAACATCTTATATTAAAAAACAGAGGGAGTACTACATTTGCAATATAGTTTTTTTTGTCATTATACTAATTTTTTAACTTATTTTCAAGTGACTTCGCAGTAACATTTATGCGTTGAACACTAGGAAAATTTCATTCTCACGAAGTAAGTCCTATCTTCTACTCCTCCTGTGTAAATGTGGATGTAGATACATCCACATTTGGTGGATATGAAGTCAACATCGATACTCCTCCTGCTACACACATTCCTCTCCCATAAATGATAAAACCAGTTTCTCGAGCACAAGAAACAAGTGACAAATCAGCAGGATTGTCCCACGGACGGAGAGCACATCACAGCAGCTCAAACAAGCAGTTGGCGTGAAGCTAGCAGAAACCCGTCGGCGGGCGACAAGAAGAAAGAGAGAAAATCAAAGCCGAGGGTGGCCACGCGGACCCCTCCGTCGAAGACCTGTCCGGTACGGCGCGCCCCCTCCAATCCCCTCCCACCACCTCTCTTCTTCCTCCATCCCTTTCCCCTCCCCCACACGCACACCCGCGCGCGCACCACACCATCCTAGCTTCTTCATCCTCCGCTCCACCCACCCACAACTCCTCCCCTACCTACACAGACCCTACCTTCGGCTGCGGCGCGGGCCGACGAGGCGTCCCGAGCTTCCGGCGTGCGAAAGGTGCTGTCTTTTTCTTCTTCGATGGCGGCGGCGGCGGCGATCTGCGGCGAGGGCGAGCCGGCGCCACAGGGGGACCTCGCGGCGCCGGAATGCGACGAGCGGCTGCTGGATCTCGGGGACGGGCGCGCGGCGCTGGTGGCGGGCGGGAAGCGGAGCGTCTACCTCATGGACTGCGAGCCGGTGTGGGGCTGCGTCGCCACGCCGGGCCGCGGCGGGGAGATGGAGGACGCCTGCGCCGCGCTACCGCGCTTCGCCGACGTGCCCGTGCGCCTCCTCGCCAGGCCCGGGACCTCGACGGGCTCGGGCTCGACGCCGACGCGCTCCGCCTGCCCTCCCACCTCTTCGCCGTATTCGACGGCCACGGCGGCGCCGAGGTACATACGCGGGGATCTCGTCATCAAAATTCGTCGTCGTCGTCTCCCTCCCGGAGATGGGCAGAAGCCTCTAGCTAGCCCCTCATGGTGATTTTGCTGACGATCTGCTGTGTCTGGTTTCCTACCGCGCAGGTGTCCAACTACTGCCGGGAGAGGCTGCACGTCGTGCTCAGCAAGGAGCTGAGAATGCCTGCCAAGAATTTCGGCGACATGAGCGACGTGGACATGAAGGAGCACTGGGACGGCCTCTTCACCAGGTGCTTCCAGAGGGTGGACGACGAGGTGTCGGGGCGGGCGAGCAGGCTCGTCGACGGGGAGCAGCGGGTAGAGCCCATCACCGCGGAGAACGTCGGCTCGACGGCGGTCGTCATGGTCGTGTGCTCGTCTCATGTTATAGTGGCAAATTGCGGGGATTCACGCATCGTGCTCTCGCGCGGGAAGGAGCCCGTGGCCCTGTCGATTGATCAGAAGGTAAACTAGGTTCTGTTGTGGGCATGATGGTAATGCATAATTCACTTGTTTTGGGGTCAGTCTTAATATGTATGCCTTGTGTTTCAGCCTGATCGGAAGGATGAGCGTGCGAGAATCGAGGCTGCGGGAGGCAAGGTCATCCAGTGGAATGGTTTCCGGGTGTCCGGCATACTTGCTATGTCACGATCAATCGGTATGCAGCTAGAATTATCTTGCAGCACAAGTTACTTTTTGCATGTAAAATGAATTATACGACATGTGTCATACAAGGACTATAACATTTGAGTTTGAAATTGTCGTCATAGCAGTACCAGAGAATGATACAAAACTAATTGCCAGTGTGCTAGAGGGTAGAGGCAAATGTATTGCTGCTTTGTTTTGATGAAATCCAGGAAAATAGCAGCGCTTTAGGAGTTAATCCTTGTTACTTGTTATTCCTCATTTATGGAATCTGAAGTACCCATTTCTTGGGTGTCACTTGACGGAGTTTCAATCATTTAGGAAAGTGTATGAAAGTCAAATTGGCAGGCTCAAATGGATCTAAAAAATATCATATGGAGCACTATATGCAAAATTTTGTTGGTTCATGCTGCCAAGTCCCAAAGGCCTTGTATTATTCTTGAACTTCTGTACTAGGTCATCTGTTTTGTAACATTATCTATTTCCATGTTCTGTTTTTTTAGTGCTCTTCATATGATAAAGGAAATCTTCACTTGAAAGCATCAACAGTTTGAGTGTGACAATGTGTTTTTTTATCTGACATATAAGGCTTAATTTTATGCAATCATATGTTACTTGTTGACTGCCTAGATTTGCAACTAATTCTGCTGTTGAACTTGCAAAATGAGGTTAGTTGTAGCTTTGTGGTAGAATCAAGTATGAAGACGTGATTAAGAAAAGAAGATGCCATGTTAGATGTAGCTCTGTGGTAGAATCAAGTATGAAGATGTGATTAAGAACAGAAGATGCCTAGTATGCTGACGTGGTTAAGAAAAGAAGTCAACTGCAAAGTAGGAAATCCGTCTTTTATCGAAGCAATAAAGGTACCTTATGTCATGTACATGCAAGTGGTGCTTGCAGCTTGGACCATGGCTAACACCTCGTCTCTCGTGCCATTCAAATGAGATGCATAATAAACACTTCGACAACATAGCTTCCTCCAATTTCAACCAAAAATTTAGTTGAACCAATAATGGTTCTCATTTCCTTTTGTGTTGGGTAACAGTTTTCCAACTTGTTGCAACCTCTACTAACTTGAACTGTAAATTGCTGACTCTGCAGGTGACCGATACTTGAGGCCATACGTCATCCCCAAACCAGAAGTTACAGTTGTTCCTCGGGCAAAAGATGATGACTGCCTCATTCTGGCCAGCGATGGGCTGTGGGACGTTGTGTCGAATGAAGAGGCATGCAAAGTTGCGCGTCGGCAGATCCAGCAGTGGCACAAGAATAACAGCGTTACAACATCATCGTCTGACGGAGGCGATGGATCCACCGATCCAGCTGCGCAAGCCGCCGCCGATTACCTTGCGAGGCTTGCACTGAAGAAAGGAAGTCAGGACAACATCAGTGTAATTGTGGTTGACTTGAAACCACGGAGGAAATCCAAGAACAGTTCCTAACACTTCTTGAATATACCTGGACCATGATCTTTGCCCTAGAAACTTTTTTTTTTTTTGACACATTTGCCCTAGAAACTTGACCCACATTTTTTTGGTTGGGTTTCAAGAATTGTACATGTATATGCTAGATGTATTTTCGACCTAGGGGGCGATTAATTGTGTCCCCATTTTGCATTCATGTGATCCAAATATTCTCCAAAACAGCTTCAGTCTCCAGCTCTGGCATGTACAAGGAACAGCAAGAGGCTGAGATGACACTAAGATTAGCGTACTGCTATCACCTTTCTGAATTAAACATTCTGTATACCAAGAGTCTGAGATGACAATGTGTATACCACTCAAAGAATGTAAAGAGGTTGTTGTAAGCAAGAAGCCTACATATGTACAGCCTAGATATTCTTGGTGAAAATTCTCTTACATTGCACGGCTTCCTATCTATTGAACAAAGAGAATATGTACACCCTACAGCAAGTCACTTCTCTTTATCCTAGGCCGTTAGGCTCTTTGAAGAGAGGACCAACTCAATCCCTCCTTTGCAATATAAAAGAAAGGATCTGGTTTTCCTGAATAAAGGGCAGCAGGTCACCCTCCACCGTCTCCTCGATGTTCGGCATCGACTTGGCGATGTCGTCGAGCGAAAAGGGTATGCTGCAAAGAGAAATGAAACAACAAAGATGAGAATAGCAACGGTTGTTCTGAAGGGGGCTGTGCTTTCTCTTCTGGCATGATACAGACCTGGAATCATCATCCAGTAGACTGAAAAGCTGGAGAGGCTATTTGATTCTTCATGCATCGTTGCTCTCATGCTTGATGTGAACTACAAACATTTAAGGAAATAACGCAGAAGTTAATACTTCAGGGGAGCGCAAGGAACCGAATTATGCAAAGTGCGTAAACAGTATGATTACACGGTTTCAGACTATCAGCATACCTCTGCCGAAATCATGTTTGTACCATTCACATCGTCCCAGTACATACCAACTATTCTCTCTAGCTGCTGTAAGCTGAGAGCCTGGACAGATGGTAAAACGGTTAAAGAAACAAAGTTAATGAATAAGCAAGCAAGTTCCTTGGTGAAAACAAAAAAAACACTTACCGGACAAACATCATTGCGTATCTCTCTCCATGTCCTTATTGGTTTGAGAGAAACGATCTGATGAACGAAAAGAGTAGAAAACATGTCAGAAATAAAGTTACCTGTAATTCAGTTTGTGGATAAGAGCACAGAGGTTGCTTTTTCTTATGAGAAAAAAAGGAAAAAAACACACCAGGAAATCAGCAGCTTGTCTTATGTGCCTCAGTGCTTCCCAGGCTGAATCTGCAAGCTGTACTAAAACATAAGCTGACAAATCTGAAATAGCGTCCATAAAAAATAAAAAGATAGTGAGCAACCTCTTGAGCAACATCATTGCACCAATGTTTTAGTTGAGCTAATCCGGCTCTTATATGTTCCCCGTTGCTAAATGAACAGCACTCACGACGCAAAAGGAGTCTGTTAACAAAATAGGAAAGAAAAACAAGTTAGATTAGCTTATACTTTGAGGTTTGAAGAAAATGCCAGTGGAGGGAAAAATTACGCTTACCTGTTAAATAACTGAACGTTCACCATAGAAAATACCTGGGTTAACAACTTGTGGACCAAAATTGTTGGGACCTGTAAATTTACAGATTGGACTTGCTCATAATTCATAACTTTGCAAATGGATATTGGAGTGATGTTTGTATTCATTTGGCACGTACATGGTTGGCTATTAGCAGATACAAGTAGTTGTTGAAGATTTTCACGATACCCAGCCAATGTGTGAGTTGGTTGTGTTGGCCCAAGCCACTAGAAATTGATAGTGAGGCCTTTGCTTGGGAAGTTCTTGGATCCTAAATATTACAATAGTTACAGGGTTCTCAGTACGCAAAGTTTCAGAGCTGATGATACTTTCCCTCGAGAGAGGAATTACCTGAATGCACAGCTCGAGTAAGGATTTAGCTCCTTCTTCAATTTGTCACTTATCAAGCCATACACCTTTTCAATCAGATCCACAAGCTGCTGCTTGAAGAGCAAAGCCGGATATTTTGCATCAATTTGGTATGCTCCACTAGGCTCATCCAACGACTGACCACTGAAATAAGCAAGCCCACTATTTGATGCTTGACTAGCTTGGAAAATCCTGTCATACGAAATTTTTCGTCTATATGGAGTTGAGGTTGCCCCCCTAGTGGTTCTGAAAGAGCGCTGCAGGAGAACTGATAACGTTGACAAGTTGGATAACCAATAGGCCAAGCTTCTTGTATCATGTTGAACCTTGAAGTAAAGAGGAATGTGAGTTAATACAAGAACAATGCAGTGATTCTAGATTTCAGGTACTGGAAAATTGGGTGCATAAAGCTGTCATGTATTATGCTATAAGGTTCAGGATAGATGCTTCTCAAGTACCACTACAGTATAAGTTAAAAAAGAAAAATAAATCAACAGAGAGCTACAAACCTCTGTTGCTGAGTTTATAGCTTGTAGGATACTGTCAAAGACACCTGTCTTTGCAACTTCAAACGATCTCGAATGAAGAAGATATTGGTATATAAGAAGAGCAGCTACAGGTTTGTTCCCGGAGAACCCAAGATGTTGGGTAATGTACTTGAGTAATAACTTCTGATCATCCTGGGGCTGCTGATGCTGAGAAGTTAAAAAAATATTTCAGCAAATACGGAGGGGGTGGTATGTAATTTAAGCCAGTATCAACCAGCCTACCTGATATTTTTCACTAAGTACCCTTTGCATTTTCTCCCCATTAGCATAGTCCCTGTAGCTAGTCAAATCAGGGGCAGAGCCCTGCCATATTATTTTTTGTCAAAGTCATGACAGCTCGATCAAATATGTAAAAAAAGAACTGATATGCAGCCATATGCTTGGTTAAACTACCATATAGCTTCTTGTTTCTGCTGGACCAATCGACGACTTGGTTTCAGCATATGGTACGGTGCCATTTAAAATATGACCATTTTCTGGACTTCTCTGTTGAAATGCATCTAACAATTCAGATGAGGACATTCAACACTCATGCAAATGTAAGCTCTATTGAAAACACATTACATGGATCATACTGATTTTTGAGTATGCAGCTTGAGATTTGGCGGTAGATGGAGTCGCAGTTGAGTATGTAGCTTGAGATTTGGCAGTAGATGGAGTCGTCGCAATCGATTGCTGACGAAGAGCGTGATTTTCAGTCTCTAAGTTAGCTGATTTTCCTTCTAGCCTGTGTTGAGGTACAATTGTTCCATCAAAAGTTAATCACAGTAAAAGGCATGACTTGGACAGATGAATTACCAAAGTTATTCTAATGAATACCTTTGTACGGTGTCCTGAAGCTGAGCAATAGTTCTACCTGAATCTTCGATTTTCATGATAAGGTCATCATTTCTATCGAGGAGGTCTTCATTTCTCCTTATTAGATCTTCATTTCTTCCACGGGCCTCAGTGAGCGCTTTCTTCACAGCGTCACTTTCTTGTTTCTCCAGTACAAAGGAAGACAGTCTTGATATGGCATCTACTTGAAGCCTAATTGGTGAAGACGTTAGTCTCCAAAAGGACAAAATGATGATTGACAGTGATGGTATTGTACTTAGTGCAGAAAACTATACAAAGCCAGATAAGAAGTTAAAATACCAACTTTTGCACAGTATCTTGAAGCTGGTGGGCCTTGTATTCACTGTCTCTAACTTTCTTAAATAGCTCATCATTTCTCTCCTGAGCTTCAACAAGAGATTTTCTAATTCCATCATTTTCTTGTTTGTCAGCTTCCAAAGAAGCAACTTTTGCTGCTATGTCTTGTTCAAGCCTGTTTTTTGGCAGAGACAACTGTTTAATTTCATGGGTTTGACAACCAATAGAGTTAATTGCACTATAAACTACCAAGACTAAACAATTAAGAAACAGTTCCGCAAAACTGCATTTAAGGTCACAATGTATTGCAGAACTCCACATTTATGTTTTCTTCAAGAAATGAAAAGAAATCAAACTGAAACAGAAAAATAAGATAATGAATCGGAAAAACTAAGATAATGAACAAGTATCGCAAAAACTATATCAAAGGTACATACGTATGTATAGTGTTTTGCAGGCTCTCAATTTTTTTATTGGTTTCACCAATTTTTATCATTAAATCTTCATTTTTGTGTTCAGTCTCATTGAGTGCTTTCTTCAACTCATCCTTCTCTCGTCTCTCAGATAGTAGCAAAGTGTCTTTCTCTGTATGATCGCCAAGCCTGAATTAAATCAACAAAGAAATGTCATTACTAATATTTGCATCTACAGGTGTGAAGATGTATTAAGCATCCAAACATCAAAACACAGATTAAACACATGGGTGCATATAGTACCTTTGTATGGTTCCTTGAAGAAGATCAATTTTCTTGTCAACATCCTCAAATTTCTTTAGTAATTGAGAATTTCTGTCTTGGCTTTCTTCTTGTGCCTTCACGGTTGCATTGTTTTGCTCTCGTTCTCTCAACAATAAAGCCTCCTTTGCAGATGCATTTTCTTGAAGCCTGTAATCATGAGAGAACTTGATTAAGAGGATAAGCATATGAATGATTTACTTGATAGTAGGATCTCAGAAAGTTTCTTAAATAAGAACATACTGCCAAGAATGATTATCAACCTCTCAACAGTTAGCTGAAGCTGAAGATTATGCTTATCATAATCCTGAATTTTCTTGATTAACTCTTCATTTCTCCCCAGAGTTTCAGTCAGAGTTTTCTTGGTCGCCTCATGTGTTTGTTTTTCTGATACCAATAAAGCCTCTCTGGTAGTAGCATCTTGTTCAAGTCTGAGATCAACAAAGTGAGAATTCACTATCACATTGTAATAAGAGGTTGAGAAATATGGGACATTACATCCACCGAAAAGAAGTGTCAGACCTCTTAACGACATCTTCGAGTCGTTTTCTGGTTTCTTGGCAATGTTGTAACTCTTTACTAATTCCTTCATCTTTTTATGGGCATTCACTAGTTCTTCCTTGGTAGCATTGTTTTCTTGTCTTTCTATTGCCAATTGAGAGTCTTTCTCTGCAATACATTCTTCTAGTCTTTGCACAAGAAGAAGAAACATTATCATGAGTCACTTAATATGGTGAAATGGGCAGAAGACTATAGTTGGCCAAGAAATAGTTGCTAAGCTGTTTAATATTTGTAAACCAACGGAATCAAACCTGTTTACTGAATCCTCAAGCAGACTGATTTTCTTATCTGAATCCTCGAAGCTTTTCATTAACTCTCGGTTTCTCTTTTCAGCTTCAGCTAGTGCTTTTGTGGTGCAATCCTGGTTTTGCTTGGTCTTCAGTAGCAATGACTCCCTTGATGTTGCATGTTTCTCAAGTCTAAATCCATTTAAGAAAGTAATGTGTGTGTTAGCTCATGACTTTAAGGGACGAGTGGCTCTAGAGTTAAAGGAATGATGTTAATCTAACAGTAATGGAAGTGAGACCAGAACCTCTGAACATTCTCCAGCAGCTTATTTATACTTCTCTCGGATTCATCAACTTTCTTAAGCAATTCCCAATTTTTCTCCTGATAGTTAGAAAGTGCCTGTTTGGTTTGATCATGCTCTTGCTTTTCTGCTACGTACAAGGCATCCCTTGTGGTTGCATTTTCTTCAGACCTATATCCAGTGAAGAAAATGTTAACACTGGTTAGCTCGTAATACTGAGGGCAGGAGTGAAGGTATAAACAACGAGTGATGTCACATTGCTAGAGAGCTGACAAGAGAAGTTGCATAGACATATATAGCACCTATCCTAAGCAGTGACCAATCCCTAGAATGTCCTAACAAACCAGTTCTCTGTCCTCTATATATTGCAAACCAAGGATTCAGCGCCATGACTGTTCTTTTGCATCTTTAAAACCATGTCTTAATTGTAAGCCTTTATTCCCAAAGAAGTATTGCAGATGAAAGTCATTTGTGCTTTACACAAATAAGAATAGTATAATTGGAAATAAAACTAAGAACATCATAATGTTGTTCGCCAAAAAGAACACATGATCTTGGTTGAGTGTGATTGATCTATATTGTTAACTGGAACAGCAACTGATGTTCATATCAGTAGTAGAAGTATGATTACATTGAGTAATAATGTGGCATGAGAGCTAAACCTCTTCAACGAATCTTGAAGCATATCATTTGTCCTACTGGCATCTGTAAACTTCTTTTGCAGTTCTTCAATTTCCTCCTTTGTTTCAGCTAATTGTGACATGATTCCAGTATTTTGTTGTTTTTCAGCTAGCAACGAAGTCTCCAATTTTGTTATAGTTTCTTCAAGTCTGTCAAATTGCCAGTTGACAAGAATAATCAGCATTAACATCCCTAATATTATGATAGTCTATAATAACGAGTGAAAACTTGGATGACTAGAAGTATTAAAACTAATTCCAGCTATGGGTGCAATCAAGCTTAGGAAAAACCAATTCGAGGAATCGGGCAATAGACCTTTCAATATTGTTTTTAAACTTAGCATTGTCCCTTTCAGCAACTTCATTTTATGGACTAATTCCTCATTTTCCCCACGAGCTTCAGTGAGTGATTTCTTGGTTGCTTCAATTTCTTGCCTTTCTAAAATCAAAGAATCCTCTTTCTCAGTTAGACTTTCTTCCAGCCTGTGCTCATAAAGAAGAAAAGACCACAACTATAAGATAATGAAACAAATTAACAATCAGCCAAGAAATATCACAGCAATAATAGTACTAAAAAATTGGCCAGTTATAAGACTGTCTGTTGGACAAGGATTATATGTCTTGCAAAAGGAAAATGACCTTTGCACGGTAGTCTGAAGCACTGCGGATTTTCCATTAGCATCTTCAAATTGTCCCAGTAGTTCTTCGATTCTCTGGTGTGCTTCATCGAGTTCCCTTCTGGTTGCTTCGGTGTGTTGCTTCTCCATCATCAGTGAAGACTCCAGCTCTCTCACAATCTCTTCAAATCTGTATCAAAATACCAGCATGTAAAAAAAAGAACTCTGAGAGAAACATGTCTTTACAACTTTTCCATGAAGCATATGCACATGGCTCTTATTGTTCAAAAACTTGCAGCTGGGGAAGGATCTTTATAATAAACCAGATTGAAGTTTGTGCATCCCTGTCCGGATAAATAAATGTATATGCATTAGCGCACCACTATCCATCGATGGGTATCGACCATATGCACATAGTTCTTATCTTAGGTTGGAACCAAAACCTGCCACTTAGTCAACTAAGGTCTAGCCACCCAGCAACTAACCTTTTCCCAGCATCTCTAAGCTGTTTGATGTTTTCATCTGCAACCTCAATTTTCCTGTCCAGGCCTTCATATCTTTCCTGGGCAATGGCAAGTTCACTCTTTGTTGCAATGTTTTCTTCTCGTTCTCTTGACAGTAGTTCCTGTCAAAGGAACAACCGTCATCAAAACAAATATCATGACATAACTGAATAAGTTAACTGTAACACTGAAACAGGGAAATACTTCCCCGCAAGAAAAAAAAAAACATAGAAATACTTTAGAGTCATACTTTGTTAATTCATAGCCATACATTTGTTTAATCTATTCTATATATAAAGGCTGAGGCTTTCAGCCTCCTGGGAAGGTGTCCACTTCTACAGTGCACCGTGTACTGTAGCAGCTGCAGTGCGCACAATTTTTTTCCTTTTTTGCTTTTTTCGCGATAATATGTACATGAAATATATGCGCGCCGACGAGCAGGTTCCATTCCCGCGATCGGTTTCGAGTTTGGTCGACTCTAACTCTTTAATTTCGTATCCAAACTCGCAAAAACATCTGACGAATTTTGTCAAATTCGTCGCGCTCGGACATCCGTTTGAATTTTCCTTTCACGAGAAGATGAATATCAACCTTCCGAACAACTTTCATGTTTTAACCTTTTTGTTTCGACGGACATAAACATATTTCTCTCCAATCATCAGATTCGTTGTATTTTTGTCTGCGAAAAATGACAAATTCTGACGGATTTCAAAATTTTGAAACTTGAGGTGGCCAAGTCGCTCGGGCACTGTAGAAGCACCGTCGCTTCGCCATCCGCCGTACGCGTGGCATTTTTGCGCAAAGGCCCCTACCTGTTTTGAAATTTGCGAACCGGTCCTCCTCGCCCTCCTCCTCTCCTCTTTCCTCCTCCGCTCGGATGGAGACGACGCCGGCGCCGAGCTCCTCCCCCGACAAATCAAAGCACACAAGGAACTCCGCCGTTGTCTCCTCTACCTCTAAGAAAATTTCATATTCAAGAAATTTCCAAATTTTACACATAAAGGTTGCACCAAATATCCACTGTGTACAAAAGTGAAACTAAGAAATTCTTAAAATTAAGAAAATTTTAAACTTTTCACATAAACTAAGAGATCTCCGTTTTGTTGCAGATTTTTTGGATTAGTTTTCCAAATAATTTTTGTATTTTTTGCTGAAACAAAAAAACAAATTCCAGCGGATTTCACAATTTCGTATCACAACGGGCGCGGCGTGTCGCCGCGCGACATTTGCTAGTTTAAACAATGATTGATGCAATTCTTAAAGCCATCCAATTTTGTACTGTTCCGAACTTCTGTTGATACATCAGTTGAGCATGGGGAGAAGTACCTTCATCTCTTCAACTTCATTAGTCAAGATACTGATTTTTTCTCTTTCTTGAGCTAGAGCTTCTTCAACAGCCTTTTTGGCTGATTCTCTTTCCTGCATTGCTGTGGCTTCTTCCACCTGATGCTCCATCTCACGGAGGGCAGCCTGTAATTCGGAAATTTCTCCTGCTTTGTTCTTCTCTAAATCAGTCTGAAAATAGACATAAGTATGTCAATAAAGCGTGGCCAGATAACTCAGCAAGTCGGCATCATGTCTTCTTATCTAAATAAGGCTTAATTCAAGGGACAGTATTTACCCGCAGTTTCTTTTCCAAACCTAAACGGCTTGTTAGCTCTTCCACCTGTTTCTCAAGTTTCTCCTTCTCCACCTTGAGAGCTTCTGTATCTCTTGCAGCCTACGAAAATTATGCAACAAAAATAAAAGGACAGAAACTAAAATAAGCAACATAAATTAACAAAAATAGAATGACTGTTTAAGTACCATTTTGAGCTTTCTGAGTTCCGCTCTAGCAACACGTCTTCGCCATGCACACTGATAAATCAATACAGATCTCTTCAGTTTAAGATAGTTTGAATTATCTCTGTGACAACGCCACCAAGCCTGCGGACAACAATTATCAGAGTACAGAGTGATGGTACAATCAAAAGATAAACAGAAAGTTATTATAAAATGTCAGGAGAGAGAATTTTAACTTTTTTTAGTAAGGACTGATTATTAAATCATCCATCATAAGCTAGATGTGTAAACTGGCTTAAATGATATGTTACAACCATTTCCCTTAAATAAAAAAGAAAGAGAATGAATCAATAGTCTACCTGGATACTGATAGAAGCTTTCTCTTGTTTTTTCTGAACATATTCCTTGTAAGCACCAAAAGCTCTCAATCCTGTCTGCAATGTAATGGCTGAACATCGCAGTTCAGAGTAAGACTTTGAAGCAAAGTAGCAGCGGAAACTTTTCTGTATTTTCAACGCTGCAGCTCGCTTTCTCAGGAATACACGTTGCTTAAAAGCCAATAATGCTGCCAATGAGAATGGAACTCGTTGTAAGTATGTGCTCAACATATCCACCAGTGATATACTGCTGTCGGAATTGTCTCCCACTAGAGACATCATATAGTGCGTCCTTACCTCTAACAATAGATTGCAAATCTACAGATTTGTTGCGCATTGTAAGGAATCTTTGACGTGCAACATGAGTGCGAAATCTACTTAGAACAGCTCTAGCTGCTTTGATACGCACTTCAGTTCTTCTAGCATCCAGTTCAGCCATCTGACCAGCTCTCAAGAAAACCTTGGTTCTTCCTATCTGACAAACAGCAATTATTTCAACTATTTTGACATAGATAATGACTAAACAGTGCATTAATTATCCTCTCCGCGTATATTCCTTCCATGCAATCTCATGAAAAAATATCATGAGCCAAAAGACGTGAACAATAGCCATTTACGTTGTATTGTTTATTCTCGCCTTGCGTTGTTTACCAGGGAAATATCTAGTGAATATCTACAAAAGTAGAGTAATTCTTAAATTCGAGTGCCAAATGGACTAAATCTACATGAAATTTTCCCGGAATGCTGAGTTATGATTTCCTACTAAAAAAGCTTTCAAACTAAAACATGATGATGCTTTTCATCGACATTCCCCCATCATTTATCACCTCAATCACACATGGTAACCAAATAAGAAAAAGCATCGATCTCCTTTAGTTCCTGTCGTTTTTGCAAGATGCAGAATAAATAAAAATGTGATGCACCGCATACATAAAGAAGGATTCATTGTGGTAAAAGCATTGCTTCACCTGATAACCCTGAAGTCCAATTTTGTCCAAAATCTTTTGGCACGTCACTTTTTCATCGTTTCTATCAGATATCATGAAACGGTTACAACTGCAGGTCGCAGGTGATATAATTTAGCAGGCATTGGGATTTTTTTATATCAAACAGCTTACACACCTTTGTTTCAAAACTTCAGGCGCAAGGATGCGAAACCGGTCAAGAAAATCACGAAACAATTTTCGTGTAGGATATCCAGCACAGCTGATTCTGATAGCTTCAAGAACACCCTGAAAGGGTGAAGAGTCATTAGGGATATACGGTGTTACTGATCTTCTATGGAACTTCCTGATGAATGGTGTTCCTTACCGAACATCGCAGTTGCTGCAGAACGTTGATGTTGTCAAAAGTAGCAGGTTTAAGAATATTATTGGGTTTAACACATCGAATGTAGTGAGGTTCTGTAGAACTTAATGTCTCCATTAGTTCGTGGAGTTGTCCCTAAGAATTACATGGAATAATCAGACATTGCAATCATACCAAAATTTACATGAAAATAAAAGCAGTCGAAAAATGGTCATGATCATTTCGTTAGATCTATCAAGTAATACTCATTGACTTCCTAAAACGTACTTACTTCATCCTTTTTGGAGACATGCAGATGTGTTTGCTCGTTAAATTTAATATATTTGATATCTTTTTGCAAAAATCAGACGGCATGAATATTTGTTCTACCTACAGCTAAATCCATAACCAAGTCATAGAGCAAATGCTCATCTTGATTTTTTATGGGGACAATAGGGAAGTAGACTAAACTCAGAAGTACAGCCACACTTTTAAAATATTTCCATGTTGATTTTGATGCGCAAACCAAGTAATTTACATGATTGCCCTAGCTACGAATTTGCGGTGGTATTCTCCAGTTATATATTCTGCATAGGAAGTGTAAGAAACTATTAAAAAATGTGTGAGTAAAACATCAGGGACCAAAATAGGACTTCACCTAAACTTGGCATCTAAAGAACGATGAGAAACATATACACAAGAAACAGCTAGCAGGGTGATACCTTAAAGCGATTAGCGATTGATGACTTTGACGATTTCGTATTCTCCTCTGGTACTGATGGGAATAACCCTGACACAAAGGAGCACTTGGAAGCATTAAGCAATTCTTCATGTTCTACCACCACATAATCTCTGTTTTTGTCCAGAAAATGATCAGACTGATACGTTACCTGTAAACAAAATCAAAAGATTGAAAGGAGTTTCAATTTAATGCAGAAGCAAAGAATGATGTGTTCCAACAAATGCTTACATCTCCCGCATAATGTTGGATTGTAAATGCAGTACGAGAAAGCTTCGGCTTGCTAAACCTTTTGTTGTTCTTGAACTTCTCGTACAGCTTCTGACAAAATGATTCATGTGTGCATTTCGGGAACATACTGATGCATACAGGATAAAGAAACAAAAGCACCATTGTCAGAAGCATCAATTCATATATTCATTCACACAAAAAATCAGAAAAAGAAACAAGTAATGTTGAACATAACAAGTCAATACTATTTACAAGCTGCTGGTTACATGTAGTGAAATAAAAGAATACATCAAACTCACCAAGCTTCGTCAAGAAGTGCAATAATTCCACCAGGTTTCTGAAAAATGATCGAGTTAATGAAAAAGAAGATGATGATGACACACAGCTACTAAGCATACACAAATACGTTACCCACTGACTACACACCACGGCTATTCCTAAACTACTTATATTGCGCAAAATTACTGGTGCATATGATAAGCAGCTTATCATAATACTCCAACAGGCAGCAGATCCAAGCCTCGAAACCAGAGTGCAGTAGCAATGATCAGAGAGAAATAGTGCACAATGTATTATACTGCTCCTGTTTGGTACTTCAACTGACACTCCGTGAGAAAGGATAGGTTTGTGCCCAACAAATTGTCAATCTATAAGTCAACCAGTATCTACTACCGTGACGAATAAATCTTAAAACCCAGTATTTTGTCTTGCTGACAACGACCATTGCAAGACTGCAACAAATATAAAGGTTGAAAAATAAATGCCATATGTGCACATACCCTTTCAATCAAGTCCAGCACATCTTGGTTGTCAACAAATTCTATGTAACTCCAGTCGATCTGCTCTCTATTATACTCTTCCTGCTCCATTTTGAAGACATTCTGCAAAAATAACACTACTTAACTAACCAAACACTAGAAGAAAATATACGTCCAATATTCACTACCAAGCAAGTGTTCCATACGTACCTGATTAAAATGCTGTTGAAGTTTTTCGTTGGTGAAATTGATGCATAATTGTTCAAAGCTGTTTCCATCAGAGAATTATAAAGACATGAGAGTATGACTTTTATAAATGGTCTTCAATGGATATTGGGTTACGTTAAGAATTTTACCTGTTAGTCTTAAAACTTTCAAAACCATATATGTCAAGCACTCCAATCAAATATTCTGAGCTTGCATCTTGTCCTATTGATGCATTTAGCCTGTTTACAAGCCTGCACAAGGTACAAGTACATATACTTACAAAGACTGATATGTAAATCGGGAATGAAATACCGTGGCATATTCATTACCAGTCAAATAGTCGGCAGTATATTTGTTTTGCCAAGCCATCCCTACTAACAGTAGCAGAATTAGGATCAACTGTTGTGGTAATCACTCCCTCTGGTGTATTTATTTTCCTCTTTATCAGTGCATTCTCCAGCTTTTCACAGTCACACCTGTAATAAAAATTCCCACAATGTGTAAAGTAGGAGCATTAAAACAGAATATTAGGAATAACAGTTACTCTAGAACAATAGGGTAGACATTAAGCATACATCAAGAGCTGTGCTGCTGCATTCAGATGGAACCTAGCTTTCTCATCCTTTAACACAGATGAATCCGCATCTCTCCCTTTAACAAAATTGATGTTCCCAAGGTGAAGCACAACAGCAACAACACGAAATGTAGCCTCCTACGCAATATGTTACATGAAAAGGTTACATAAATATCCACATAGAATACCAATTATCAAAAGGTTCATAGACTGAAGGGCAAAAACCTGTTCCTGCTCAGTTATGCCAACTGTATTCATCGCATTTCTTGTTGCAAGATACTCCTCAGCGTCACTCATTCCATCAACTTTAATGCAAGCAGATTGGTTGAGATAGTGAAATGACGAGGGATCACCCAGCTTATACCTTTTAATGTCCTGTTATTAGGGTTTGTTTATCAAGGAATGATGTGAAGACTCAGCTGATTAGTCGCATTGAGTTAGGAAAAATACCTCTGATGGCGCTGAACATAGGAAGTAAAAACAATGATAGTTTCTCTCTGGACTATTGATTTGGCAAACACGAGATCTCTCAAGCAAGTACGTTTTTATGGCTGCGCCAGATATCTTCCCGCTCTTGTCAAATTGGATTTCAACAAATTTCCCAAATCGACTTTACCATGATGTTCAAAATGTAAACAGGCCGATAAGCAAAGTATGAGTGAAAAAGGAATAAAAATAATGCATTTGATTACATTCCATTTATGTCCATTAGAAGAATTAGCTTTTATTCCGTTCTTATAGACTTAAATATGCTAACTGGATAGCTTTTTAAGAAATTATCTCCCAAGATTATAGCGGTCAGTGTATTAAAAATACCTTGAGTTATTGTTCCGAACAGTTTTTGCATTGCCGAATGCTTCAAGGACTGGATTAGACTGCAATGAGGCAAAATTAGATACAAGAGATTAGTTGCAGGTGAAAGTACTACCTATGGCATATAACCTCACCGCCTTCACTGCATTTTGAACAGGCAGAATATTGCCACGAACAACAAGAAAGAACTGTAAGAAATATTATGATTCCTAACTTACTTCTAGAACTTGTTGTTCAACTGTCCTTGCTCCAGTTCTAGATCGTCCACCCAAAAAAGCAAGATATCTCATAAGCAACTTTGTGGTTTCAGTTTTACCAGCACCACTTTCACCACTCACCAAAATGGAGTTGCTCTTTCCTTCATTCATCATCTGCCTGTTTCCTTATTCAAAACAATGTCACAAGAGGTACCATCAATATTGAAACTGCCCATGCAGTATTTATGTTAAATAAACTGTCGATCAATATTGTTATAGGCATTCACCTGTAAGAAACATCCGCAATTGCAAATACATGAGGATCAAGCTCACCAAAATTTGCACCTTTGTACTTCTCCATAGTACGAGGTTCAGCGATATGAGGCAGCCTTTGGAATGGATTTATTGCAATCAAAATACTACCAGTATAGGTCTGGAACTCAAAAAATAGTGCATTAGAGAAAAATAAACCCCTTTTAGTTTTGAACATTTCTCTGGTTATACAAGTGAAAAGCAAACCCTCACATAAATTATATTTTTGGCATATCGCACAGCGAGATTGTCTAAAACACCAGGCTCGTGCAAGTATGATAGTCGTGTCATGTCATCAATTCCATCAGAGAGAACTTCTGTGTCCTTTGGATGAATGTCTGATATGCTTGCGGTAACCTGGTGTTACAAAATTGAAGTTTTCAGGACTAGAAGCATATCAATATAGATCATAATACCAAACCGCAATATAAATGGCGCATTATAGATATGTATTGTAAGTGTTTTAGGTATGTACTGAAGATATGTTTATGATACATATCTATACATAGGCATCTACGCAAATATACATTACAGGTGTAAGTGTTGTATAAGGATACCTAAAAAGGCTAAAATCTATGATACCTAAAAAATGATGAGTGCCTTCGGTAAAAAAAAAAATCTATCATGAACAAGAAAAGGGCACATTTGGACATCACAGAGAATCATTACTGCAGCAGGTAGGTAATAACTGGCATCAGCCACACGCCCACACATACCGTCTTTCCGTTGGTAGTGCGGACATGGACAGTTTGGCCTTCAATTCGGAAGACCTCGCCATCGATCCAAGCTAAATCTTTATCCTCCAGCCATATATGGGAGCCCACAACAATGTTTAATGTGGCAGCCTGCACATGTGGAAAGTAGGAGAAAATAATGTCAGAAAAAAAATCAACTGGCCCACATGTAAAATGGATGTGTATTTCTGTCTTTATTGGCATTGCAAAGAAAATCTCAAAACACCATTGGAGACACGGTTTAACATGTATGAAAAGCAAAATAGCACGAGGCATGGGTCATCGCTGAAATTGGCATCCTTTGTGCAGTCAGCCTAGGAATGGCCTGTCAATGATGAAACTGAATCAACGCAGTCAATCTGGAAACATCCAGTACGCTAACACTAACGACATTGTCAGGAACGGAAAACGGTAACACTCAGTTCTTTACTTTTTTTGTTCACTTGTTTGCAATACCGCTTGACCAAATTCAGCTACTTCTCCCATGTAAAAAAACAAAAGAGCTTCTTCTTGAATGCACTTACAGTACGAGCAAAACGAAACCGAGTGCCGATTAGCTAGAAGTGCATTTTAGCAAACAACTCTGCTTCCTGCAGCTTTGAGCTGTCCCCCACAGATCAAAAACTTCAGTTATCCGAAAAAACAACACATAAATCGGTCCACTCATCGAGCACACACTAAGCAATCCTAATCAATTGGCCGTGCAGCAAACTTGTCCGAACCAATCGTCCGCATATTATTTGGCACTGATAGCACCGAGTTTTCCACGCAATATTATCACACAATTATTCCAGCCCAACAAACATATACAACTAGGCAAACTGCGGATGCAACCAAAACAACAGTAGGAGTAATAAACGAGGGAATATGATATGCCGCCATCCCACCCTGCAGCAACAGCGCAAAGAGCTCACCATGGTGTCACGCGCGGGAGGGCCGGAATGCTACGACCATTCACGATCGACGGGGAGAACCAAACCGTCCTCGCCGGTGTCGTTGGTGGCGGCCGGAGGCGGTGTCTCCCTCCCTTGGGCCGCTCGCCTCGGCGGCCGCGGGGAACAGCCCGAGCCCGACCTCGATCGGTCGTGCGCGCGCGTGCGGAGGCGCGCAATGCGGGCACACGCGGCGAGCGCGCGGGCGGACGGAGGCGAGCCGGAGACGGAGGGGGAGCGGGAGCGTGGTGGGGCGCGAACCAGAGGCGAGGCGAATCCCATCTATTTTTGGCACCGGGGGGCATGGGGTGTGGGGGGAAGGAGGACGACGAAGAGGGGGCAAACGTGAGATTCTGGGAGCCAGCGCCCGCCGCCGCCACCGGCGCCTTCGCCGGAAGCCACGGTGGTGGGAGCACGGGGAGGGGGGCGTGGCGTGTGCGGCCGTGCGGGCATGTCGGGTCGGGTGTGTCTGCACTGTGCCACGGGGGCGACGAATTAACACGGGAACGAATTGGAGGTGCCAATTCTTTTTGAAATGTTGCTGCACGAGGTCAAGGTATTTTGAAATGTTGCTGCACAAGGTCAAGATAAATGTTGACCAGTTTGGAATTGATTATCAAGGACAAGGAGCTAAAGAAAGCATACAGGAAAAGATACTCAATTACTCGCTCTAATACTACTTAATTATCGGCTCTAAATTGTAATGGAACTAATCACTCTTATCTTCTTTAAAAAAATTAAATGGGCTTCAGGCCTAATAAATACACTGATGGAAATTATGTCTGAAATTATTTTGAAGGTCATAGGAATATTCACCTAGCTAGTTGGAAAAGGATCGAAGAAAAAGAGGTAGTGGGCTAGGCATCCCTGGCTTGGCGAATGTCAACATATGCCTACCAAGTTCTTGGGGTTAAAAGATATTTGGAAGTTGAAACAAAAATGTGGAGAACTTTAGTACTCCCTCAGATAAAAAATGTCACACTTTTGAACTGGTTTAGTTAAAAAAATACTTATGAATTGGAGGTAGGAGTAAATATGACATAAATAACCTAATATTTTCTATAGAAGAACAACAAACATCTAGCATTCTAAAAAGGTATGAGATGGGTCGTCCAAGCTCTCATATTTGTCATACTTAATATTCATCTCAGCATTCTATTTTCATGTGATTCCTTGCAGAAAATAGATTGATGATTACAGATAACCATAAGAAGAGGAATATGCATAGGCATAAAGATTGTGTTTTTTCTTCTGAAAATGAATCTTTGCATCACCTTTTCTTTGATTTCATTGTAGCTAAACAAGTCTGCCATGGAATTTCCTGTAAAGTAGATGTTGAAAATGGTTTTGAATCCCCTGTCAGGTTTTGGTATGCTAACACTAGGCATGTTGTTTCACATTTAGTCATCTCTTGCGCTTTATGGAGTCCTTGTAAAATTAGAAATGACGAGAAATAATTTTCAAGAAACCCATGGTGGAGAGAACTGGCTTTGTTCCGCCAACATGTGACTATGTGAGTAAGTTGTCACTTGTCACTGCTGTTACGTGAAAGACACACGTTCGTTGGAAACCCCAAGAGGAAGGTATGATGAGTACAACAGCAAGTTTTCCCTCAGTATGAAACCAAGGTTTAATCGAACCAGTAGGAGATCAAATCACTTCTGAAGGTTGTTGGTGAAGGAGTGTAGTGCGGCGCAACATCAGGGATTCCGGTGCCAACGTGGAACCTGCACAACACAATCAGGCTACTTTGCCCCAACTTAACAGTGAGGTTGTCAATCTCACCGGCTTGCTGAAAACAAAGGATTAGACGTATAGTGTGGAAAATGATGTTTGTTTGCAGAGAATGAAAAAGAACAATGATTGCAGTAGGTTGTATTTCAGATGTAAAAGAATGGACCGGGGTCCACAGTTCACTAGTGGTGTCTCTCCATAATAAATAACTAACATGCTGGGTAAACAAATTACAGCTGGGCAATTGACAATATTGATAAGTGCATAACATGCATGTGCAAGTTGTGGTGCCTACTATGAGATTCATTTGGGCATTACGACAAAGTACACAGACCGCTATCCAGCATGCATCTGTGCCTAAATAGTCCACCTTCAGGTTAGCGTCCGCACCCCTTCCAGTATTAAGTTGCAAGCAACAGACAATTGCATTAAGTAAAGTGCATAATGTAAACAACACATT
This sequence comes from Poa pratensis, assembly GCA_947311845.1. Classification (NCBI taxonomy): domain Eukaryota; kingdom Viridiplantae; phylum Streptophyta; class Magnoliopsida; order Poales; family Poaceae; genus Poa; species Poa pratensis. The sequence goes on from CAMZMU010000035.1 coordinate 49,625,873, forward strand.
CATCCTTAGACAAAGCATCATTAGGTTACCCCTAGTGGCAACAACACATCCACAACCTTAGGGGTTGCTGTCACTCCCCCAGATTAAATGGAGACTGAACCCACTATCTAGCATAAATACTCCCTCTTGGAGTCACAAGCATCCACTTGGCCAGAGTATCAACAAGCAACGGAGAGCATGCAAGATCATAAATAACATAGACATAATATTCAGTATTCAACTTGACATAGTATCAATATTCATCGGATCCCAGCAAACACAACATGTAGCATTACAATAAGATGATCTTGATCATGATAGGCAGCTCACAAGATCTAAACATGATGGCACAAGAGGAGAAGACAACCATCTAGCTACTGCTATGGACCCATAGTCCAAAGATGAACTACTCACACATCACTCCGGAGGCAGGCATGGCGATGTAGAGCCCTCCGGTGATGATTCCCCTCTCCGGCAGGGTGCCGGGAAGAGCTTCAGAACCCTCCCGAGTTAGGGTTGACGGCGGCGGCGGCTCTGGAACTTTTCGTGGAAATGACTCGGGTACTTAGGGTTTTCCCGAGGAAGGCAATTTATAGGCGAAGGGGCACGTCGGTGGAGGCCCGTGGGTCCTCACCACGTGGCGGCCGGCAGGAGGTGGGACCGCGCCACCACATGGTGAGGGGGCCCACGGCCCCCCTTCGTCTCTCCTTCGGACTCCGTGTACGTGTCAGAAAAATAGGGACTTTGGCTTTTGTTTCGTCCAATTCCGAGAATATTTCCAGAACAACTTTTCTGAAACCAAAAACAGCAGAAAACAGGAACTGGCACTGTGGCATCTTGTTAATAGGTTAGTCCCAGAAAATGCATAAAAATGATATAAAGTGTATATAAAACATGTAGCAATTGGCATAATATAAGCATGGAACATCAGAAATTATAGATACGTTGGAGACGTATCAAGCATCCCCAAGCTTAGTTCTACTCGTCCTCGAGTAGGTAAAACGATAACAACAAAATAATTTCTGAGGAGACATGCTTCACACAATCTTGATCAAATAATATTGCAAGGCTCATGTCATGAATGAAGTGACTCAAGCAATGGTCTATAGTTTGCTAACAAATAGATAAAGAGTAAACAACTGAATCATATAAGCAAAAACTTTTCATGAATAGTACTTTCAAGACAAGCATCAAAAAGCTTTGCATAAGAGTTAACTCATAAAGCAATAGATTCTAAATAAAGGCATTGAAGCAACACATAGGAAGATTTAAGTTTCAGCAATTGCTTTCAACTTTCAACATGTATATCTCATGGATATTGTCAACACAAAGTAATATAACAAGTGCAATAAGTAAGCATATAAGAATTGATGCACACAAAGTTGACACAAGTGTTTGCTTCTGAGATAGAAAGAGTAGGTAAACTGACTCAACATAAAGTAAAAGAAAGGCCCTTCGCAGAGGGAAGCAGGGATTAAATCATGTGCTAGAGCTTTTTAGGTTTTTGAAATCATATAGAGAGCATAAAGTAAGTTTTTGAGAGGTGTTTGTTGTTGTCAACGAATGGCAGTGGGCACTCTATCCCCCTTATCACCCAGACTTTCAAGAGCGGCTCCCATGAAGGACGTTATTTCTACCCAAGGGTAGATCATCCCTCTTCTCTTTTGTTTACACATGCATATTTATAAATTGGTATGACACTCCTCCCAACCTTTGCTTACACAAGCCATGGCTAACCGAATCCTCGGGTGCCTTCCAACAATCACATACCATGGAGGAGTGCCTATTTGAAATGTTTAACTTTGAAATTTGCTTTTGATAAATCATTGGCAAACATGTGAAGAGAATTAAGCAGTTATAGTTGTAATTAATTGGGACTGGGCACCCCATTTGCCAGCTCTTTTTGCAAGTTATTGGATAAGCGGATGTATATGCCACTAGTCCATTGGTGAAAGTCTGTCATGAGTAAATGACAAGGTGATAGAGTAAACGCCACAAACTTCCTCATGAGCTATAAAACATTGACACAAATAAGGAGTAATAAAGTTTTGAATAGTTTAAAGGTAGCACATGAAGTATTTACTTGGAATGGCAGGAAATACCACATAATAGGTAGTTATGGTGGACACAAATGGCATGGGTTTTGGCTCAAGGTTTGGATGCACGAGAAGCATTCCCTCTCAGTACAGAGTTTAGGCTAGCAAGGTTGTTTGAAGCAAACACAGGATATCAACCGGTACAGCAAGACTTACATAAAAACATATTGCAAGCATTATAAGACTCTACACTGTCTCCTTGTTGTTCAAACACTTTACCAGAAAATATCTAGACCTTAGAGATATCAAACATGCAAACCAAGTCTCAACAAGCTCTACGGTAGTTCTCCACTAATAGGCTTTAACTACATGATCTACTTGAGAGCTCAAAACAATTGCAAAGCATCAAATTATCCAAGACAATGATCTACAAGAATGAGTATGTCTTTTCAATATACCATCTACCACATGTAGCATTTTCTGTTTCCAACCAAACACCAATCAACTTATTTCAACACAAACTCTCCAAATAATCAACAATGAAACAAGAGAGTACTTCTCTACAAGAACTAACAGCTCTGAACAAGAGATGCATGAAAAACAGGAGCTAAAAGCATTGCAGTAGCTAGTTAAGAATACTCAACAAATATAAGTGAAGAATATGAGTATTCACATGAAAAAGCGGAGCGTGTCTCTCTCCCACACAAGAATGCTAGGATCCAATTATTCAGAAAAAAAAAACAAAGCAAAAATAAAAGCACACAGACGCTCCAAGTAAAGCACATAAGATGTGAAAGAATTAAAATATAGTTTCACTAGAGATGACCTGATAAGTTGTTGATGAAGAAGGGGATGCCTTGGGCATCCCCAAGCTTAGACGCTTGAGTCTTCTTGAAATATGCTTGGGTGACCACGGGGGCATCCCCAAGCTTAGGCTTTTCACTCTTCTTGATCATATCATATCATCCTCCTCTCTTGATCCTTGAAAACTTCCTTCACACCAAACTAGAGTAATTCTCATTAGAGGGTTAGTGCATAATCAAAAATTCACATGTTCTGTGATGACACAATCATCTCCAACACTTCTGGACATTAGCTACAGCCACTGATATTTTGTGGAGCAAAGAAATCCACTCAAACACAGTAAAAGAGAGAATGCAAATAAAAGGCAGAATCTGTCAAAAACAGAACAGTCTGGAAAGACGAATTTTTTCGAGGCACTTAAGTTGCTCAGATGCGAAAAGTCAAAACTAATGAAAGTTGCGTACATATATGAGGATCACGCCTGAATTTTTCAGAATTTTTGATTTTTCTGGAGTGCGTACAGCTCAAAACGGTGGACAGCAAAAATCTGTCTCTGCGCAGAAATCCAAATCTAGCATCAACTTTCTATTAGAGGCTTTACTTGGCACAACAATGCAATAAAATAAAGATACAAAGGAGTTGTTACAGAAGTAAGCAAGCTCCTTGACTCAAAGAAAAAGAAAAATTACAGAAATAAAAACATGGGTTGTCTCCCATAAGCGCTTTTCTTTAACGCCTTTCAGCTAGGCGCAGAAAGTGAAAATCAAGTGTTTCCAAGTGAAGAAGCATCCAAATCATAACTTGTTCTAATAATAGAATCAAAAGGCAACTTCATTTCTTTCTAGGGAAGTGTTCCATACCTTTCTTGAGTGGGAATTGGTACCTTATATTTCCTTCTTTCATATCAATAATGGCACCAACAGTTCTAAGAAAAGGTCTTCCCAAAACAATAGGACAAGATGCATTGCATTCGATGTCCATAACAACAAAATCAACGGGGACAAGGTTATTGTTAACCATAATAAGAACATCATCAACTCTCCCCAAAGGTTTCTTCATAGCATTATCAGCAAGATAAACATCCAAATAACAATGTTCCAAAGGTGGCAAATCAAGCATATCATAAAGTTTCTTAGGCATAACAGAAATGCTAGCACCAAGATCACATAAAGCATTACAATCAAAATCATTCACCTTCATCTTAATGATGGGCTCCCAACCATCTTCTAACTTCTAGGGATAGAAGCTTCATGTTTTAGTTTTCTTCCCTAGCTTGTATGAGAGCATTTGTAATATGTTTTGTGAAAGCCATATTAATAGCACTAGCATTAGGACTTCTAGCTAGCTTTTGCAAGAACATAATTACTTCAGAAATATTACAATCATCAAAATCAAAATCATTATGGTCAATGGCAAAGGAACCATTGTCTCCCATATTTCGAAAAATTTCAGCACTCTTATCAGGAACAGTTTCAGTGGTTTTGGGCAATTTTAAACGCTTTGCAGAGGTAGTAGAAACATTGCCAACACCAATTATGTTACCATTGATAGTAGGAGGCTTACTAGCATGTGAAACATTAGCATTACTAGTGGTGGTAATAGTACAAACTCTAGCTATACTATTCTCTTTTTCAATTTTATCCTCTCTTTCCCACCTAGCATGCAATTCAGCCAACATCCTAATATTGTTGTCAATTTTAACTTGGATAGCATTGGCAGTAGCAAAAGTCTTGTTCTCTTTAACATCATTAGGCATAACTTTTAGTTTCAAAAGATCAACATCAAGAGAAAGACTATCAACCTTAGAAGCAAGAACATCAATTTTACCAAGCTTTTCCTCAACAGTTTTTTTAAAAGCATTTTGTGTACTAATAAAATCCTTAAGCATGGCTTCAAGCATGGCTTCAAGATCAGAGGACACACTTCTATTATTGCTGTAGGAATTACCATAGAGTTGCATAACCATTACCACTATTTGAAGGATAAGGCTTATAATTGTTGCTACCAAAATTATTCCTATAAGCATTGTTGTTGAAGTTGTTATTTTTAATGAAGTTCACATCAACATGCTCTTCTTGAGCAACCAATGAAGCTAAAGGAACATTATTTGGATCAACATGAGATTTACCATTCACAAGCATAGACATAATAACATCAATCTTATCACTCAAAGAAGAGGTTTCTTCAACAGAATTTACCTTCTTACCTTGAGGAGTCCTTTCGGTGTGCCACTCAGAATAGTTAATCATCATATCATCAAGAAGCTTTGTTGCAGCACCCAAAGTGATGGACATGAAGGTCCCTCCAGCAGCCGAATCCAACAAGTTTCTCGAAGAAAAATTTAGTCCTGCATAAAAGGTTTGGATGATCATCCAAGCAGTCAGTCCATGGGTGGGACAATTCTTTACCAAAGATTTCATTCTTTCCCATGCTTGGGCAACATGTTCATTATCAAATTGCTTGAAATTCATAATGCTACTTCTCAAGGATATAATCTTAGCAGGAGGATAATATTTTCCAATGAAAGCATCTTTGCATTTAGTCCATGAATCAATACTATTTCTAGGCAAAGATAGCAACCATTCTTTAGCTCTTCCTCTCAAAGAGAAAGGAAATAATTTCATTTTATAATATCCCCATCTATATCCTTATACTTTTGCATCTCACAAAGTTCAACAAAATTATTAAGATGGGCAGCAGCATCATCAGTACTAACACCAGAAAATTGCTCTTTCATAACAAGATTTAATAGAGCAGGTTTAATTTCATAAAAGTCTGCTTTAGAAGCAGGTGGAGCAATAGGAGTGCATATGAAATCATTATTATTTGTGCTAGTGAAATCACACAACTTGGTGTTCTCAGTTGGACCAGAAGTTTGACCTTCAGCTGAAGCCGCTCGCCGCGCCTTCTTGGTCGACGCCGTCGACGAATCGCCTTATCCGGAGTCGGCGAGGCAGGATCCAGTGTCTGCGCGGCCGACCAAGCCGGATCTGGTGGTTGCCCTCCCCTCACCACCTCGTTGACCATGATGGTCCCGCGACTACGCCCGCCCTGCTCGGCAGCGGCGTGACTCAAGCCTTCATTCGCGGGATGCGGTGAGTGATGACGTGAAAGTCACACGTTCGTTGGGAACCCCAAGAGGAAGGTATGATGAGTGCAGCAACAAGTTTTCCCTCAGTAAGAAACCAAGGTTTAATCGGACCAGTAGGAGATCAAAGTCACTTCTGAAGGTTGTTGGTGAAAGAGTGTAGTGCGGCGCAACACCACGGATTCCGGTGCCAACGTGGAACCTGCACAACACAATCAAACTACTTTGCCCCAACTTAATAGTGAGGTTGTCAATCTCACTGGCTTGCTGAAAACAAAGGATTAGACGTATAGTGTGTAAAATGATGTTTGTTTGAAGATAATGAAAAAGAACAATGATTGTAGTAGGTCGTATTTCAGATGTAAAAGAATGGACCGGGGTCCACAGTTCACTAGTGGTGTCTCTCCATAATAAATAACTGACATGCTGGGTAAACAAATTACAGCTGGGCAATTGACAATATTGATAAGTGCATAACATGCATGTGCAAGTTGTGGTGTCTACTATGAGATTCATTTGGGCATTACGACAAAGTACACAGACCGCTATCCAGCATGCATCTGTGACTAAATAGTCCACCTTCAGCTTAGCGTCCGCACCCCTTCCAGTATTAAGTTGCAAGCAACAGACAATTGCATTAAGTAAAGTGCATAATGTAAACAACACATTCATCCTTAGACAAAGCATCATTAGGTTACCCCTAGTGGCAACAACACATCCACAACCTTAGGGGTTGTTGTCACTCCCCCGGATTAAATGGAGACTGGACCCACTATCTAGCATAAATACTCCCTCTTGGAGTCACAAGCATCCACTTGGCCATAATGTCAACAAGCAACGGAGAGCATGCAAGATCATAAATAACATAGACATAATATTTAGTATTCAACTTGACATAGTATCAATATTCATCGGATCCCAGCAAACACAACATGTAGCATTACAATAAGATGATCTTGATCATGATAGGCAGCTCACAAGATCTAAACATGATGGCACAAGAGGAGAAGACAACCATCTAGCTACTGCTATGGACCCATAGTCCAAAGATGAACTACTCACACATCACTCCAGAGGCAGGCATGGCGATGTAGAGTCCTCCGGTGATGATTCTCCTCTCCGGCAGGGTGCCGGGAAGAGCTTCAGAACCCTCCCGAGTTAGGGTTGATGGCGGCGGCGGCTCTGGAACTTTTGTGGAAATGAACTCGGGTACTTAGGGTTTTCCCGAGGAAGGCAATTTATAGGCGAAGGGGCACCGTCGGTGGAGGCTTGTGGCGTCCTGACCACGTGGCGGCGCGACAGGAGGTGGGACCGCGCCACCACATGGTGAGGGTGGCCCACAGCCCCCCTTCGTCTCTCCTTTGAACTCCGTGTACGCGTCAGAAAAATAAGGACTTTGGCTTTTGTTTCGTCCAATTCCGAGAATATTTCCATAACAACTTTTCTGAAACCAAAAACAGCAGAAAACAGGAACTGGCACTTTGGCATCTTGTTAATAGGTTAGTCCCAGAAAATGCATAAAATGATATAAAGTGTATATAAAACATGTAGCAATTGGCATAATATAAGCATGGAACATCAAAAATTATGGATACGTTGGAGACGTATCAGTCACAAAGACCTTTGATGATCGGAAAAGGCTAAGAAATTATATATGGACTCATGAAGGCACCTGATCTCTCTCGTTGGTGACGCCCCCTCGTGCTTTATAGCCCTATGCTCCTAAGAAAGCTGGCAAACCGAAGTCGCCCGACCCGAAGAGGATCGCTAGAGGATGACCCTAGGCGGACACATCAAACCCTGGAGATGGTATTATGTCCTATCTTCGTGTGATCAATCTACATGATTGGTACGACTTCCCCAATGTCATCGCATCACCAATGATGAAATCAAGAGGGTCGGGCCATCGGGGATGCGGGGTCCATTGGGTTGCGGGTAAAACTTTAAAAATTATCCGTAACCTTGGCGCCAAGATCTATTCTATGAAGATATGTTGCACCCCATAATGCGATGATCAAGATACTTACAAACACCGCTGCGGAAGATCTTGTGTTTGTCGAAGTAGATGTCGGTGAAGCCTGATGAAGAATCTCACGTACACGCCGGGAGGTGAGATTGTTGCCGTACGTCGACGTAGTCGTTGATGAACTTGTTCCGTCATCGAGGAACAGCTGGCGCGTTCTGTCATCGAGGAACAGCTGGCGCGAATTCCGCTCTAACGGTATCCACACATACACTATATCAACCCACCCCGTGCGTTCACCGCCTAGCTACTAGCACGTGGTGAAGAGAGACAGCCTTGCGGCGTAGTTTAGGTGGTAGATCTAATCAACTAGATTAGATCTATATGAGAAGATTAGAGACGTCTAATTCTCAACACATGAGATCTATAAAAGAGTGAGCTTTACAATATTGTGTGTCTTATGTTCAAACCCTAGGGGCTTGGGGTTGCTTATAAAGGAGTCCAAGGGGTGGAGGTGCTTGGGGAAGGGGCAAAGTCCTTCCCATTTTGGTGCGCCGACCAAGGAAGGGAGGGAGGAGTCCCTCCCCTTCCCCAACTCGGATTGGGTGGAGGAGTAGGGCTCCTCCCCCCAAACCGCCTCACCTATATGGAAAGAGGGGAGGAAACCTCCCCTTCTCCAACTCGCACCAACAAGGAAGGGGGGAGGAAACCTCCCCCTTCTCCAACTCGGGTTGGAGGGGGAGTCCCCCTCCCAATCGCCTCATGCCACCACCGCCGCCGCCCCCCATGGGCCACGTGGCCCACTAGGGTTTCGTCCAAGGGGGGAGCTTCCCCCACTTCGGCGCCATAGCCCACCATGACTTGGTGGGCCTATTAATATTATTCCCTTTAATTAATTAAATAAATAAATAATTGTTTTGTCTTATTAATTTCCAAATGAATATTTCCTTTTACAGAAAATTCCCGGAATTAATTACTTATCATATAACTCATATTTATATGAACCGGGATACCTAGTATCCGCCGACAAAACTATCTGAACAATATTTCCTTCTTTATAAACACTCGGAATAAATCTGCCGATGATAGAAACTATCATCCCGGGACATTAGATGTCCGCCTTCTCTCTAACTTATAATTCACCGGAACAAGTCCCAGTGACATCGGAGCTACTCCGACACAATCTCATAACCACTAAAACTACTTCTTTATTCTCTCAATCAAAGATTGGCCTACAGCTTAAGTGTGTGACCCGAAAAGTTCAGCAAACACAAGGTATTGTTCGGGAGCTTACCGAACAATTACCAGCAGTGGGTTAGGCATTCGTACTGGCACCCTTGTGTCTGTGAGTGAACGACAGAACATGTATGTTACTCATTACGCTTAATCCCCTTACGTACACGATACCAATGATATCTCGAGATTGAGACAATATGCTCTAGTGTGATCAAACCCTTCGATCATAACACATATAATTCTCGTACCAATATCATTCTCTTTTCTCATTCCGTATATATGTCGTCCCGTGATTAATCACGCTGTGTCTGGCCAGACGATTTGGGTGACAACATAAATACTGAGATGGCCTAGAGGATGTATCTCTCCATCGTCTGGAGGAGTAAGTGCTATTCTTGAACGATCTCTGTTCCAATACATTATTCTAGTTCAAACCCAAAAACCACCTATCATGGTCCCATGTTACTACAAGACGGTTGGTGACAATCAAAACTCGAGTGTTGAATAAGCGGTCACAAGATATTCTCATATCATAGGAATATAGCTAACGATAACTAAATAAATGATCATTGCTATCTTCATCGTTGACTATTTTTCTCATAGCAAGATCATACGGTGGGTCGGTTTAGTGCTATTATCATTTCGATAATCCACTCCTATAGTTGTATGACTTATACAAAGTCCATGATCAGGAAAACATGATCATCAAACAACAAGATTGGCTAGTCTTAGAGATAAGACTAGGAACTCTTTTTCCTTCATATCTCTACACGTGTATTGGAGGTTTTTCTCTTACATACGTGGTATTTGCTATACAAGTACCCAATACAGTTATAACATAAAGATATAAACATTAATAATAAACATGGAGATAAATAATAAACTTAATTATTATTGTCTCTAGGGCATATTTCCAACATGGTCCTCTAGAATGATCGAGTGGAAAGATAACGGCGCCATTTATTTTCTGGAACGAGAAATAGTGCGCCCTCCCCTCACTCATGTGAACCTCTTTGGGGTTCTCGAACATGCGAATTTTCAACAACAAAAAATAAAGCAACAAATCACAGGTAAGGAGGATCATGGTTACCTACAAAATTTAATTCTTATGCACGGTTACCTACAAAATTAACCCATTGAAAGATAAGATTTTCATGTCTGTGATGCGTTCGTTCAGACTTCAGAGCTCGGTCAAGTAGCACTGGTATTAATGTACTGTTTGTTACATTTCCGGCAGGGCTCTTTCAGCCAATTAAGCTCGAGGTTTAACAATCCAAATCAAACCTCGTGATCGAGCCGACATTGACTGCAGTACAATACAAGAACACTTGGTCGATCACTACAGGACGGGGAGAGAGAAAAGATCGAGCCATGTCGATCTCAAAAAAAGTCCCAACCTGATGATAATCACTGGTCACTACTAGTACCAACTAGTGGCTGCCTAGCTAGCTTGGCCGTACGATCGAGAAGCACCGTGCTGATCTCGAAGCCCGTTGCCGGCGATGACGGCTAACCGAGCGAGCCTGGCGGTGGATGGGTGCCGGCGACGAAGAAGCGGCCGGAGGCGGCGTCCTGGCTGGCGTAGTAGACGGTGCTGGGGCTGACGTGGCTGTGCGTCCCCTCGTATGTCGTCACCACGTAGGCCGGGTCGTCCCTGTCCCGCTCCACCCGCTTCTTCACGTTGCACCCTTCCGTCGAGCACCGGTAGTAGTTCCTGCACATAGCCGGAGCAGAAGCAAATCAGTTCTGAATCAAGCTCGCCCGATCGCCAAACAGCAATGTGTTGATAGAATCGATGAACCGGTGATCAAATTGACGCGAGCGTCGAGTGGATGTTGCTAAATTGAGTGGTGGTGAATTGGTGATCACTACTACAGTAACTGATTATATTGGGTGGAGGCGTGGAGCTCTGCCTCTCCTTACCTTGGGTTGGGGCTGTTCTTGACGGACTTCTTGCCGTACTTGCGCCACTTGTACCCGTCGTCGAGGATCTCGATCTCCGTCCTCGTGCGGAACGCAATCCGCTCCGTCCGCGGCCTCTCCATCGCCGCCGGCTCGGTCGCGCTCCTAGCGTGAGTGTTCGTCGCCACGCTCGCACCAGGGACGCCGTCCTGCACCATCGCCGACGGGCCGTTCGGCGTCGGCGCGGGGAACACGCCGTCGTCGAAGAGGTACTCGGAGATGTCGAAGTGCGCCGCGAGGTCAGCTATCGCCGGCTGAAGCAGCGGCGCCACCGGCTGCACCGGGGCGGCGCCGAGCGCGGCGGAGAAGCTGGACGCGGGGCTGGACGTGCTGGAGCTTCCCCCGTGGGAGAAGGGCGATGACATCGAGGGGGAGGATGAGAAGAAGCAGGAGAAGGCGTCACCCGCCGCCGCCGCCAGTTGGTAGAGCACTGGTGCCGCCGCTCCGACTGCCGCCATGACCGGGTGCAAGACCGCCGCGCGCGCTCCGTATTTGTAGGTGTCCCCAGATCGCCGGTGCGGTGCCGCTGCATGGATGCTGGAGGAGTGGAGGATTTGTACTGGGAGAAGGCGCGCGGGAGCTCTCGTAATTTTTTCACGGCGGGGTTTCCGGTGAGCTTCCTGCGGCGAGAAGGTTCGGCGATGGTGGGTGGGTTGCCGCCCGCCGCCGCAGGCTCGTCAGCTCGTGCCCACTTCCTTATTTGAGCTCGTGCCCGGGCGCGCGCGCGTGCCCACTTACTAGAGCTGGGTCGGGCGAATTGTCGCCGGAACAAAGACTTGAAAGGTCTTCGCCACCTAGTGCCTGGTCGCCGGTCGGTGGGGCATGTTTATATATTTTGTGGCCCCCTTGTTGAAAGGGGCGCGCTGAGCGTCCTCCGGAGGTTGGAAAGCTCCCAGCCTCCGGTTTCCCGTGCTGACACGTGTAATTTTTTATCCCCAAATCCCGCTTTTGTTACACTGGTGCAAAAACGTTTCGACGGGAGTAAAAATATTGGTTGATGGTAGCAAAAGTAATTCTCACCCAAAATCTGGCAATTCGTACAGTAGAGCAAAAATGTTTCCTTCGTAGCAAAAAAAACTATACTACCGTAGCATCATAATTTGCAACTTTTCTCCGCATTGCCCTAGGAGCGACGCCGCCGTGCCATGGAAGCAACCCGCCTCCACGCTGGGAGCAGCGCCCCCGTGCCCTGGGAGCAACGCCACCGTACCATGGAAGCAACCCGCCTCCGCGCAGGGAGCAGCGCCGGAAGCACGCCTCCGCGCTGGGAGCAGCGCCGCCGTGCCCCTGGGAGCAACGCCGCCGTGCCATGGAAGCAACTCGCCTTCGCACTGGGAGCAGCGCCGCCATGCCCTCCGAGCACCTCGCCTCCGTGCTAGGAGCAGCGCCGCCCTGCCCTGGGAGCAGCGCCGCCCTGCTATGGAAGCAACTCGCCTCAGCGCTGGGAGCAGTGCCGCCGTGCCATGGAAGCAACCGCCGTCCTTCGCTGGCAGCTACAGTGCAACACCAGCATGGTTTGGTAGCATTGCTGCTCACCGCTGGCAGCACCATGCCACGGCGATGGCAGCAACTCCACCTGTGCCTTGGGCGCGACGAAGCTTGGCACGGGAGCGAAGGAGGGCGCGGCGCCGCGAGCTCGACGTCCTCCTTCGGAAGCACGGCTGCAATCCCATGGGACTATGGGAGCACCGCCGCTCTCCTTCGGCAGCACCGGTGCCCTCCCATGGGAGCACCGCCGCATCTTCGTCAGCGCCGCCGCCGTCTCTCCTTTGGAAGCACCGCTGACCTCTCCTTGAAGCATCTCATCTGTCTGCACGGCCTTGTTTGAGTCCCCAATGGTGGATGCTTGCCGCCATGCGTCGCGGGAGGGCTCCCAGCCTACTGCAGCGCCAGATCTAGCCGGAGTTGGAGGTGGCGCAGGGCACCCACTAGTAGGAAAACAGCTATAGGCAGCATGCAATTCTGTGGCGCACCACTAAGCGGTGCGCCACAAAATTAATTCTGTGGCGCACGAGAAAGCATGCGCCACAAAAATTGTGTGCCATAGAAATCATTCTGTGGCGCACCACAAGCACATGCGCCACAGAATCCTCACATTCTGTGGCGCACCACTCAACATGCGCCACAGAAAGTTTGTGGGCCCCACCTCCAATCATTGGACCTGGTCCATCTGACTAAATTCTGTGGCGCACCACGGCTGGTGCGCCACAGAAATACAAGATTATGTGGCGCATGATGGCCGGTGCGCCACAGAAATTGAACATTCTGTGGCGCATCAGCCACCATGCGCCACAGAATCTTGCATTTCTGTGGCGCATCGCGCCACAGAATGTTTGCAAGATTCAGCCACTTTCCCCACATGTGACCTTCTTCATTCTCCCCCTTGCATCTAGCTCGAGCTCCTCCTCTCTCCTATGCGATTTTGACCATTCTATACTCCATTATATGTTGTGAAATCTCCTTTGTTTGTCATATAATTTGTGAGGACTTGGGGAGAGCCTCCATATATATTCTCCTCCTCTCTTTTTGTCCACTATTTTCTCTCTATCACCACACACTCTCTCTCATCGATCACGGTCACGTCGACTTGGCAATAGATCTAGATCTACTAGGTGATTATTGTTGGATGAGTATGTGTGTGTACATGAAGCTTGTGTGTGTTGTGCCATGTTGTTGCCTTATGTTGTTGTGTGGGCCGGCGTGGTGCATGGATGTTTGCCGAAATGTTGATTCATTTCCATTTCGGTAAATTTTTGCACCACATATGTCCTACTTTTAGGGGAAGTCATGCCGATTTTTTTCGTCGAACATCTCCGACTTAATAACACATACTCTATATGTATACCGTGTAGGCGATCATGGTCATAAAGCAGAGCTCCAGTCGAATCAATAAATACAAGGAAGAAGCGAAGGAGGAAATGATTCGGTCCAACAAGAGCCATATACGATGTCCGTGTAGGGATTGCAAATTTGTGAGATGGGTGGACCCTGATTCCGGACAATTGGAGCAACACCTGCTCGTGCGCGGTTTCATAGAAGGCTTCGATGAAGCACCGACAACAAATGTTGCGCCTGAAGACGAGGGCGGGCAAGATGATCGTGACGAAGGAGATGCCGACGGACATGGTCATGATGAAGGAGAAGATGGTGGTGGAGAAGACGCGAACACGCCGCAGAGCTCGCTTATGTCGGCCTTGATGGATTCTCATGTTCAAGAACTGCTCCTCAAGGAGGCGAGGACCGTTAGAGAGAAATCCAAGCTGGCGCAAATGGAGATAGACGGGAAGACTCCGTTGTATCCAGGGTGCCGGCCACAGGATATGCGCTTGCAAGTAACGCTTGATGCTCTGGAGATGAAGTCGGAAAACAAATGGACCGACGTGAGCTTCAACAAGAACATGAAATTCTTCCACGAGCGTCTTCCCGAGGGGAACACATTGCCAACTAGTATCGAGGAGGCCAAGAAAGTCGTGTGCCCTCTTGACCTACCGCACGTTAAATACCACGCCTGCATCAATGATTGCGCAATTTATCGGGGCGAGTACGCGGACAGAACCACATGTCCGGTGTGCGGCCAAGGACGGTACAAGAGCCGTGGAAAGAAAGGTCCTCACAAAGTGGTATGGTACTTTCCTATCACTCCCCGTCTGCAGCGGCACTTCGTGGACCCTAAGGAAGCAAAGCTCATGCAATGGCACGCGGAAAGGAAGAAGCCTGAAGAAGATCCGGAGAAGGGTAGGATCCTTGCACACCCTTCAGACGCTAGCCAGTGGCAAGAGTTGGACGCCGTCGGAAATTTCGGAGGCGATGCAAGGAACGTCAGGCTCGGTATGAGCACCGATGGACTGAATCCGTTCGGCAACCAGAGTAGCACGCATAGCACCTGGCCCGTGTTTGTATGGCCTTACAACCTTCCCCCGTGGTTGTGCACGAAGCAAAGGTATATACACATGAGTCTTCTGATTCAGGGGCCGAAACAAGCAGGTGTCCACATACATACATATCTCGCGCTGTTGGAAGAGGAGTTAGCCACGTTGTGGGCGACGCCAACCCGTACGTGGGATGCCTACACTGGAGATTACTTCCCCATGAGAGCCGCGCTGCTCACGACGGTGCAGGACTATCCTGGTTGCTCATATGTATCGGCCAGGTAGGCCACGGATTCTGCGCATGTGTCAGGTGCATGGACTCAACCCCGCATCTCCAGCTACCAAGGAAGACCGGGTCTTCGAAAACCGTGTATGTAGGGGCTCGAAGGTGGCTTCGCATGGATCACCCATGGAGGAAACGCGGTGACCTGTTCGATGGTAAGGTCGAGCCCAAAGGACCCCCGATCCCGAGGAGCGGCACAAAAATCGACGAGCTGCTGAATAATTGGAATGAGTGCCCTGCGCCAGGAAAGAAACGACCGAAAGTAGATCCGCTGCTGGGTGTGTGGAAAGCGAGGGCTGTTTTCCACAACTTGCCCTACTGGAAGGCCCTCAAGACGCCACATAGCCTCGATATGATGCACATTACCAAGAATGTCACCGAGAGTCTGGTTGGCACTCTTTCCAACATGCCTGAAAAGACCAAGGATGGGATGAAAGCAAGATACGATCTGAAATGGCTTGGTGTCAGGAAAGATCTTCAGGCCCCCGATAGCGATGATGATGATGATGGTCAGACGGAAGGGACTCAAGGTCGCCGCAAAAGGGTAAAGAAGAACACTGTGGTGCTTCCCGCTACGTGCTTCACTATGAGTCCAGAGGAGCTCGAGCAATTCTACAGGTGTCTCCTAGGAGTCAAATTTCCGAATGGTTACGCTGGTCAGATTAGCAGATATCTGGACGGAACAAAGAAGAGGTTTAGCGGGATGAAGTCTCACGACTGTCACGTGTTGTTGACGCAGATACTTCCCGTTGCGATTCGAGGGATAATGGACGAGCACGTCCGTGATACGCTGTTTGCCCTTTGCAACTTTGTCGACGTCATCAACAGGAAGTCGATTGGCGTGAAGCAGCTGGACAAGCTACAGGAAGAGATCGAGCTGGTACTATGCGAGCTCGAGATTTATTTCCCGCCAGCATTCTTTGATATATGCGTGCATCTCCTTCTCCATGTCGTTGATGACATCAGACAGCTAGGGCCAACGTTCATGCACTACATGATGTCGTTTGAAAGGATGAACGGTGTCATGAAAGGATACGTTCGCAATAGGTGTCGTCCAGACGCAAGCATGACCAAGGGCTTTCTAACCTACGAGTGCATCTCCTTCTGCCAGAATTATCTAAGCACTGAGAACCAGGATGTAGGTCTACCCACGAGGAAACACTTCGACAGGCTCAATGGATACGGTCACCGAGAGGGCAGCAGCTCAATCTTTGTCAGCATGCAGGGTCGAAAGGACGACTACGACAGGGCTCACCGTGTCGCGCTTCAACACTTACAGTTGATCGAAACTTGTGTGGAAGAGCACAAATGCTTACTCGAGCAACATTTCATCAAACTGGGCCGACCGAGGAAGAAGGGAGACGTAACCAGAGAGCACAACTCCAGCTTCACGCGTTGGTTCAAGCAAAAGCAAATAGAGCTAGCACAAAGTAAAGTGCCATCTACAGAAGATGAAAAACTCATATTCTCCTTATCACGCGGTCTCGGTCACAACGTAAAGACCTATCAGGCGTACGACATCAACGGCTACAGATTCTACACCGAGGAAAAGGACAAGAAGTCAGAATATCAAAACTCAGGAGTAACTATGCTATCCTACGGCGATGAGGAGGCTACTGTCAAGGAAAGATACTTCGGAAGGATTGAGGAGATATGGGAGCTCAACTACTGTGGAGAGTTGGTGCCAATGTTCCATGTAAGATGGGCCAAGGACGTCGTCAAAGAAGGCCGGTATTTCACCACCATGGTTATACCCGATGCCAAATCGAAGAACGCCTCCGCGAAAAATGAGCCATGGGTACTCGCTAGCCAAGTTGAGCAATGCTTCTTCATTACCGACCCGTCAAAGCCTAGCCGTGTTGTCGTGAGGAGGGGCAAGAGGAGCATCATCGGAATGGAAGGAGATGCCACCGAGGAAGAATTGGACAACGAGCCAAAGATCGAGGAGGAATTCGACAAGTTCTTCGACATGCCTACTACTAGTACACAAAGAAGGAAGACCTCCCTACCTACTAAAGGTTGTCCGTTCACGCGAAGAAATCTCAAGGTCGCCGGCCTAAAGTTTTCAACCGTCAAGAAGGGAAAGAAGAGAAACTAAATATCTATGTGTGTGTGAAAATGCAACTATATATATTTATTCAATGAATATGTATGACATTGTGTGTGAGACAATTAATGCAAGACCATATATATGTATTCAATGAACTAAATATATGTACCAAAGACATTGTGTTCTTTTTTGAACCAAAAATATTTTAAAGATTTTTTTTAAAAAAGTGAGGCACTAAGATGTATGTGTGTTTGTGTAACATGAAACAACACACAGGCCTATTAATTCTGTGGCGCATCGCCTCAAAGGATGCGCCACAGAATTAGTATAATTCTATGGCGCATCGCTCCAAGGGATGCGACAAGGAAATGTTTTGCCCACAGACATGTGGGCCCGCCCAGCCCTGCCCCAAATAATTCTGTGGCGCACCGCGGGCGGGATGCGCCACAGAATTACAGAATTATGAGAATTCTGTGGCGCATCCCGCCCGCGGTGCGCCACAGAATTATTTGGCACCCGCTTACAGGTGGGGCCGGCCCCGCGCTGCGTCTTCCTCGCCAAACCGTTCCAAATTTCGGAGTTAACCGCGCGCACCCTCCTCGACGCCCTCGACGCCTCCGTCGCCGGCGACCTCGACGCACCCCGGCCGCCCCCGCCCGAGCCGCGCCCCTGCGTCCCCTAGGCCTGCGTCCCCTGCTCCCCTGCTTCCCCTGCGACCTCGACACCGGCGACCTCGAGTTCGACTTCGACACCGGCCGCCACAACTGCTCGTCCGCCGCCGCCTCCTCCTCCAAGCTCGGCCTCATCCGCCGCCGTTGCCCCCTCTCCTGCAGACGCCCTCGACCTCCCCTCTCTCCCTCCTCCCCGAGGTGTGGTTCCCCCCTCTCTCCTCCTCCTCCCCTACCGAACCTGCACGCAAGGTGTTCGATACATTTCCTAGCTACGAATCAGTGCAATAGTTAGTGTTAGATTAGTGCAATTGTTAGATATTTGTGTTAGTTGCTGCTAGTTTAGTGTTAAATCTTTGTGTTTGGTGAGAGTTGCTTTTGGTGCCATTGATTTCTTTTGTATTAGCTTGCTAGGTTAGTGTTAGTGTTAGTGTTAAATATTTGTGTTAGGTTAGATTGCTAGGTTAGTTTCTGCATTTTTAGTTGCTGCATATGCACTTTGAAGATTGCTAGGTTAGTTGCTACATGATCCTTTTTTTGGTTGATTGCTTGCTGCAAGTACTTGAGGTTCATTTGCATGTGACCTCGAAACTTAAATGTAATAGCATATTAGTATAGGGACAGTGAGGTTCATTTGCATGTGACCTGCATAATGGTAGCACTAATATGTGATCAACATGTTTGCATTTTGTAAAAAAGTTGCTACTGCCACTATGTTGATTGCTATGGTGTACTAGAAGTGTTAATTCTTATGCTTTTCTTGTGTAGACCATCGGCTTCGACTACATCAACTACTAAACTAAAGGTCCCCTTTGGTGAGCATTTCGTCGAAAACCTCCGGTGACCGTGTGTTTTGTGGTACCACGATGTTTGTGATGCTGTTGCCGGCCAGCTATGCCGGCGGGAAATGTTGTTGATGTGATGCTGTTGCCGGCCAGCGATGCCGGCCATTATTTGTGAAATGTTTGTGCAGGTACCCCGTGAGGCCCTTGAGATTGCCGGAACGTCGATTAACTTCCGTTCCGGCAAATTCGGGTACTCCATATGTCCCTTTTTTAGCAAAAGTCATGCCGAATTTTTTCGTGAAATTTAGGATGACTTTGCTAAAAATAGGATATGGGGTATTGCGACCAATGCATGGGCCGGGGTATCTTAGTGCTAAATTAAGTGAGCTCTTGTTATATTTGGTGTACTAATTACTTTTCTCCTCTTTTTAATGCAGTGGAAACATGGATGAACAAGCCGGCCCTTCTAAGCACATGAGCATCGAAGACCAAGCTAGAGAACTTAACAAGCCGTTCTGGGGAATGAACGATGAGATGGTGGCTGGGGAGGCCGATGCACTGGCTCGTGCCGGCGATGCGGATTTTGTGTTAGAGGAAGGCGAGGAGACCGATTCCACCAGCACCGATGGAGATGCCACCACCACGGACGGGGCTGGCGACCACACGGAGGGCGGTGGCGACCACACGGAGGGCGGTGGTGGTAGTAACCCGCCCGCTAAGAAGCGGAAGAAGTCGACGAGGCCGAGGAAGGACCGGACACCGCAAGTGGTCAGCAATGTCACAGACACCTTCACTGAGGTCTCCAAAAGTAGCAAGCCAAAGCAGCCTAGGATTATCGCAAAAGGGTACGGCATGCAACTAGGGTGCATCCTCCGGGAAATGACAACGATCAAAAGGGTTCGACGGGGAATTCTGTACCGACCATGACGATGTGAGGGATTTCGAGAAAAATCTGGTAAGAAACTTAATTACCGCGTATATCTCAAAGTCCATTTCTTTTGATATCTACATGGGTTCACCTTTATTTTACTTTGTCCACAGGAGGATGAGTTGAAGTTAGCCCATGAGGCTATGGCCGGCCCGTGGGACACGCCTTTCAACCGGGCGATGAACGTGACCAAGAAGAGGGACAAGTCAAAGCCGCCGACGTCAGCTGGCCGTGTGAGCGGGCTGGGTACGAGCGTGAAGTTCACCGAGTACTACAGCACGGACACCGACCAGAGAAAGGAGAGGAGTAGGCCGAATAAAGATAAACTTGAGGTTATCGAGCTAAGGAAGAAGCTGGAGAATATAGAGGCCTCGAAGGTGGACTCCAGCATGGTGGACAAGCTAGTGGCCGAGAAGGTGGCCGCTCAGCTCAACAGTATGTTCCCCCCTGCATTGGTTGAGGGGATAACTGCTTGGCATGCGGGACGTCAACGGGGGCCGATACACGTGCCCAGCTTCACCGGCAGCAACTCCAGCAATAACCTGTCGCCGGTCCTGCAGACCCCAATGGTGCCCCTTACCCTGCAGCACCTTACACCAACGCCGGAGAATAATGATAATGCACACGAGCCGGAGGTTGATAGGCCGGCCGTCGGCACCGGCGCCCTTGTCTCGACACTAGCCGACCTCAACGCCGTCACCAAGGTAACTAATTAGTATTTGTGTGTGAGACAATGGAAATATATAATTGTGTGTGAGACTATATATGCCTTATCTCATGGTGCCCGCTATATATGTGTTTGACTCCCAGGACACAGAATGCATACTCTTTCTTAGGCTGGGGTCCGACGGCGAGTTGAAGGAAGCCGCAAGGGCCAAAATCACACAACCTTTGACCCGCGATCTCCACACCGTCAAAATGGATGAGCTCTCAATGAAAGTAATTGTGAGCGAGGTACTGCCTGAGTTCCATGACATCGACCCCCCCAAGCAACCTCAGGGAGCCGATAAACACATGAAGCTTGGCGAATGCGGAAGTTGGGTGCTGGAATGGCCGAAGACCCAAATTCGTCTTGGGAATGTTCTTCTTGGGGCTAGGCGCACCGGCGGCGCCACCTCGAGGCCCCAGGCCCCGATCGTTCGGCCCCAGGCCCCGATCGTTCGGCCCCCATCGAGGCGGACAAAAAAAGATGGTGCGGATGAACCGGCGCCACAAGCAGCCGTCACCAACACCCAGAAGGAACAGACGGCCGCCGCTACCGCCGGCCGGAAGCTACCGCCGGTCGTCCCAACCTACGGCCGGAAGCCACCGCCGCCGGTCATCCCCACCACCAACCGCCACGCACAGTTGTTGGGAACGTCTTCAACGCAACCATCCAAGGTTAGTTCTGACTTTCCGAATTCCCCAACTTTCATACTTTCCCGACCATCAACGGATGTGCTATATATTGTTTATGTTTAGGACAAAGCTGTTGCTCCTCAACTTGTTGACAACGACGACAACGACGACGACAATGATATAAACGTCGCGGACTTTATCAACACGGGCGCCACCTCGGATGATATGTACATGCCTCGAGTGGATGAAGAACCCTTCCGCGACCACCAATCTCAACCTGCTCGTGATCGTCCAGCTTCATGCACACAGCGCCTGGCCTTCACCGACTTCACGCCCCCGGATGCCGGCGTTGATCAAGCTCAACCGGGTAAAATTTTCAGCCCTAACACATTGCAATCAACTGTTAGAGCGGGGTTCACTGCACCCCCACTATCCCCAGAGGCGAAGAAGCCAAAGAAGCACAGGAAGAGAAAAGGTAGAGCCTCTAATAGCCAGCCAGCTCCTCAGATCCGGGTCTTGAAGACATGGTTCCACTCAATGCGGAGGGCTACCCGCGAGTTCATGAAACTGGCAAACCTATATTGGATGAGGACTCTGCCCGTCTTGCAGAAGGCAAAATGATTGCCTTGCAGAACAGTATCATGTATCTTGAGGAGAGCCTTCTTAAAGAGAAGAAGCCGAATTACCCGGCGTTCGCGGTCAAGGTGCCTCCAGAGATGGTGAACTTCGTCCAGCAAGACCCTGCGGAAGTGTTCTTCATAGCGTACGAGGACATGTTCGACCTGTTTCACGAGAAACGGCTGGACTATAACTTGGTCCGCCTATTTGCGCTCGATCAGGCGATGAAGATCAGGAGAGAGGCTACCCCGCACGTCGTGGTAGTGGATCCCTACTACATACGCGATAGCCATCTTTCGCCAAGATCAAAGACACGTGAAGCGGCCCTGGAGTACCTCACAAGTTTCTTCCTGGCCAACAAGGACAAGACCGCCCATCTTCTGCCTTTCTTTTTCGAGTAAGTACATATCCGCTAGCCACCGTCTTATCGTATGCCATCTTATACATTTCTTCCATGATCCTTTGCCCAACATTCCACTTCAATTGTGTTGAGCAGGGACAAACACTGCGCACTCGTCTACGTAGGCCCGCAGTGGTCCGTTGCTACTTATTTCGACTCGGGGAATAAAGTCCGGCCAAGAGATTACAGCAGATTAAAGACTCTTCTCGATGACGCTCTCGAGGCCTATGCCAAAAACGGCGGCCACTTCAAAAAGAACTCGCAATTTTTCAAGGACGACAACACACACAAGTTCTTGCATGGGACCGCATTCCATTGCATCAAGCAACGGGATCACAGCGAGAAGGACGCCTGGTACGCCCTCTATCACCTTAAAGGGCTTGTCCGGGATTGCGAAAAATCGAGGCTTGCAACTGGTCTCGCGGAATACACCAAGGACGCGAATGAGATGATCGATTCTGATTATAGAGGCCACTTCCATCGCATCAAGCTGCATTTAACAACGATCCTGATGGACGATGTCATTCACTCCTCAGGGTCCTACCACTTGCCCAGAGGTAGGATGTATTATAAGCATTACTAGCTAGTGTGTACTTTTTTGTAGAAGTGCATGTGTAGGGTTACATATTATACTCTATGTATATCACTAACCAATATAGATTCCAAACCATCTTCAGGGTTGAGTCAGAGGGAGATACAAGAACGATTAGAGGCGCAAGGTGACACCAGGGAGTGGAGGACGAAAGGGGGCATTCTATCGTTCCCGTCGCCGCTCAAGAAGCAGAAGACGAAACCATGATCGCCGATGTGTACTAAATTTGATCCTAGTTAGGCGGTGAACACTTGGTTTGTAATGTGTAACGTGAAGTCATGTACTTTTGTTTGTATCGAAACTAATTGTGTAAACATTTGACACTTTTGTAACTATTTGTATGTATCTTGGGCATACTAAGTAATATGTGTGATGAAATAGTGATTAATGTGTTTCTGTTTATATACCTGTCAAATATACCTGTATTTCTGTATAAATCTGTATAAATCCTGTATATATATCTGTATTTGTACAGCAAAAATAAAAAAACGTGTATTACTGTTCTTATTTCTGTGGCGCACCGTTAAAGTTTTTGTGGCGCACCATTGGGTGGTGCGCCACAGAAAACCTCTGTGTGCCCCCAGCCAGCATATTTCTGTGGCGCACCAGGTACGGTGCGCCACAGAAATATGAAATTCTGTGGCGCACGGCGCCGTGCGCCACAGAAATATGCAATTTTAGTGGCGCCGATTATGTGGCGCACCAGGAAATCCTGAATGTGCTGGGGGTGCGCCACTAATGAGCCTTTTCCTACTAGTGACCGGGCCATGGGGATTTGGGGGAGGATGCAGTGAGCTGTGACGACGCGACGAAGAGAAAGGAAAAGGGACAGAGCGAACGGGTGGAGGAGAAATAAAGATAAGGTTGTAGTGGTAGGCCCCACGGGTGCGTGTCCAAAGTTTCTTCCGCCACGGACTGGACGCGTGGCGCTCGTAGGATGCGGAGGACGCCAGCCTCCGGCTGTTTATTAGCTTTTCCCTTGTTGAAAGCAATCAAGCGATCGAGATTCAAGCCACATTCTTCGTTTGCCTACTGCTGAATATTATTTCCGGAGTAGCTTTACTTGATGTGGAAAGCCAACACATTCGGGATCGGCCCACTACGGCCAAATACTGCATAAAATGGGTTGTAAGCATGGTAGGTGTATTTTTTGCCCACTAGATTAACCATTTTTATTTTAAGTGGTGTGTACTCCCTCCGTTCCAAATTAGATGACTTTCATTTGGACACAAGTGAATGTATTTAGACATGTTACAAGTATAGATACATCCATAGTTGGACAAATGGAAGATATCTAATTTAGAATGTAGGGAGTATTAATTAGGTAGCAACAAGTTCGTTACAATCTCGCAAGACCACGTTCGAAAACCTAATAACACTATCACTCCACACTTCCTTACATTATGTGGCATTAACTTTTTAAAGTTGATGCCAACATCAATCCTTCAATATGTCGCCCAATATGAGAAGAAGGTTGTTTACTCTTGTTCTTCACATTATTCTATGATCAACTCACATGGGGTAGTGCCCATGTATATTTCAGATGTTTCGAAACAACATATTCCTCTAGGAGTACATATGTTCCCTTTGGCTGCTTGCACCAAAAAAACTTATGACTAAAAACAACTTGAAGAAAGAAACATGCATAAATATGAAGATTGGATTTTCTGCTTTGAAGTTGAATCTACACCGCATGTCTTTTCTTTTTTTTGCGGGGAAGGATCAGATATATTAAACCACAGTTCTTACAAGACAGTCCTCGAGAAAATGAAAATTACATTCCAGTCCTGCAGAAACTACGAAGTCAACGCCGTCGAGAAAACTAAGAAGACGCTCTGCCGGCGCGCCGCCGCCGCTCCTCCACTGCATCCTTGGATCGGAGAGAGTCCCATGGCGGATGGCAAGTCGACAGTCCTCAGCTCCAGAGAACCTCCACCCTGCATCGCCGTCATCGTCCTCGATTTGGTTCGCAATATCTTCACCTTCAGAAGCTTTCGGAACCGGCGCCGCCGCTCCACGGACACTGGGACGAAAAACGAGCGCAGCGCAGCTCCACCGAGCTGCAAGCGCTGGGAAGGAGGCGGATCCGTGGTCGCACCCCGAAGAGCGCCACCACCAGAGAGAATCACCGCCGCCACCAAAACGCCCGACCGGCCGCGCCATCCTCTCCACGACGCCGCCGGCAGGCCTCTACTCAACCCTAGACTATATACAGACAGGATCCGAGGTTTCCCCACCCTCCCGCCGCCGCTGCGGCCGGCGGAGGGGAAACCGGCGATTCACCGTCGGCGAGCTGGATCGAACAAGGAGGGGGAAAAAACGCCTCTTCTCTACTGTAGCGGGGAAGAGAGCAGGTTCAAGGTCCTCCGCATGTCTTTTCTTTGACTCCATTGTTGCAAAAAAATAAAAATTGGCACGAGTTGTTCTCCATTTTCACTACCAGTCTAGGAGTTAATTTTGATTCTGTCGTTGAATGCTGGATAGTAAACTCTTAAGTGTACAGTTGTTAATTTTATTAGTTCTTGGGCTTTGTGGAGCCTTTGAAAAACTATAAATGGTATCATCTTTAACAGTCATTCCTGGATTGATGCCAAGCAAACCTGATGTCTGATCTTGATCTTAAACATAGAGGTTGATCTATTATGCCTACATGTGAGCAAACTGGCGATGAATCCAATGATGTTGGAGAACGGCTAAACGACTACAATACCTCCACGAAAGAAACCTTCCTTATGAGGGTTGCGATTGGAAACTCATACCCCTATGTATGCTGGGAGGGACACTACTAGGAACCCGCCTTCACCTGATCTGGAGATGGTCTTCCGCTCTCCACCCGGCACTTCCTAGTCGACTTTTGATGTACATGATGGCTTTGTAGTATTGATCATCTTAAGTTCTATTATCCCGATTTCCTAGATCACTAGAGTGGTTGCGTTTGTTTAAATGGCCGGTAAACTTTCCCATGAACGGGTGCTTTTGGTTAGCTTGAAATCTCTCATGGAATGTAACTAGCACTACTACAGCCTAGTTAATTAACTATAAATGGAATTCACGTGTGGACCTTGTTTCTTTTTAAAAATGTGTTTAAGGTTGTTTGGGACAAAGATATCTACTCTCTTGTTTAACATCCTTTTTAAATGGTCATCCCTGAGGCAAGGTTCCGCACATCCACTGTTTCTCCCTACGATGGTTATTTCATGGTGGTAGGGAATACTCTCATAGATAGCGATATACATTGTTTGACGAGTATATGGGTAACCCATTACCTAAGGAGTTAATTTGGTAGTAGCATCAAAAGTTAGAAGGACAGACTCAATGTGATGAAAAATTTGTCAACTTTGTTGACTCAAGCTCTGCAAGATACCAATACAATTTTAGTGGGTACATATACTGGAATGTAAACATGGTAGTTGTATCTCGTACTCACTAGGTCAACCATTTTGTTGTAATTAAGTGGTGTGTCTTAATTAGGTAGCAACAATTTCATCACAATCTGCAAGACTAGGTTCGACATCGAGGTGGCAATGACACTTGCATAATACTATCACTCCACATGTCCTTCCAAATCATAGCTAAAGGAATTTGCAAGGTTGTTTGAAAGAAAGATAGCTATCCACTAGTTTGCTTCCTGCTACTACGGTTATTTTATGGTGGTAGGCAATAGATTCGTAGATAGTGAGATGCATGTGATGACTTCATCAATCCTGAAGCTTCGTGCTTCCATTCTAAATCGGTCGACAACACCCAGTGTTATATATGTACATGTTTTACAATCATGCTTATCCTAAATTCCCGAAGATTTATGTTTAAATTAGAATATTCTTCACAAAATAAATTTGTACTTTGTAGGAACAGCCTAGAGAAAAGAAAATATCATCTAACTTATATGGGTCCTACCCCAAGGTATATATATTGCTCTATTGGAACGGAGTTCTTGTCTTCACAAAACATGTCATTGTATATATCTTTGTAAAAAAATAGAATAAGGGTTTGGACTATATACTTGATTTCTTTAGAGCTAAGCATTTATGACATATATACCATGACAAATGAAAACATAATTTTCTTGATATACTTCATGTAGATATGAACCAAGTCTTGATGGCTAAATGGTTGTGGAAATGGAGACCATTTAGGAGTGTTACAACCTATTATCATGAATAAATATGTTCGAAACCACTGTATCGATGTAGACAAGGAAAAACCTAGATATGTTCAATCCAGGTTGTTCATTTGGATGTAGAAAATTAATTATATTATATTTGTAAAAATGTTGTAGTAAATGGAATTAATTATAGGTGAGGTGTAACAATGCAGAAAAATTAAAATGTTTTTTAATATTGGTTTATTATTAAATTATCAAATTTTTATGTGGTGCAAAAGAACTTGTGTAAGGGCGCTATTTCTTTTTTGAAGTATTTGTGAGTGGACAGGATTAGTATCCCTTTTCAATAGATCTTGTGTAGAGAATTTGTTTCAAATTTAGACAACAATAAATGACATTTGTTAAAACAATATTTAACAAAAATTTCGGGATACTATCAAGTGGTCTTTGAGGACTAATGACATATTTATTGTCAAGTCCTTAAATAAGAAAGTATTGATGTGCGAAGTTAACTTATTTCACAAGTTTTTTTCAAGAAAAATACGACCTTTTGAAATTATTTTCCCCCTCTAATCTATACTCAAATGTAACATCGTTGGTGTAGACCATTGGCTTACGAGAGTGTGGAAACGCGAGGAGGCATGTAATTCCGAGTAAAATTAAATCAGTCGATATCATCTATTTCTACAATGTCCGTCTGTTAGGATGATATGGGATATTTCATAATGTGCTTTTCATTAGTTGAAATGTGCATGAGAATATGCATAATTTATTCCATTCACGCATATCCCATTTCAAGAAACAATATGAAAGTTACCATACTAAGTAGTGCCATAGTTTTATTGGACGATTTGGAGGATAAAAAATGAAGTCTTTGTTTGCTACAAAAAAAATGAGTCAATAAACCTTTAGTATTTGTACATTAAGAATCCTATAGGCTAAATTTCTTGGTCGATTGTATATAATATTTGAAAAAAATTAATACTCGAAAACTAGGAGGTACTACAGTGAAGAGTAAGACTCATGTAGCAAGTAGCAAGTAAAGTTTTCAATTCTACTCAAGTATATTAATGCCTGAAAGTTCGTTAGTTAGTTGCTCAAACTGGTTCAGCCTTCGCATGGACCTAGACGTTGGTGGTTGTGTTGTTAGGTTACGTAGTATTTTGCACTACAACATGTTTTTTTTTTTAGAAATGGGTGTCCCCGGGCCTCTGCATCGTGATGATGCACACAGCCGTTTTTTATTAAAAAGAAGTGTCCAAGTATGCAAAGTATCTTATTACAATCATGAATCAACCAAGCTGGCAACAAAAACCAGCCATCTAAACAGCGCGCAGCGACTAGGACGACACATCTAGAAGTCTTCTAGTATGCTGCCAGCCCCCACGGTGAAACATAGCTCGGAGGACCGCCATAAGTCGGGAGCATCCACAGTCCATGAGGGAACGTTGCTCCTGGGGCAAAAGGAAGGACCACATATGGATCCAGTAGACTGCACGATGGATAACCTGCATAAAATGAGCATCTCTATTCTTGTTAAAAACCACATCATTACGACAGTTCCAAATTGCCCAAAGAAAAGCACAAGTCCCAATGCGAATTCGTGCCTTAGTTAATTTATCTACCCCATCTAACCAATGTCCAAACAAATTTGCTACACTAGTTGGAGGTGAAATGCTAAAGGTAAAATGGATCAATCTCCATATATCTCTTGTAAATGGGCATGATATAAAAAGGTGTTCAACCGTTTCATCTGATTGACAAAAGACACATCTTTTACATCATGTCCAGTTTCTTTTTATCAGGTTATCTTTTGTGAGTAAAACTTTCCAATGAAGAAACCACATAAAGATTTTTATCTTCAACGGAACTTTCAACTTCCAAAGGTACTTACGCAAAAAAAGGGTGTGTCCATGCATGAAATCAGAATACATAGACCGCACAGTGAATTTCTTGTTGTTAGTCAGTTTCCATTGAAAAAGATCATCTTCCTCTGGTAGTGTGACATTCATGTCGCTCTACCAATTTTAGCCAAGAATTCCACTTGTCACCCGTCAGTGTTCTTCGAAATTCAATATTCAACGGATTGTGAGACAAGACTTGCGCCACAAGCACATTTTTGCGCCTCACAATATTGAACAGAGAAGGGTATTGGGCTGCTAGGGGTTTCGATCCAAGCCATGTATCTTCCCAGAAGCGTGTACGAAGGCCATTACCTACGCTGAAGTTTCCATGCTCGAAAAATGATCATTTTTCACCGTCATCAACCCTTTTTAAAAGGGAGAATCAGTTGGGCTTGGTTCAACCTGGGATAGTATTTTATTGTTCAAATACTTATTGCACAACAGTTCGTGCCACGCCCCATCCTCATTAATGTGCTACACTACAACATGTTGATCTTTTTAAAACATTGCCAACAATGTGTGGAGAATATACTATATAGAGTTCGTTTAATTAAAGCTACCGTCCAATCTCCAGCAGCGCCTCACTGCTCACTGACCCGGCGCCGCCGCAACGCCAAGGAAGCTAGTCAGGTAGCCATGCCACCGTCGCCAACATCCAAAACGAACGACGTCTTTTCCCATAATAAATTAACCAACCAGGCGTCCCGGTCGGCACCGTATGTTTCTACTTCGGGCGTCACTGTCGATCGACACCTCACTTTCGTATCCAATTATAGAACCGTAATTACCACACGAGGACAAGCAACCAACAAGTTAAAGCAAAATCTAGAAGCCATGGACGTAACCCGATTCCGAGCAACTTCCTAGGCGATCTTTTCTTACAGTTCTCTGAGGCTCACGGCTGATGGATGCCGACGCCGGTGCCCGTCACCATTAGCTTGCTTAGCTCAGGGTACCGAACGAATTCTGGGAGTCGCTGTCGTCCCCGAATCTCGCCATGGTTGGTGTAGCTTGCCTCGCTCTTGGAGTTTCTAATTTATCCTCTATCTCGCGTGACCTCACTCGCTTGCGACAGTGGCTACGATGCGCACCACGCTGCCGACGCCTCGATCGATCGCGAGGTGAGAGATGCCGACGGCTTCCACCGGTGCGTGGCGGCGGACACATGCGTTTTTATCCGCCGGTGAGTGTCGACGTCGATCGACGATCGCGGTGCTGATAAAACCGCAGATTCTGAAACTCAGATGCTAGTTCAGCATACTAGCAACAAAAGCTCAGTACACTAGCAACAAAAGTGGTATGCGCGACACACTTTCCTGGTTCGAGCGGGAGCACGTGCGCGACGCCGATTCGCCGTCCCCTCTCTTCTCCGAAGGCTCCGGCCGATTATGCTCAGACACACGACGCAGCAATTTTTTGTCGGAACCGGGGCGTCCACGTCGCACTCCGGTCGCCGTCGCGCGCCGTAGCCCCTTTTCCGGATCGAAACGACAGAAATATACTGGATCGATAGACCACTCCACTTAGCGGCGCCCGCCGCTTTCAGCTCTCTCGGGGCCCGGCCGGCTAGCCGGCGTCGCCGTCCCCGTATGAATGCACGCCTGCCTGTCCACAATTCCCACATAGCACGACGTGCCGCTCGCCGGGACGGTGGCATCGCGGTCGTACGGATGATCGGTCGGAACCTGCCACGAACGCCGGCGGGGTTTGGCGTTTGCGCAGCTGATGGCGCCGTCGGTACAGGTCACACATTTGCGTATGCTCTGTACGTTTGTCGTGTGCGAGAATGTGATGCTCTATCTAGTTCGTCGATCTGTTTATCCAGATGACAAGCTAGCGAAAGAGATGTGTAATTTGTACCAGACTACTTACTCCATTTCTAGTTATCTTTGTTCTGATTCATTTGTTTTAGAAACCACCATGTATTTCAAATTGTTAGGCTTCTTGCCTCTCAAGTTTTATACTCCGTACATACTCTACGAGGGTGAGATCAATAAAATTAGAGAACAATATTTTCGACATGGTACCAACACAGTTGACAAGTATATTACTATCATATTATCACACAATAACCGTGCTCCGTGAGGACGTGGTATCTCTAGCTATTTTTTTTAGATAAATTACTTAAAGAGTTTTACGTATTACTCCCTCCGTTCGGAAAAGGATGTCACAAAAATGAACTATAGATAGACCATTTTTGTGACATCCTTTTCCGAACGGAGAGAGTATATCTCTGCATAATTAAGATGCACACAACTGATAAAGTCTTAAGTACGAAACATAATAAATAGGCGAATCACATATCATGATGAGAAATTGTAGACATGCTAAGTTGTAGGAGGGCCGATCCGCAAATTACGCTGCCTATGTTGGGATAAAAGTCTCTCGTCGTATCCTCCAGTATTCTACACACCTCTATAAATAGGTCTCGATGATTTACATGTTGTAACAGAGATCACAAACGGAGCGTAGCTGTACTCATGTGTATAACCCGCATGAGAGAACAATTTTTTATCATTAAAAATATTTTCATTTATATACAGCCAAAGCAACCATATAATGGCTAGTGCTGTTTAAACCTATGATCCACACAATTTAGCCAATCGCCAAAAATATTAGCAATGCTTGTTTGTGGGTATAAGGTAGAACCTATCTGTACAATTGATCATATAGAACCAGCTAATTTATACTCAAAAAATAAGTGTTCAATAGTCTCATCCTTATGATTGAATACACACTTTTTTACTTCCATGCCAATTATGCTTTGCAATATTATATTTATTAAAAATTACTTCTCGATGAAGATATCACGCAAAAACCTTGTTTTTAGTGAAATCTTCATCTTCCATATTTTCTTATTGTTGTCTACTGACACGTCTGGTTGGATTCTTGTGTAAATTCCATGAAAACTCTTGCTCAATTACAAGAGTATGTAATATCATAACTTCGATCTCGACATTTGGTAGCTAGAGATTTGTACTATGCTTCGGTGCTTGATCTAGACACTATTGCTTGTTTCTTTGCACTCGACGAAATTAAGTATAGTTGAAGGAACAATGCAAAGTCACCTGTCTATCTTCTATCATTTGGGATATCTTGACTAATCTACATCAGAAAATGCATAGACAAGTATTCCCTCCGTTTGGAATAGCTCATTTTTGTGACATCTTTTTTTCGAACGGAGGGAGTATAAATGAAGACTTACCGAATTATAACAAGGTTATATGTTTCCTTTGAGAAATCTCTTTATCTTTTTACGGCCCTCCAATGCAGACTAATTGGTGACATCTGGAATTGATAGACCTTGTTGAAGATGAATGATATATCCGATATAGTAATGGTGACATCAGGAGCTGATAGACCTTGCAGATGGACTTACAATTTTTCATGCCTACTACTCCATCCGATGTGTACTGAAACACAACCGAATATATTGCTCTGATTAAGAAGCACTGAAACTCAGATGCTATAGTTCAGTACACTAGCAACAGAGGTGCTACGCACGCACCAAACCGAAGATACTATTCCCTGGTTTGAGCGGGAGCACGTGCTCGATGCCGATTCGCCGTTCCCTCTCTTCTCCGAAGCCTCCGGCCGATTACGATGAGACACACGACAGCAAGTTTTCGTCGGAACACCGGGGCGTCCACGTTGCCGCACCCCGGCCGGTCCCTGTCGCCGTCGTGCGCCGCTTCTTTTCCGGATCGAAACGACAGAAAGAAATTGCACGCCGCTCCTTTTCGGGATGGATCGACCACTCGAGTTAACGGCGCGCGTCGATTTCAGCTCATTCGGGGCCCGGCCGGCTCGCGCGAGGATGGCCCGCCGTATGACTGTATGAATGCGCGCATGGCCTATCCACACAGCAGGACGTGCCACGTGTTGGAATAATCATGTGCGTTCTAGAAATATCTACCATGTAATAAGGTAGTAGCTAGTAGAAGTCTCTAGAGTACACATGAGTTGTATCTAGTAGTAGTCTCTAGAATGCACATGAGTTGTAATCTAGTAGAAGGCACTAGAAGGTAGGTCTAGATATTTCCTAGTAGGTCGGTTTGTGAGTCCTATAAATAGGACTTGTACCCATCGTTGTAAGATAAATAGAACACAAGAATGTGAGAAGCTTGTAAGCCAAGATGTAGCCTCATGCATATGTATGATATGTAGAGCATATATGTGCCTGTCATATATGCAAATGTGTTAGTGTGTGTGAAGCACAACCTTCTTGAGAAGGGAGCTAAGTGATTTAGCTTCCAACATTTGGTATCAGAGCCGCAAGGTTCGGGGCCGTGGTGCGCGGCGGACGGAGGCTGCGGAGGTGCTGCGCGGCCGCGGAGGCCGTAACGGCGCCATGCGACGGCCATGGAAGCGGCGACCAGCGTGAGCACGGTGGCGACCGGCGTGTGTGTGCGTTCCGGTTGTTCCATGTGTCACCGGCGGAGAAGAAGCTCAGCGTGTGTCGCCGAGGAAGAAGACCGCGTCCTGGGCACGCAGGGCCGGCCGTGTTGATCGCGTCAGCGCGCGGTCATGGTCACGAGCTGGGGCGTGTGGAGCGTGGCGATGAGCGAGTTAGGGGGAGGACCAGATCGAGCTGCTCGAGACGGCCTCGTTGCCTGCGTCAGTGCGCGGCATGTGCATGAGCTGAGGTGTGCCGATCGTGGCGTAGTGGGTGCGTTGACGCGTGAGTGCGCGTTGTGGTTGCGGCCGTGGCGACGTATGTGCGAGCCACGGCTATATATCCCCACCCCCTGTAACTCTGTTGAAGCACCACGAGGTTGAGCTCGGGTGGAAGAAAGGCGTCTGTGCGCCGAAAAGAGAAGCTGCGGCGTGTCGCCGGAGCTTGGCGTTTGTCGCCAAGGAAGAAGATGGAGTCCACGTCAAGCTTGGTGGTGGTCGTGGTGGCGACCGGCGTATATAAGCGCCAGGTTGTGTCCGTGGTGGTGGCGACCGGCGTATGTGAGCGCCAGGTTGTGTCCGTGGCGGTGGTGACCGGCGTATGTGAGCGCCAGGTTGTGTCCGTGCGGTGTCGACCGGCGTGTGTGCCAGGTCGAGTCCGTGGCTGCTAGGTTTCACAAGTGAACGCGTCAGGATTAGGAGGGAGATTGTTGGAATAATCCTGTGCGTTCTAGAAATATCTACCATGTAATAAGGTAGTAGCTAGTAGAAGTCTCTAGAGTACACATGAGTTGTACCTAGTGGTAGTCTCTAGAATACACATGAGTTGTAATCTAGTAGAAGGCACTAGAAGGTAGGTCTAGATATTTCCTAGTAGGTCGGTTTGTGAGTCCTATAAATAGGACTTGTACCCATCGTTGTAAGATAACTAGAACACAAGAAGGTGAGAAGCTTGTAAGCCAAGATGTAACCTCATGCATATGTATGATATGTAGAGCATATATGCACTAGTAGAAAAAGCACCTATGGTCCCGGTTGGGCTTGGACATCAGTCCCGGTTGCCCAACCGGGACTGGCCAATCGGGACCAATGCTGGTCCCGGTTGGTCCAAGAACCGGGACCAATGCTGGTCCACGTGGCCAGTTCTGGCTGGGCGTGGGGGAGACCCATTGGTCCCGGTTCTTAATACGAACCGGGACCAATGTGTGCCTTTTTTTTGGGTATTTAGGGTTTAGGGTGCCCCCTCTCCCTCTCGACGGTTCCCCCTCTCCCTCTCCCGGTGCCCCTCTCGCCGGTGCCCCCTATCCCTCTCGTCGGTGCCCCCTCTCGCCGGTGCCCCCTCCCCCTCTCGCCGGTGCCCCCTCTCGCCGGTGCCCCTCTCCCTCTCGTCGGTGCCTCCATCGTCTCCCCCTTCTTCGCATCGCCGACGTGCTCTCCATCGTTTCCGTACGCATATTATACGCTCTACTATATACACAGTACACGTTGATGCATATATAATTAATATTCGATCTCTTGCGAGAATACAAGTATTTAATTACATGGAGATAGATCACATATGTAGTTCATCGTCCGAAGCATAATGTTCTCCCTTTTCATCGATGACCTCCCTAAGCAGAAATCCCGCCAATTCCTCTTGAATTGCTTGTACGCGCCGTTCTGGGTCGATCTTCTCCCGCATTTTGCTGAAAGCAGTTGTTCTCCGCTCAGTGGTCAACTCGCGAATGAACTCGCAAACGTAGAATCCACATAAATTACTCCCCGGTGGCTGCTGCGGACTTTTCACCGTTTTATAAGTTAGCTCATCTTTGAATGGACCTTCTACCTTCTGTTTGAAAATTGTCCAACACCTGCTTTGGCAAAGAAAATGAACAAATGAGTTATTAATTACTTGACATCAGGGAACGAACGAAAGAGGGCGATATAATGCGATAATGATTGAAATTACTTGTTGAGCATTTCTTTCATGTCGGACCACAACGCTTGGTCCCAACTTAATGAGTCGTGGACTTCAACTATGGACTTGTCAGGTTGAATGCTTAGCAGAATCCAGTGGAACCTGCGGACGTTTACATAAAGCAGACATGCATAGCTCATCAATTACACTTAACATCGAGAAAGCCAAATAAAAATATGTACAAGACAGAAACACTCACCTGAAGTTGTAAGGAAATAGTATTTCCGTACAGAAATGTTGCATGGTTAAAAAGGTGGTCAGGTCATGCTCCACGTCTTTGGGGTGATTGACTAACGTATGTGAATTCACGATATATGGGTCAACGAACCCAACCTCAAAAACTCTAGATCTTTTGCATTCCAGCATCTTCATTCTGCATAATAGCGTACAAAAGGATATATATAGTCAGGATAATATAATACAGGCAATGAACGAGCTGAGCTAGAGACTTAATTACGAAAATAAATCACTTACAGACAATAGCAAGAGAGGATAGATTTGTCGAGGGCGCGCTTTTGGAATAACTGGAACAGTTCAGTCAGTTGAACATGTATAATGTAACGTTTGAAGAAATGCTCCACTCTAACGTCCAGCGGAAACCACTCTTTCGCGTCCTTCTTTGATGTGTGCACCAGGTACCAGGTATGCAGATTTCGCATATGTGTTGATAGACCCGTCAGCTCCTCATTACTGACCATAGGCTCCCCTTGGACATATTTCCGTGCCATCTCTAACATTGGCGCATATTCATAGCCTAAAAGTTGACCAAGGCTCATACCCAAGGCGGTAGCCTGTTCCTTGGCCTGCGATACAGTGACACCAAGTTCTTTAGCAGCAGCTATGGCTCTGGGGTCCAATAATTCCAGGTCCTTATCCATAGCGGCTCTGAAGTCCTTGTCGACATCGGAACACACTATGAGCGGGGGGACCGATTGATTTTTCTGCTGTCCGAGCTGGGCAATTTGTTTCCCGCTTTTTGCACTTCTTCCCTTGTTCTGCTCAGACTGGGCACGTGCTAGCTTAGTAAGTTCACGACCATAGTCAGATGGCAGATTCATCGATATCTGGGATGGCTGCTCAAGGAAGGACATAGCCCACTTTTTGGTTTTTGCATCATATACCTTCTTTTGCTCGGGCTTTTTTGGTGCAAAAAAAGCCTTATTGTAGGCAGCCACTACCTCGGCGTTTTCCGCTTCAGTCCTGTCATAAGGTCTCTTGGGAGGAACCGTCGGGATGTCGACTATCTTTTGAGTGCGACCTCTCTTCTGAGTGGGGAGCGGGGGAGCGGCGTTGGTCCGTTTCTTCTGCTGAGACGGCTGCGCTGGAGACTGGTCACGCGGCGGCGGAGACGGCTGCGCTGGAGACTTGTGAGGCGGTGAAGAGGACGGCTGCGCTGGAGAATGCTGAGGCGGTGAAGAGGACTGTTGCGCTGGAGACTGGTGAGGAGTCGATGGCCTTGGCTGCCAGTTCGGAAGCACGATGAATTCCTTTGGCCATAGAATTGGCGCTTTCTTGGCTTCTCCAAGTTCAAGCACCTCCCCATCTTCACCTGCAGGGTGGTGCAGCTTCAGCTCCTCAAAATCTTTCATCACTGCATCCACCCCGACAACAGCGTAGCCATTTGGAACCGGAGCAAAATGGTAAGTTGGATTAGGTCCAATTGGTAGGGCATAGCCGACCGCCACCTTCACGGATATGTTATAAACTTTCACATGCAGCTCACAAGGTGTGCTCTCCGTGATATCATCCACTGGGTAGCGACGAAGAGGAGCCACTGCATCATCATTACCATCCTGGAGCTCCGTGGAAGCCACGCTGCTTTTCCGATTCGATGGGCCACCGGTACCATCGCATGCAGCTTCTACCATGTGCCGTTGAGATTGGCCGCTAGTACCTTGCTGGCTAAGCACGGCAATTTGTTCCTTCTGCAGCTTTAATTCTTCTTCTATATTACGCAGCCGGTCTGCAGCAGCGCGTGCTTCCATTGCCTCCCTTTCCTTTCTCCTCTGATGGCTTCTATCAGGAAATTTCTTCCTGTGCTCGGGAATCGCAATTGTCTTGGGCTTGGAGCCAGGTACGCCTCGTAACCGTCCGTCGTGTTCCTTATTCCCAAGGGCGCGTGTGAGCTCGTCATCCTCTCTATCGGGAATGAACCGTCCCTCTGCAACATCCTTTACTGCATTTCTAATTTCTTGGATGGGTAGTAGGGGATTATCTTTGTGTCTTCTGTTATATATGCACTTCCCTTCTGCGTCCAACGTGCCCCCATGCCCGTAAAACCAATTTCTTGCCCGTTCGATCCACTTGAGTGGCTCTGGAGTGATCCCATTAGCCAGCAGGTCCGCCTCAAGTTTCTCCCACTTAGGCATGCTAAAAGCGTAGCCACCAGGCCCCATAGTATGGTGGTACATCTTTAGAGCAGCATTTGCCGCATTTTTTGCAGACTTTTCCAGAGCTTCCTCTGATTTCTTGTACGCCACAAATTCTTCCCAGTAGTCCTTTATCTTCTCATACCCTTTATCGAAGTCTGGAGTCTTATTTTTCTTGACAAACAGGTTGTTCAATCTTTTCTTCCAGTTCTTGAATAGCTCGGCCATCTTCTTAAGTGCCCAGTCCTTGACTTTTTGCTCCATGATTTTCCGGGCAATCTTTTCTGCCTCATCTGGATCCTCCTCATCTGAATCCACCTCTGGCGCCGGCAGGGTGAAATTAACCATGAGCTTTCTCCAAAGTCTTTCTTTGCCCTCAACGCTGACATATAGCTGTCCTTTCTCCTTTGGCCGATGCCATTCTCGAACGGTGATCGGGATGAAGTCCCTAACAAGAACTCCGCATTGCTTTACCATTTTATTTTTAACACCAGGGGGAGCAGTCGGTGTGCCGTCTTCAGCGACTCTTTCGATCGTGTACCTTTCTTGGTCGCCCAACTTTTTGGCTGGGCCTCGTTTTGTCCTTACAGAAGATTTGCTCGATCCGGAGGGCTAAAAGAAGAAAGAGCGTTAATATATGTATATAGACAGCAGAGGCTTAATTAATACAATCTTCGGCTTCATTAATATATGTATATGCACCTCGCCGGAGTTTGCAACATTTAATGTTCCACCGGAGCCTTCGGCTTCTCCCTCGTCGGTTTCTCCCTCGCTGACTTCTCCCTCACCCCGGCCGTCGGGTTCTACCTCACCGGAGCCGTCTCTTCGGTTGAGAGACTCATCTCCCTCACCGGAGTTGTTCAAAAACTCCGTGGTGACATCGACAATATCTTCCGGCCCGCGGATTATATCCTGGAGGATATTTTCCTGATCTTCGTCTCGTTCCATAGTTTCTGCAAATTAAGAACAATGCACAAAACTTTATCGTAAACTCGTATCGTAAACTAGCTAACACAAAAAATCCTAAGTGTTTGAATTCCTAAGTATCTAGAAGGCAACACAATTGAATTTGACTCAAAATGATCTACCAAATTTCCTATAGAAAAAAATCCTAACACTAACCTAAAATGCTATTTCCTATACAATAAAATTCTAACACTAACCTAAAATGCTATTTCTACAAAAAAAATCCTAACACTAACCTAAAATGCTATTTCCTATACAAAACAAAATTTTCCTATACAAAAAAAATCATATACAAAATTTTCCTATACACTAACAAAAAATCCTAACACTAACAAAATTTTCCTATACAAAAAAATCCTAACACTAACAAAATTTCCTATCACTAACAACATTTTCCTATACACTAACAAAAAATCCTAACACTAACAAAATTTTCCTATACAAAAAAATCCTAACACTAACAAAATTTTCCTATACACTAATAAAAAATCCTAACACTAACAAAAAAATCCTATACAAAATGCTAATTTAACTCACCGGCCGCGAGAAGAGCGGTGCGAGCGGCGGTGGGGACGGCGGTGGCGCGTGTGCGGTGGGGGACGGCGGTGGCACGTCTGCGGCGGTGGGGGACGGTGGTGGCGGTGGACGACGGCGCGGGCTGCGAGCTCCGGGCGCGTGGCGCGTGGGCGGGGAGGAGGGCCGGCCGCGTCGTCGCATGTACGGGGAGGCGGCGGGGCGGCGCGTGGAGGTCGGCGGCGGGGCGGCCTGACGGCGTGGTGGCGGCTCAGCTCCTTCGTTTCTTGCTCCTCGTCGATGAACCGCGCGTCTGCGTGAGAATGAGGAAGGAGAAGGGGCCAGGGCAGTGTTATAGGGTCATTGGTCCCGGTTTTTGCCAAAAACCGGGACCAATGAGTCTTTGGTCCCGGTTCTTTCCAGCAACCGGGACCAAAGAGTGGGCAGTTAATGCCAGATCAAGCGCGGGGTCCACGGACTCATTGGTCCCGGTTCGTGGTAGAAACCGGACCAATGAGTCCTTTTTCAAAATTATTTCGAACTTTTCAGTTCTGAAATTTTGTTCCCGCCTTTTTTTCTTATTTAGGTGTTTGGATATGAATTTCAAATGGTTTTGAATCTGAAAAGACTTTCAACATGAAAAGTTTTTAAATTTGAATAAATAATCCAAAACCATTTTCTGTTTTCTAAAATAATTATTCTAACTATACAAACTATTAACCATTTTGCCATTTTCAATTAAAAATGCATTAACTTTATTGCATATTTTGAATTGACAAAACTTTCAACATGAAAAGTGTTTGAATTTGTATAAATAATCCAAAATCCAAAATCCAAACTCGACTAATAATATGTATAAATATTTTGAATTGCGCAGGCGGGGGTTATCGCCGGCCGTGATGTAGTTCATGACGCTCTGGAGAGTTCGGCCGCTCCACCACAGCCGACGGCCGGCCTCGTTGAAGTTCGAAGGAGGCGGGCCATCCTCCTCGTACCTGGCGAGCGCCCTCTCACGCCGATTGATGAAGAAGGCGTCCCAAGTCGGGCGGTAGTCGGGATGCCAGCGGGGATCCATCCGCTGCTCCGGAGTGAGCTCGAGGTAGTAGTGGTTCGTGATGGCCGCCCGACGTGCCAAACCTTGAGGGATAGGAGGGACCGGCACGCCTCCGGTGCTCAGCCTCCAGCCGGCGGGGACGTCGTAGCCGGGCGGGCAGGGGTAGTTCGAGGCGGAAAGCGCCTCCGCCTCCGAGTAGGTTAGAGTGGGTACGGTGGAAGCCATGGGAGAGTGATGAGGTTGCAGATATGAGTTTAGATGTGCTATGCCAATGGAGGCCATGACTACATATATATAGTGAGACCTTTAGTCCCCGTTCGAGCCACCAACCGGGACTAAAGGGGCTTATTTGTTCCCGCGCAATTTTACCAACCGGGACTAAAGGGATTCCCACCAATAAGGAAGAAGCACACGGATCGTGTGTTTCTTTCGAGCGCTTGTGAGCCGTTGGATCAGGGGTGTGTTTCTTTTGAGCGCTTGTGAGCTGTTGGATTTTTAGAACTAGTCCCGGTTGGTAACACCAACCGGGACTAAAGAATCACACGGATCGTGTGTTTCTTTCGAGCGCTTGTGAGCCGTTGGATCAGGGGTGTGTTTCTTTTGAGGGCTTGTGAGCTGTTGGATCAGCACTCCCACCACCACCACCACTCCCACCTCATCCACAGGTACACTTTCTAATCGCCTATAAATAGCGGCGTCCCTGCAGCGAACGGCACACAACGAGCGTCTACCTTCGCCACCGAATCCAATGGCTGGATTTAGCCTACCTGCTGGCATGTTCCCTGGCATTATTGTGTTCGTCCTTGTTCACCGGCCAGCCATTGGAGCCACCTCCTGTAGGACGGTGAACAATGACAACACAACGACGCTGTTGGAAACACAAGCCCTCAGGTAGGTTGAATCCAGCCACTGGATTAGGGTGACGCAATGATGAATTGCCGAGGAGGTGGGAGTGGTGGTGGTGGTGGAAGTGGTAGCCATGCCCCTCGGTCCGATCCAAGCAGCGGCAAGGCGCTCTGATGATCTGCGACATTCCCAACACTTTTTGGGACGGTCGTAGATCATCAGAGACGTCTTGCCGCTGTGGATCGAAGGTCGATTTGCTGCTCACGACCACGCGATGATTTGCAGTATACAAAGCATTCGGATTCCCGTCATACAGCCCTACGGTGCTAATACATTACATTGATTTACATAAAAGCCATGAACCCTTCTTCGCGTATGTCCCTGGCCTATGATCGCTTCAGCCGTAACCATGGAGCATCTTCATTATTTAACGGGATGCTTGGGTCAGTTCTCACTGTGAAGGGCGGAATTTCATCAAACTTATCATAATCTGCTGACATGTCTGTCTTGTCCTCGACTCCCACGATGTTTCTTTTCCCTGAAAGAACTACGTGACGCTTTGGCTCATCGTCTGATGTATTCGTTTGCTTGTTTTTTCTTTTTTTCGGTCTGGAGGACATGTCCTTCACATAGAAAACCTGAGCCACATCATTGGCTAGGACGAATGGTTCGTTCTTGTAACAACCAAGATTCTTGAGATCCACTGTTGTCATCCCGTACAGCTGGTCTACCTTTATCCCTTCTCCATTCATGTTGACCCAACTGCACCGAAACAAAGGGACCTTAAAAGTAGGTCCATAGTCAAGTTCCCATATCTCCTCTATGCGACCATAGTATGTGTCCTTTTGCCCATCGTCGTTTGTTGCATCAAAGCGGACACCACTGTTCTGGTTGGTGCTCTTTTTATCTTGGGCGATCGTGTAAAATGTATTCCCATTTATCTCGTACCCTTGGAAATTCAATACAGTCGAAGATGGTGACGCGGCCAACAAGTAGAGCTGATCTCCGACAGTGGTGTCATTCATGAGCTGTAATCGCAACCAACTGCCGAAGGTCTCCATGTGTTTTTCTTTAATCCAGGAGTCATCCTTCCCCGGGTTCTTGGAGCGTACATAATTCTTGTGTTCCTCGATATACGGAGCCACGAAGGTGGAACTTTGTAGAACTGTGTAGTGTGCTTGAGTTAAAGAATGCCCGTCCCTACATATCAGTGCTTTCTTTCCTAGCGTGCCTTTTCCACTCAGTCTCCCCTCATGCCGCGATTCAGGAACACCAATCGGCTTAAGGTCAGGAATAAAGTCAACACAGAACTCAATGACCTCTTCTGTTCCATAGCCCCTTGAGATGCTTCCTTCTGGCCTAGCACGGTTATGAACATATTTCTTCAAGACTCCCATGAACCTCTCGAAGGGGAACATATTGTGTAGAAATACAGGACCGAGAATGGCAATCTCGTCGACTAGGTGAACCAGGAGATGCGTCATAATATTGAAGAATG
Organism: Poa pratensis; assembly: GCA_947311845.1. Classification (NCBI taxonomy): domain Eukaryota; kingdom Viridiplantae; phylum Streptophyta; class Magnoliopsida; order Poales; family Poaceae; genus Poa; species Poa pratensis. The sequence goes on from CAMZMU010000035.1 coordinate 49,668,079, forward strand.
ATGGGGGGAACACCAACTCGAAGCTGACAAGACATTGGACCACAGCCTTCTGTAAACTTGGTAGAGTTACTGGATCGATGACCTTCTGAGATATTGCATTGAGGAATGCACATAGCTTCACAATGGGTACTCGAACATTTTCCGGTAGAAGCCCCCTCAATGCAACCGGAAGCAACTGCGTCATAATCACGTGGCAATCATGAGACTTCAGGTTCTGGAATTTTTTCTCTGCCATATTTATTATTCCCTTTATATTTGACGAGAAGCCAGCCGGGACCTTGATACTGCTCAGGCATTCAAAAAAGATTTCCTTCTCTGCTTTGGTAAGAGCGTAGCTGCTTAAGTATTGACGCCCTTTATCCGTCTGCTTGTTGTATGGGTCTTTCATACGTTGCTGGTCTGCCCGTGCTTCCGGTGTATCTTTTGTCTTCCCATACACGCCCAGGAAGCCTAGCAGGTTCACGCAAAGATTCTTCGTCACGTGCATCACGTCGATTGAAGACCGGACCTCTAGGACTTTCCAATAGGGTAGCTCCCAGAATATAGAGCACTTCTTCCATATGGGTACGTGGTTGTCAGCGTCATTCGGAACAGATAGACTGCCAGGACCCTTTCCAAAGATTACTTCTAAATCCTTGACCATGTCATATATAACATCACCATCAGGGAGGTTAGGCTTCTTCCGGCGATCTGCCTCACCGTTGAAATGCTTGCCGGGCTTTCTTACGGCATGACTGTTCGGAAGAAATCGACGATGCCCCAGGTACACATTCTTGTTTCCCAAATGTATACTTTCAGTCTTATCTAAACAGTGCGTGCATGCATTGTATCCCTTGTTTGACTGTCCTGAAATGTTACTAAGAGCAGGCCAATCATTGATGGTTACGAACAGCAACGCTCGTAGGTCAAATTCCTGTTGTTTGTGCTCATCCCACACACGTACACCTGGTTCGGACCACAACTGCAAAAGTTCATCAACTAATGGCCTTAGGTACACATCAATGTCGTTGCCGGGTTGCTTCGGGCCTTGGATGAGCACTGGCATCATAATGAACTTCCGCTTCATGCACAACCAAGGAGGAAGGTTGTAGATACATAGAGTCACGGGCCAAGTGCTATGACTGGAGCTCTGCTCCCCAAAAGGATTAAAGCCATCTGTACTTAGACCAAATCTTAAGTTCCTTGCGTCATCTGAAAATGTCGGGAACTCTCTGTCGATTTTTCTCCACTGGGACCCATCGGCGGGGTGTCTCAACTTCCCGTCTTTCTTACGCTCTTCTTTGTGCCATCGCAACAACCTGGCATGCTCTTTGTTTCTGAACAGACGTTTCAACCGTGGTATTATAGGAGCATACCACATCACCTTAGCAGGAACCCTCTTCCGGGGGGGCTCGTCATCGCCCTCAACATCACCAGGGTCATCTTGTCTTATCTTGTACCGCAGTGCATTGCATACCGGGCATTTATCCATGTTCTCGTACTCACCGCGGTACAGGATGCAGTCATTAATGCATGCATGTATCTTCTGCACATCTAATCCTAGAGGGCAGATAGCCTTCTTTGCTTCGTATGTAGTCTCGGGCAATTCGTTATCCTTTGGAAGCTTCGGCTTCATTATTTTCAGTAACTTCTCAAATCCCTTGTCAGAACAACCAGTCTCTGCCTTCCATTTCAGCAGTTCCAGTGTGGTACCGAGCTTTGTGCTGCCATCTTCGCAGTTTGGGTACAGCAACTTTTTGTGATCCTCAAGCATGGCCTCCAACTTTAGCTTCTCCTTTTCTGTATCGCATTCTCGCTTTGCATCAGAAATGACCCCACCAAGACCATCAGCGGGCTCATCTGATGCCCGATGTTCACCTCTTTCTTCTTCAACGTCTTCCATAACAGTATCACCGCATTCCTCAGGGAACATAGGATAGTTGTCATCATCCTCCTCTTCTTCATTGTCTTCCATCGTAACCCCTCTTTCTCCGTGCTTGGTCCAACAATTATAGCTGGGCATGAAACCTTTCCGAATCACGTGGTCTTGAATGGTTCTCGGGTCAGAGTACTCCCTGACGTTCCGACACTTCTCACATGGACAAGGCATAAAATTATTCACTTTGTTTGCCTCAGCCACATCGAGAAATTTATGCAGGCCTGCAATAAACTCGGAACTGCGTCGTTCGCCGTACATCCATCGCATCCGTGCATCCATCTGCATCATATATATAATTAAGTTTATCAAATACCATTACAATAACATCTTGAATAGTGAAATGACCACCGTACATCGACACGTGCAATATTTCTGTATCAATTACAGACGAAAAGGATAAAGTTGCTAACCTCGGCCGAGGATATCATTTTGTGTGAACTTAAGTGTGGGTCGGGCATTTCATCGAACACATCTTGTGCGTGGCAAAGGAAAAAAAATAGCACCCACTTCCCACCAATCCAAGAGAAAAAAATTAGAGGAGAGAAGGGGGGTGGGGGTTATTTATAGGCAGGGAGGGGTATTGGTCCCGGTTCTTGGCACGAACCGGGACCAAAGCTCCGCCGCACCCACGTGTCTGGCTCTGGAGCTTTGGTCCCGGTTCGTGCCAAGAACCGGGACCAATACCCCCAACCGAACCGGGACCAATGGTCCACGGGGCCGTGGCAACTCGAACCGGGACCAGTGCCAGGCACTGGTCCCGGTTTTTACCTGAACCGGGGCTAATGGCTGGGGCGGCCCTGGACCAAAGATGGTTTTTCTACTAGTGATGTGTCTGTCATATATGCAAATGTGTTAGTGTGTGAAGCACAACCTTCTTGAGAAGGGAGCTAAGTGATTTAGCTTCCAACACCGCGCGCCGGGACACTGGCGTCTCCCTCATTCGAATGATCAGCCGGAACCTGCCCCGAACGTCGGTGGGGTTGGCGTTTGCGCAGCTGGGTGGCTGGCCGGCGTCGGCGTCGCGTGATAGCGCCGTCGGGACAGGTCACTCTGTTACGTACTCATTATACGTTTGTCGTGTGTGAGACTGTGATGTTCGATCTAGCTCGTCTCATTATCCAAAGGACAAGTAGCAAACGATTTTGTAAAATACTAGGTAAATTTGGTGCGGCGTCACGCCGCACCCATGTGGTTAAATTCAAATTTGAAAATGCAGGTATTTAAAAATTGTGTACATTTGAGAATCATTGGAATGCAAAGAGAGCTTGTGTTTGGAAAAAATTTAGATTTCGAAAGTTAGTCAAATTGGAAAGTTATGTAGCTTGTCACGCCGCACCCGTGTGGTTAAATTCAAATTTGAAAATGCGGGTATTTAAAAATTGTGTATTTTTTTTAGATTTCGAAAGTTAGTCGAATTGGAAAGTTATGTAGGTTTGAATAATTTGACGGTAATAAAATGGTTAGATTTGCAAAGCAGCTGAAATTTTCAAAATATTCAAATTTGTTTGCCGTGCTGTGGCGATAGGATTGAAATTTGGAAATAGATCTGGATATTGTCGGAATGCGAAGAAAGCTTGTAAAGGAGATAGTTGCTTCAGCATAGCAATACTATCCTACACATGCATATAAAGAAATACACTAAGTCATGCATAGAAAAATACTTAGGAAATTTATGGGGGTGTGCCACTTGCCTTGGCAACGGGGAGTGCAGGAGTAGCAGTTGCAACAACCTTCGTCTCTCTCCGAAATTTCTAACACATCAAACAATTCACAATAAATATGCAGCCAAACAATACTTAAGAAAATATGACATGCATGAGATGCAGAATGATACAAGGAAATTATGATGAATGACATACAGAACAAACTAAGGAAAAAGACATAAAATAACTTAATCCAATTGGCTAAGGCAAGGTCAAGGTTGAGCAAGAATAACTTGATAAAACAACAACTTGAAAAGTTGTAAGGCTACTTCAAGTCTTCACATGTTTGATCTTCAAAACATCTTCAACTCCTTTGTAGTTTCATTGATCTTCAATGGTCTTCAATTAGCACTCTAGGAACTTAGTCATAAACACAAAGGACTTGGTCTATCTCCAAAGTGAAAGACAAAATTAGGAAGAAGGAAAAATAGAAAAAAAGATGTAGTAGTTGGTCTTCCAAAGAATCATCTTCAGGCTTCTTTGTCGGTTGCTCCTTGGTGTGTTGCCTTCATTGAAATTTGTAGACTTGATGGTTCTGCAGACTTGATGGTGTTGGCAGCATCCAGGTTGGTCTTGAATATAACTTAGCCACCATGAAGTAGGAAGAAAAGAGAGAAAGGAAAGAAAGACTTAGAAAATTGTAGGTGGTTGGTCTTCATGAACTTCTTCTTTATTTTCTTCTAAGTACTTTTACTTCTTGGAGATGCTTCTGGAGTCTTGTTTTCTTGGCTAAGTCCTTCATTGGTTTCCACTAATTCTAACTTAGTGGTTTTCGACTAGGAGGGTCAAAAGGACTAACATGCATCCTCAATTTTTTTCTAAGGAGGAATGTCATGTAAGAAGTGCAAAATATTTCTAAGGACTTAATATGCATGCCATGCTTATGAAAATGCTCTAAGGAATTGCAAGCAAGAAAGATTGGTCAAAATATAGCTAAGGACCAAGGTCACAACACATGGTTCGAAATTTCCACTAAGGAAATAAAGGTTAAGACATCAAGTCAAAATAATCCTAAGGAAAAGTAAACTAAATGAGAGGTGCTAGAATTTACTAAGGAAAAGTCAACAACATAAGAGATGCTAAATATTTCTAAGGAAAAATGTTGTCAAAAATACTTATCAAATATTTTCCTAAGGAAGAAATAGTTTTGTTTTGAGGGACAAAATATTTCTAAGTACTTTTGTATCTAAAGCAATCAAAATATGACTAAGTCATTTATTAGTCGAAAATATAGGAAGAATAATTCTTAATAATTTTTAATTATTAAAATAACACCTAAAAAGCATTTAATCAATATTTACTCAAAAATCATTGAAAATAATTTTACAAAATTAATGGAGTAGTCCTACGGCCAAATATTAACTAAACAAAAATATAGCAAAAGAGTTTGCTCAAAAATCTATTTTTAAACTCAAGTTATAGCCAAAATACTATTTAAACCACTTTTAAAAATTAACTAATTTAATTTTGACAAAACCTCAAAATAAGTATACCAAAAGTTTCTACAACTCATAAGCTTTCCAAAATATATTTTTCATACAATTTGGACAAAGGAGTATAAATTAATAAGAGAAATAAAACGCAGGGACTAATCTGTGATGCGCAGGGGCTAAATTGTAAAGAAAATAGAAAGAATCTTCGCGTTGAAGTCCCTGGCCACGTGGCGAGATCTGATTGGTTCGGAGCCTCCCGCTGACTGGGCGTTGACTCGGCGCTGACGAGACGTACACGTGGCGTCTTCTGATTTGCCCGTACCTATTCGCTGATGGATCTAATCCTAGCCGTGCGATCGTGATCTAAGGGCGCTGGTTCGATTGGCCAAAAACAAGCGGCGCACTGGTTGGAGTTATGCCGGAGTCCTAGCGTCTACGGTGGTGTCATGGCCGGCGACGAGCAATCGAAGAAAACAGGGGCTAGGGAGAGGGGTTCTGGTACCTAGGGCAGCGCGATGTCGAGGCGAATTTGGTGGCAGGGTCGAGGTGGACGGGGTCGTCCTTGATCGGCCGGAATCCTTTGTCGGAGTTGGGGAAGTAGCGGAAAGCCTCGGTCGATCTCGGGCTTGATGATCTGGAGCACAATAGCATGCGCAAAAAGGTCAGGAATATGCGCCGGAGAGAGGGAGGGAGAATAGTAGAGAAGGTAGTGCTCGGGGTCGATGGTGCTCACCGAAATTTGAAGAATACGCCGGCGGTAGTGGCAGCGCGGCGAGGATCAATGCTACCAGCCTGGGGGCTCTCGTGATGAAATTTTTGGGGCAAACTAATGAGAGGGGTTGGGGGTATATATGGGGGCGAGCACGCGGAAGATCTCGTAGCAAATCCGAACGGATTCGGCTCCGATTTTAGCTAGGGTTCGGTAGAAGAGACCGTGTTCGTCACGTCGTGGGGAAGGAGATGGCAAGCGGGGCCCGCCTGGCAGTGAGGGAGGGGGGAGTTGGGTCGTGGGCTGTCTGGCTGGACTGACTGCTGCTGCGCGCGCGTGAGATAGAGGGAGGAGGAGAGATGGGCTCGGCCCAGTAGCTAGGGTTTCGCATTTTGTTCAAAAGCTTTTCTTTTCTTTTCCTAAAAACTTTAATATATTTTTAAATACAAAACCAAAATAAGTCAAACCAATTTCTATAGTTTTGTAAAATCAAACCCTCTGTTTTGAGACTTTCAAATAACTTTTTCCAAAACATTTTGTCAACTAAATTTTTGGAATATGTTTAAATGAATTTTGGACATATTAATGTCATTTGAAAACTATAGGGTTTTATAAATTCCTTTTGAAACTTATATTTTAAAACAAAGCAAAATATTAGTAATAAGATTACATATCACTCAATAAAATAATTTTGCATAAAACTCATTTTGTTTATAAAGAGTTTGATAAATCAAAATGAATTCAAAACTCATTTTAAAATCCAAATAAATATTTTCTTTCCAAAGTATAACTATAAAACTTGAAAATAGAGAATAGGTAAGTACTGGAATAAATCTCAATATATTCAAACTATTCACAACCAAGCACACTTTTTCAAATAGAAATCATTTTGATTTCTAAACTAGGTTTTTAATAAATGACTTGACACTTGATGTCAAAATTTAAAATAGGTTTTAGAACAAACAAATGTGGCTTAAGTAGATCTTAAATACCACAAGATAAACATTTTCAATATTTATATTGCAACAGATTCAAACAATTTCACAAACAACACTATCCCAACAATACATTCATAAAAGTCAAAAGAAAGTTTGGAGCATTTTTTTGCTCTACTACTATATTTTCTTAAATATGTTTTCAAGTGGAATTATTATTCCCACTTTTGAAATATCCAAATGCAAACAATGCTATATGATGATGAATGTATGCATGAATTTTCTTTTCAAAGCAAAATAGATAATAGTTTTCAAAAGTTTTAAATTTTTCTGATTTTTCAACTTTTTGAAAAACTTGGGATGTTACAACCAGCTCTGCGACGCCTGCCTCGCAGGGAAGCAGAGGCGAGCCCCATTCGCAAAGCAAGCGAAGTTCCGGGCGAAGGAGCGACTCGAGTTGGTCCATGGCGACCTCTGCGGGCCGATCACCCCGGCCACACCGAGTAGGAAGAGGTACTTCCTCCTGCTGGTGGACGACATGTCGCGGTACATGTGGCTCGCCCTTCTCTCGACGAAGGACGAGGCCACAGCCGCCATCATTCGACTCCAGGCGGAAGCCGAAGCAGAAACAGGCTGCAAGCTGCGCACGCTGCGCACGGATCGTGGAGGCGAGTTCACCTCCGGGTCCTTAACAGCATACTGCGCTGAGCTCGGGATGGAGTGTCACCTGACGGCTCCGTACTCCGGATCGCGGAGGCGAGTTCACCTCCGGGTCCTTAACAGCCGAATGTGAGCTTCATGCGCACGTTCGGGTGCGTGGTGCATGTCAGAGAGACGCGCCCCGGGCTGAAGAAGCTCGACGACCGGAGCAGGCCGATGATCTTCGTCGGGTACCAACCTGGGACGAAGGGTTATCGGGCCTATGACCCGTGACTAACCGCGTGACCATCACGCGAGATGCCGTGTTCGACGAGAACGCGAGCTGGGACTGGAGTTCGCCGGACACTCCGGTGAACACTTTCGGAGTCGATACTTTCGCGGTTGAGCACATGGTGTTCGAGCCGCAACCAACTTCGAGTGACGGGAGTGCGGGTCCAGCACCCGACTCGCCGACTCCAGACTCGCCAACTCCTGGAGTAGGGAGTGCATCCCCAGCTGGTTCTCCAACAACACCGGAGCACCCGATAGCCGAGATTTCGACTCCGGCTGTCTCAGGCGTCGAGTTCGTCACGCCACCCTCGAGGTACTCAGGTATGCTCGATGGGGAAGACGACATGAGCTTCGACCACCGGTTCCGCACTCTGCAGAACGTGCTCGAAGTAGGTTCGGCCCTTGAGCCGGACGAGGAGCTCCACTATCTCGCCTCCGAAGAGCCAGGCTCGTTCGATGAGGCGAAGGTGCATGCCAGCTGGAGGCAGGCGATGCAAGAGGAGCTGGAGGCCATCGAGTCCAATTCGACTTGGAGGCTGGCCACCTTACCACCAGGTCACCGCGCGAACGTCCTGAAGTGGGTGTACAAGGTGAAGAAGGATGCAAAGTGGGTGTACGAGGTTTTCGCACCCGTGGCCCGTCTCGAGTCCGTCAGGCTACTGATCGCCGTGGCGGCGAGTGCGGGGTGGGACGTCCACCACATGGACGTCAAAGTCAGCCTTCCTCAACGGCGAGTTGGAGGAAGAGGTGTATGTGCAGCAGCCAACCGGCTTCGCTGCAAAGGGGAAGGAGCACCTGGTGCTTCGACTCAGCAAGGCACTCTACGGCCTCAAGCAGGCGCCAAGGGCATGGAACACCAAGCTCGATGCATGCCTCGTCACGCTCGGCTTCGCAAGGTGCGAGTCGGAGCATGGCATGTACGCGCGAGGAGCGACTCCGAGCCGGCTCTTAGTCGGTGTCTACGTCGACGACTTGGTGATCACAGGCTCGGATTCCAGCGACATCGACAGATTCAAGCTGGAGATGCGGAGCCTATTCCAGATGTCCGATCTCGGGTTGCTAAGCTACTACCTTGGCATCGAGGTTCGACAAGGACCCAGCGGAATCGTTATCTCGCAGGGTGCCTATGCCCAGAAGCTGCTCGAGAAGGCGGGGATGGGCGGGTGCAACCCCGTCCACGCACCCATGGAGCCACGCTTCAAGCTGTCCAAGTGCAGCACGGCACCCGCGACTGATGCGACCGAGTATCGGAGCATCGTCGGGAGCCTCAGGTACTTGGTGCACACGAGGCCGGACATGACCTTCGCAGTCGGGTTCGTATCGAGGTTCATGGAGGCTCCAACTCTGGAGCACTTCGCGGCTGTAAGGCACATCCTACGCTACATCGCCGGGTCTCAGCGACTCGGGTGTAGGTATGGGAGGAGTGAAGGTGCACCGCGCCTGGTTGGCTACAGCGACAGCGACCTGGCGGGCGACGTCGACTCGCGCAAGAGTACGTCGGGCACCCTGTACTTTCTCGGGTGCAGCCCAGTGACCTGGCAGTCACTCAAGCAGAAGGTCGTGGCTCTGTCGAGCTGCGAGTCGGAGTATGTGGCGGCTGCCACAGCTGCTTGCCAGGGGATCTGGCTGGCTCGGTTGCTGTCCGAGTTCAGCAATGGCGAAGCTGAGCACGTGGTGCTCAAGGTCGACAACAAGTCGGCTATCGCGCTCGCCAAGAATCCCGTCTTCCACGAGCGATCAAAGCACATCGACTTGAAGTACCACTTCATTCGTAACTGCGTGGAGGCGAAGAAAGTCGAGCTGGAGTTCGTGCCCACCGAACACCAACTCAAAGACATGCTGACCAAGCCACTTGGTCGAGTCCGCCTGGCGGAGCTGCGGACAAGGATAGGCATGGTGGAGGTGTCTCCGGAACTCAAGCCTAGGGAGTGATTGTTGGAAATAGGCTTGTGTGTCCAGTCGACGTTCCTTCGAGTGTGAGGAGTCGACAAGTGTTTCGAGTGCCGACTTCGGGGTATGTCCCAAGTCGAGGATGTGTTCGACTCCAGGGTCTGCCCTGAGTCGAACTAGTTACCAGGCTCCTCTGATACAGTGACTCTTTTGTCCTGTAGTCAGTGTCCTGAAGTGATGATTCTGCATCAAGTAGGGATTAGGACGTGCTAGACGTCACCTACAGTAGTTTTAGTCATGACATCGCCAACAGTGGCATGCCAGATAGAGGTATGACCGGTCACGTCATCTGTGATGTGACTGGATATTTGACTTAGTCAGCCAGGCTGCAGCCACTATTTAGAGGGATGAATACAAAGAGAAAATTGGGACAAACCATTTCTTTGGCACACACTCCCCTCTCTCTCGCAAAAGATCTCACGGGCAACAGTCGCCGGTGCGCTGCACGGCTGCTGCTGCATGGATGATGGAGGAGTGGCGATTTGGCGGCTGGATTTGTACCGGCAGAAGCCGCTCATTGTTGCGAGCTTGTTTGTCTCTCTCGATGTACTCCGGTCGGCTTCCGGTGAGCTTCCTGCGGTGAGAAGGTTCGTCAGCTCGTGCCCGGGCGCGCGTGCCCACTTTTGGTATCGATGGAGGAATTGTCTCCGGACAAAGACTTCAAAAGCCTTCACCACGTAGAGCCTGACAGGTGGGGCTTGCAGTGTGGCAATCAAGCCACTTTTTTCATCTCTGTACTCCTGAAAAAGGAAAAGGAGTGCAATCAAGCCACTTTTTTCGTTTGTGTACTGCTGAAAATCATCTTAGGACCAGCTTTACTTGATGTGGAAAACGAACACATCCTAAATCAGTCCACCACGTAGATATTTGTACAAGATCTACCATCGATTTTCTATTTCATATATTGTATTGGCCGTACTAATCTGGAGTGTCTAAGATATTTATGTATGTCTTTTATTTGGAAAATAGATTTACTTTACACTAGACTAAAGTTGTAGTTCCAAGATCAATCTAGAGATATAAGTTATTGGACTTATATATATATATATATAGAGAGTGAGACTATTCTACACGACCCCTAGAGATATAAGGACCTTTTATCTTGACCCGCCTTCATCTGCGTCGCGCCTTGGGAGGGCCCCCGACCTCCTCCGTCCTGGGAGGTCACCGCAGCTTCCCCTCAGCCTCCCCACGCGGTGGCCGGCGGCCGCGGACCTTCCCTGCATCCTGCACGGCTACTGGCGCCACCGTCCCGGCACCGCGTAGATCCCGGCGACCTGCGGCGTCCCGCCCTGCGTGGATCCTAGCAGTGCCGGTAGAATCCGGAGGAAGACTGGGCTCTGCCGTTGTATTAGCTCGGAGCGGAGGAGCAGTCTCGAGGTCACCGGCTGCAGCTTGCGGTGCTCGCCCCGTTTCTGCTCCCCATGCTTGGTGCCTCCAAGCTGCGCCAGTGGCAGCAATCCACTGCTGCTTCGGGCTCTGAACTCCGAATTACATCGCCGTGAACTCCACTGCCGGATCCCGTGCGATTTGTCCTTGCTGCGAGAGACCACTGAACTGTTGTCCACAGAAACAAAAAAACGCAGAGATGCAGAGAGAAAGCATGTGCGATGGTGGTGAGAGGATAGGATTTAAAAAAAGTGTGATAGAGAAACGACCAGCTCATTTTCTGATTGCCATCACGATCGTGCAAAAAAAAAAGGAGAATAGATGTGCGTGGTACTGGTCGGTATAGTTTATTTCCTTTTTACAGGAGTTAACTTCATCCACGCAAAAAAGAGAGTTTACTTTAACTAAAAATTAACTTTTTTACATAGCAAAATGCAATTGGAATAAAAAAGGGTGCTTTGAAGTTTATTATTTTACAGGCTTATATCATTGCTTTATGGTCGAAAGTCGATGGTCATGGAAGTTTACTTCACTTGCGGCGGAGCTCATTTATTTGTTCGAAAAATATATAATTCATTCACGAAAAGGTTTACATTTTATAAAACGATGTTCACTTAATTAGTTTTAGAAGATCGTTTCTTTTTCTTTTACTGGAATGGCTAAACGAAGTTCATTTGCTTATCAAGATGAAGCTGTTTCGTCAGTGTCGGTAGATTACAGTGCAAAACTTTGTATATGCTATTAGAAAAATCAACATATTGGCAAGTTCACGTAGAAAATTCCCGCGGTTCAAGAAAAAAAAATCACATTATATACTGAGAAGTAAAAAACAAAATTTGTATATTTAAATCTGCTCCTAAACCTTAAGGAATTTCAAGAAATGATCACTATTTTGAAACAGAAAAATTCGCCATTTTCAGTCTGGAACTTCAAAACCTTTTCTTTGGAAGTTAAGTATCTGAAACAAGGAAGTTCGTACAGACGTCCGGGGTTCATTTTTCTTCGCTAAAAGTTTAATATGTGAAAACTTTCTTCTCCAAATTTCTTGACACGATTTTCAAATCTTTTTTAACTCGGAGGTTTGCTATTTCAAAATAGGAAGTTTAGATTGTCAATCTCAGAGGTTCGCTATTTGTAGATCGGGAGTTCAGTTCTACTCGACCGCGTCGTATAATTACTCTTTTATCGGAAGTTAATCTGGATCATAGAAGCAAGTTCATACTTAAGTTTCAAGAGGTTCACTTTGTACCAAGAAGGAGTCCGTCAGAGGTTCACTTTGCACCAAGCGAGAAGTTCAGAATAAGGACGCTCTGGTAAGTGAGTTCACTTTTGATTTAAAAAAAGTTCACTTCATATCAAACATGACTTCAACACACGAAGTTCACATCGTATTGATCAAAATACTGTTACGGAGTTCATCTCGATATTAAAACGGAAGTTCAGCGACGAAGTTCACCAGACGAGGTTCCCTTCGTATTAAACGGTAGTTTTTCTCGTGAAGTTCACTTAATATTAAAAATAGAAGTTCAGAACGTTAGAGAACTCAATTAACCCGGAAGTTAATTAACTTGATTTTTGTTGCTGTTGGCCGTGAAGTTCACCTTTTATTGACATGAAGTTCAATTCGTTTGGATCGTGGAATTCATTTTTCCGCAAAAACAATTTCAACTTATCTACGTGAAATAAATGTTCACAATTGATTAAAAAATCACTCTTTTAAAAAAATATAACAAAAAACAAAGGTTCATAGTACCAAATCGCGGAAGTTCACCTCATATTAAAACGGAAGTTAGCACTGCAAAAAAAATCATTTCATATTATACGACGATATGTGAAGTTCACATCATATTTAACGGGAGTTCTCACCACGGAGTTTGGTTTTTAGAAAAATATAACAAAAACGGAGTTTCACTCTATCAAATCACGGAAATTCACCACATATTAAATCGGAAGTTAACGCTGCAAAATTTCATTTCATATTTTACGGCGATATGAAAAGTTCACCTTGTATTTAATTGGAAGTTCACACGGCAGGCATTCATTTTTAGAAAAAAAATACGAGCAGTGTTATCAGAAGTTCACTTAGGCATAAAAAAGCGGTTCACTACACGTATTCCAGAGAGTTCATATACTTTGTTTTTCGAAGACGGGATTCTTACGCGTTAAAATTATCATTATGATTTCCGTTTGTCCAAATCAACCGCCGCCGCATTCAATTGTCGAGTATATGAGTCTAATTTCACTCTCCCACGGTGACTCGCCCAGTCCGAGCACCACAATCGAGTCAATTTTGAATCGTTCCCATATAATCTCGTTTCACTGTTTTTCGTATTTTTAAAATTAATCAAAAACCATAAAGAATTTGGAAACAATTTGTATACGAAAAAGTTGCGTATAGTCAATATCTTTCCAACGCAATATCATTTGTTACGTTTCGATAAGCGGTTTGAAAGTAATTTAAAAAATACTGTCCGCTGGACATAAATATTCAAAAACAGAATTGTTAATTTTTCAAACTGCTCTTATTCCGTGATGAATTACGAAAATTGACCTGAGATAGTCAAGATGCGGTTTTTCCATATATTTCCAACGGCGTATCATTTGCTTCAATCCGAGAAACGGTTTGAAAATGACGTCCAAAACAGTACGAAAACGATGAAAATACGCGAAAATCAGTGTTTCGTATATTTAAAATTACTTTACAACTGTAACTAATTTCAAAATCTTGTAGAAGTGAAAAATGTGTGAATTTTCCATATCTTTCCAACGGCGTATCATTTGCTTCAATCTAACAAACGGTTTGAAAATGGCGCCAAAACAGTACGAAAACGAAGAAAGTACGTGAAAACAGTGTTTAGTATATTTAAAATTATTTTAGAACCGTAACTAATTTCAAAATCTTGTAGAAGTGAAAAGGTGCGCATTTTCCATACCTTCCCAACGGCGTATCATTTGCTTCAATCCGACAAATGGTTTGAAAACCACGATAGAAAAACTGACCGAATCTAAGTATTCCGACCAGAAGTTCAGATATTATTTAAACGGAAGTTCCGAAAGTTGACCAGAATACTTATTCTACAAGGGAGTCTAGAATAGCAGGGGTATATATATATATATATATATATATATATATATATATATATATATAGGGTAGGGCTATTCTACAACCCCTCTTAAGATATTGTATAATAGTTATTCTACAACCCCGTCCGAACCGCACTGAACCAAAAACACGTTCCGAATCCAAACGAACCATCTTCTTCCTCCTCACCTAGCCAACCTCGATCCCCACCTTCTTCCTCCCGAGCACATCAGGCTCACCCCGCAGCCCGCACACGGCGCAGCCCTTCGAGCGCCCTCACCCACTCGTGCTGCCGCCCCAAGCTCCTTCATCCACGCGCGGCGCTGCCCCCAAGCACCCCCACCGCGCATGCCGCCCCCTAGACCCACTGGGCGCCGGCCGCCGGCCCCCACCTCCTTCCCTGCTCCCCGGCGAAGCCTGTCCCGGCCGACATGCCAGCACCCCGACGCTCTCCGCTGTATTGCCTCCCCGGCACGTCCCTCCGCCGCTGCCTGGTCGCCCCCTCGGTGCACCCACCCTCCCCCTTGATCTGAATCACCGAGCGCAACCACATACCACCGGGTGCGAGGCCGTGCTCCACGGCCGTCGTTCCTCACCAAGCCCTGCACCACCGCGCAACCCGGCGACATCTGCTCCGATGGCCCAGACCCTACCCGTGCGTCCCTGATACGTCCATTTTGCATCACTATTTTATATCATAATTTACTGCTATTCATCGATATATTTCATATTTAGAAGTGTTAGTTATGTTATTTTACCTATTTTGCATGTTCGATGAATAATGGAGAATTGGACACCGGAGTCAGGATTCTGCTGGAAAAAGCACCGTCGAGATGCACTATTTCTGAAGATCAATAAATCGAAGGAGACATATGGAAGTCCCTATTTTACCAGATGACGAAGGAGGCCAAAAGGGGAGGCTGAGAAGGGCCAAGGTGGGCCCTCCTCACCAGCTGACGCGGCGGGCCCACCAGCCGCGCCGCCATGTGGTTTGGGGGCCCTGGCCCACCTCAGCCGTTCCCCCTTCGTGTACTTGACCCCCTGGGAACCCTAACACACAGAGGATGGCCATCGAAATATTCCGCCGCCTCCACGAGGCGGAAAACACCAGAGAGCGAAAAGCTCCCCTGCAGGAAGAAATCTGCCAGGGGAAATTCTCTCCCGGAGGGGGAAATCGTCGCCATCATCACCGTCATCGAGCTGGACTTCATCGGATCATCATCATCATCATCTCCACCGCCAACATCATCATCACCGCCGCTGCACCCCGTCTCCGCTGTAACATCTAGGGCAGAACCTTGTCTAATTCATAGGGGAAACTCTCCCGGTGTTGATTACTCTTGTTATTGATGCTATTGGGTGAAACCATTGGATTAAGGTTTATGTTCAGATTGTTATTCATCATCATATCACCTCTGATCATGTTCCGTATGATGTCTTGTGAGTAGTTCGTTTAGTTCTTGAGGACATGGGAGAAGTCTTGATGTTAGTAGTGAACTATGTTGAGTAATATTTAATGGTTTGATGCTTAAGTTGTGGTGTTATTCTTCTAGTGGTGTCATGTGAACGTCGACTACATGATACTTCACCTTTATGGGCCTAGGGGAATGCATTGTGTATTCGTTTGCCAATTGTGGGGTTGCCGGAGTGACAGAAACCTGAACACCCGTTGGTATATCGATGCATGAGGGATAGCAGGATCTCAAAGTTTAAGGCTGTGGTTAGTTTATCTTAATTACTTTCTTGTATTTGCGGATGCTTGCAAAGGGTATAATCACAAGTATGTATTAGTCCTAGGAAGGGCGGTGCATTAGCATAGGTTCACCCACACAACACTTATCAGAACAATGAAGATTAATCAACTATATGAAGCGAAAGCACTTGACAATATTCCCGTGTGTCCTCAAGAAAGTTTGGTCATTATAAGTACAACAACCGGCTTGTCCTTTGCTGTAGAAAGGATTGGGCCACTCGCTACAACTATTATTACTGCATTTTATTTACTTGTACTTTATTTATCTGTCATATCAAAAACTACTAAAAACTTGTCTGTGAGCATTTACAGTGAATCCTTCATCAAAACCGCTTGTCAACACCTTCTGCTCCTCGTTGGGTTCGACACTCTTATTTATCGAAAGTACTACGATACACCCCTATACTTGTGGGTCATCAAGACTATTTTCTGGCGCCGTTGGCGGGGAGTGTAGCGCTATTGGTAAGTGGAATTGGTAAGGGAAACATTTATTGTACGTGCTGTTTTTATTTTTGCCTGCTGCTATATCTCATTATGGAGGGGTCTTCTCTTGAATTCCTATTTGGGAAAACAACTACCACTGCTAAGGTAGTAGAGGAGGCGCCAGATGAGCAGGTAATACCGTATAAAATTCCTATGAAAATTGTTGAACGTGTCACAAATAACCGCTATGCAGGAGATGGAACTGTCCATCCTGGAGATCATTTGTTATTTCTGCATGAATTGTGCGAGTTATTTAGTAAGTTCACGACCATAGTCAGATGGCAGATTCATCGATATCTGGGATGGCTGATCAAGGAAGGACATAGCCCACTTTTTGGTTTTTGCATCATATACCTTCTTTTGATCGGGCTTTTTTGGTGCAAAAAAAGCCTTATTGTAGGCAGCCACTACCTCGGCATTTTCCGCTTCAGTCCTGTCATAAGGTCTCTTGGGAGGAACCGTCGGGATGTCGACTTTCTTTTGAGTGCGACCTCTCTTCTGAGTGGGGAGCGGGGGAGCGGCGTTGGTCCGTTTCTTCTGCTAAGACGGCTGCTCTGGAGACTTGTGAGGCGGTGAAGAGGATGGTTGCGCTGGAGAATGCTGAGGCGGTGAAGAGGACTGTTGCGCTGGAGACTGGTGAGGAGTCGATGGCCTTGGCTGCCAGTTCGGAAGCACGATGAATTCCTTTGGCCATAGAATTGGCGCTTTCTTGGCTTCTCCAAGTTCAAGCACCTCCCCATCTTGACCTGCAGGGTGGTGCAGCTTCAGCTCCTCAAAATCTTTCATCACTGCATCCACCCCGACAACAGCGTAGCCATTTGGAACCGGAGCAAAATGGTAAGTTGGATTAGGTCCAATTGGTAGGGCATAGTCGACCGCCACCTTCATGGATATGTTATAAACTTTCACATGTAGCTCACAAGGTGTGCTCTCCGTGATATCATCCACTGGGTAGCGACGAAGAGGAGCCACTGCATCATCATTACCATCCTGGAGCTCCGTGGAAGCCACGCTGCTTTTCCGATTCGATGGGCCACTGGTACCATCGCATGCAGCTTCTACCATGTGCCGTTGAGATTGGCCGCTAGTACCTTGCTGGCTAAGCACGGCTATTTGTTCCTTCTGCAGCTTTAATTCTTCTTCTATATTACGCAGCCGGTCTGCAGCAGTGCGTGCTTCCATTGCCTCCATTTCCTTTCTCCTCTGATGACTTCTATCAGGAAATTTCTTCATGTGCTCGGGAATCGCAATTGTCTTGGGCTTGGAGCCAGGTACGCCTCGTAACCGTCCGTCGTGTTCCTTATTCCCAAGGGCGCATGTGAGCTCGTCATCCTCTCTATCGTGAATGAACCGTCCCTCTGCAACATCCTTTACTGCATTTCTAATTTCTTGGATGGGTAGTAGGGGATTATCTTTGTGTCTTCTGTTATATATGCACTTCCCTTCTGCGTCCAACGTGCCCCCATGCCCGTAAAACCAATTTCTTGCCCGTTCGATCCACTTGAGTGGCTCTGGAGTGATCCCATTAGCCAGCAGGTCCGCCTCAAGTTTCTCCCACTTAGGCATGCTAAAAGCGTAGCCACCAGGCCCCATAGTATGGTGGTACATCTTTAGAGCAGCATTTGCCGCATTTTTTGCAGACTTTTCCAGAGCTTCCTCTGATTTCTTGTACGCCACAAATTTTTCCCAGTAGTCCTTTATCTTCTCATACCCTTTATCGAAGTCTGGAGTCTTATTTTTCTTGACAAACAGGTTGTTCAATCTTTTCTTCCAGTTCTTGAATAGCTCGGCCATCTTCTTAAGTGTCCAGTCCTTCACTTTTTGCTCCATGATTTTCCAGGCAATCTTTTCTGCCTCATCTGGATCCTCCTCATCTGAATCCACCTCTGGCGCCGGCAGGGTGAAATTAACCATGAGCTTTCTCCAAAGTCTTTCATTGCCCTCAACGCTGACATATAGCTGTCCTTTCTCCTTTGGCCGATGCCATTCTCGAACGGTGATCGGGATGAAGTCCCTAACAAGAACTCCGCATTGCTTTACCATTTTATTTTTAACACCAGGGGTAGCAGTCGGTGTGCCGTCTTCAGCGACTCTTTCGATCGTGTACCTTTCTTGGTCGCCCAACTTTTTGGTTGGGCCTCGTTTTGTCCTTACAGAAGATTTGCTCGATCCGGAGGGCTAAAAGAAGAAAGAGCGTTAATATATGTATATAGACAGCAGAGGCTTAATTAATACAATCTTCGGCTTCATTAATATATGTATATGCACCTCACCGGAGTTTGCAACATTTAATGTTCCACCGGAGCCTTCGGCTTCTCCCTCGTCGGTTTCTCCCTCGCTGACTTCTCCCTCACCCTGGCCGTCGGGTTCTACCTCACCGGAGCCGTCTCTTCGGTTGAGAGACGCATCTCCCTCACCGGAGTTGTTCAAAAACTCCGTGGTGACATCGACAATATCTTCCGGCCAGCGGATTATATCCAGGAGGATATTTTCCTGATCTTCGTCTCGTTCCATAGTTTCTGCAAATTAAGAACAATGCACAAAACTTTATCGTAAACTCGTATCGTAAACTAGCTAACACAAAAAATCCTAAGTGTTTGAATTCCTAAGTATCTAGAAGGCAACACAACTGAATTTGACTCAAAATGATCTACCAAATTTCCTATACAAAAAAATCCTAACACTAACCTAAAATGCTATTTCCTATACAATAAAATTCTAACACTAACCTAAAATGCTATTTCTACAAAAAAAATCCTAACACTAACCTAAAATGCTATTTCCTATACAAAACAAAATTTTCCTATACAAAAAAAAATCCTATACAAAATTTTCCTATACACTAACAAAAAATCCTAACACTAACAAAATTTTCCTATACAAAAAAATCCTAACACTAACAAAAATTTCCTATACACTAACAACATTTTCCTATACACTAACAAAAAATCCTAACACTAACAAAATTTTCCTATACAAAAAAATCCTAACACTAACAAAATTTTCCTATACACTAATAAACAATCCTAACACTAACAAAAAAATCCTATACAAAATGCTAATTTAACTCACCGGCTGCGCGAAGAGCGGTGCGGGCGGCGGTGGGGGACGGCGGTGGCGCGTCTGCGGCGGTGGGGGACGGCGGTGGCGGTGGACGACGGCGCGGGCTGCGAGCTCCGGCCGGGCGCGTGGCGCGTGGGCGGGGAGGAGGGCCGGCCGCGTCGTCGCGTGTGTGGGGAGGCGGCGGGGCGGCGCGTGGAGGTCGGCGGCGGGGCGGCCTGACGGCGTGGTGGCGGCTCAGCTCCTTCGTTTCTTGCTCCTCGTCAATGAACCGCGCGTCTGCGTGAGAATGAGGAAGGAGAAGGGGCCAGGACAGTGTTATAGGGTCATTGGTCCCGGTTTTTGCCAAAAACCGGGACCAATGAGTCTTTGGTCCCGGTTCTTTCCAGCAACCGGGACCAAAGAGTGGGCAGTTAATGCCAGATCAAGCGCGGGGTCCACGGACTCATTGGTCCCGGTTCGTGGTAGAAACCAGGACCAAAGAGTCCTTTTTCAAAATTATTTCGAACTTTTCAGTTCTGAAATTTTGTTCCCGCCTTTTTTTTCTTATTTAGGTGTTTGGATATGAATTTCAAATGGTTTTGAATCTGAAAAGACTTTCAACATGAAAAGTTTTTAAATTTGAATAAATAATCCAAAATCATTTTCTGTTTTCTAAAATAATTATTCTAACTATACAAACTATTAACCATTTTGCCATTTTCAATTAAAAATGCATTAACTTTATTGCATATTTTGAATTGACAAAACTTTCAACATGAAAAGTGTTTGAATTTGTATAAATAATCCAAAATCCAAAATCCAAACTCGACGAATAATATGTATAAATATTTTGAATTGCGCAGGCGGGGGTTATCGCCGGCCGTGATGTAGTTCATGACGCTCTGGAGAGTTCGGCCGCTCCACCACAGCCGACGGCCGGCCTCGTTGAAGTTCGAAGGAGGCGGGCCATCCTCCTCGTACCTGGCGAGCGCCCTCTCACGCCGATTGATGAAGAAGGCGTCCCAAGTCGGGCGGTAGTCGGGATGCCAGCGGGGATCCATCCGCTGCTCCGGAGTGAGCTCGAGGTAGTAGTGGTTCGTGATGGCCGCCCGACGTGCCAAACCTTGAGGGATAGGAGGGACCGGCACGCCTCCGGTGCTCAGCCTCCAGCCGGCGGGGACGTCGTAGCCGGGCGGGCAGGGGTAGTTCGAGGCGGAAAGCGCCTCCGCCTCCGAGTAGGTTAGAGTGGGTACGGTGGAAGCCATGGGAGAGTGATGAGGTTGCAGATATGAGTTTAGATGTGCTATGCCAATGGAGGCCATGACTACATATATATAGTGAGACCTTTAGTCCCCGTTCGAGCCACCAACCGGGACTAAAGGGGCTTATTTGTTCCCGCGCAATTTTACCAACCGGGACTAAAGGGATTCCCACCAATAAGGAAGAAGCACACGGATCGTGTGTTTCTTTCGAGCGCTTGTGAGCCGTTGGATCAGGGGTGTTTTCTTTTGAGCGCTTGTGAGCTGTTGGATTTTTAGAACTAGTCCCGGTTGGTAACACCAACCGGGACTAAAGAATCACACGGATCGTGTGTTTCTTTCGAGCGCTTGTGAGCCGTTGGATCAGGGGTGTGTTTCTTTTGAGGGCTTGTGAGCTGTTGGATCAGCACTCCCACCACCACCACCACTCCCACCTCATCCACAGGTACACTTTCTAATCGCCTATAAATAGCGGCGTCCCTGCAGCGAACGGCACACAACGAGCGTCTACCTTCGCCACCGAATCCAATGGCTGGATTTAGCCTACCTGCTGGCATGTTCCCTGGCATTATTGTGTTCGTCCTTGTTCACCGGCCAGCCATTGGAGCCACCTCCTGTAGGACGGTGAACAATGACAACACAACGACGCTGTTGGAAACACAAGCCCTCAGGTAGGTTGAATCCAGCCACTGGATTAGGGTGACGCAATGATGAATTGCCGAGGAGGTGGGAGTGGTGGTGGTGGTGGAAGTGGTAGCCATGCCCCTCGGTCCGATCCAAGCAGCGGCAAGGCGCTCTGATGATCTGCGACATTCCCAACACTTTTTGGGACGGTCGTAGATCATCAGAGACGTCTTGCCGCTGTGGATCGAAGGTCGATTTGCTGCTCACGACCACGCGATGATTTGCAGTATACAAAGCATTCGGATTCCCGTCATACAGCCCTACGGTGCTAATACATTACATTGATTTACATAAAAGCCATGAACCCTTCTTCGCGTATGTCCCTGGCCTATGATCGCTTCAGCCGTAACCATGGAGCATCTTCATTATTTAACGGGATGCTTGGGTCAGTTCTCACTGTGAAGGGCGGAATTTCATCAAACTTATCATAATCTGCTGACATGTCTGTCTTGTCCTCGACTCCCACGATGTTTCTTTTCCCTGAAAGAACTACGTGACGCTTTGGCTCATCGTCTGATGTATTCGTTTGCTTGTTTTTTCTTTTTTTCGGTCTGGAGGACATGTCCTTCACATAGAAAACCTGAGCCACATCATTGGCTAGGACGAATGGTTCGTTCTTGTAACAACCAAGATTCTTGAGATCCACTGTTGTCATCCCGTACAGCTGGTCTACCTTTATCCCTTCTCCATTCATGTTGACCCAACTGCACCGAAACAAAGGGACCTTAAAAGTAGGTCCATAGTCAAGTTCCCATATCTCCTCTATGCGACCATAGTATGTGTCCTTTTGCCCATCGTCGTTTGTTGCATCAAAGCGGACACCACTGTTCTGGTTGGTGCTCTTTTTATCTTGGGCGATCGTGTAAAATGTATTCCCATTTATCTCGTACCCTTGGAAATTCAATACAGTCGAAGATGGTGACGCGGCCAACAAGTAGAGCTGATCTCCGACAGTGGTGTCATTCATGAGCTGTAATCGCAACCAACTGCCGAAGGTCTCCATGTGTTTTTCTTTAATCCAGGAGTCATCCTTCCCCGGGTTCTTGGAGCGTACATAATTCTTGTGTTCCTCGATATACGGAGCCACGAAGGTGGAACTTTGTAGAACTGTGTAGTGTGCTTGAGTTAAAGAATGCCCGTCCCTACATATCAGTGCTTTCTTTCCTAGCGTGCCTTTTCCACTCAGTCTCCCCTCATGCCGCGATTCAGGAACACCAATCGGCTTAAGGTCAGGAATAAAGTCAACACAGAACTCAATGACCTCTTCTGTTCCATAGCCCCTTGAGATGCTTCCTTCTGGCCTAGCACGGTTATGAACATATTTCTTCAAGACTCCCATGAACCTCTCGAAGGGGAACATATTGTGTAGAAATACAGGACCGAGAATGGCAATCTCGTCGACTAGGTGAACCAGGAGATGCGTCATAATATTGAAGAATGATGGGGGGAACACCAACTCGAAGCTGACAAGACATTGGACCACAGCCTTCTGTAAACTTGGTAGAGTTACTGGATCGATGACCTTCTGAGATATTGCATTGAGGAATGCACATAGCTTCACAATGGGTACTCGAACATTTTCCGGTAGAAGCCCCCTCAATGCAACCGGAAGCAACTGCGTCATAATCACGTGGCAATCATGAGACTTCAGGTTCTGGAATTTTTTCTCTGCCATATTTATTATTCCCTTTATATTTGACGAGAAGCCAGCCGGGACCTTGATACTGCTCAGGCATTCAAAAAAGATTTCCTTCTCTGCTTTGGTAAGAGCGTAGCTGCTTAAGTATTGACGCCCTTTATCCGTCTGCTTGTTGTATGGGTCTTTCATACGTTGCTGGTCTGCCCGTGCTTCCGGTGTATCTTTTGTCTTCCCATACACGCCCAGGAAGCCTAGCAGGTTCACGCAAAGATTCTTCGTCACGTGCATCACGTCGATTGAAGACCGGACCTCTAGGACTTTCCAATAGGGTAGCTCCCAGAATATAGAGCACTTCTTCCATATGGGTACGTGGTTGTCAGCGTCATTCGGAACAGATAGACTGCCAGGACCCTTTCCAAAGATTACTTCTAAATCCTTGACCATGTCATATATAACATCACCATCAGGGAGGTTAGGCTTCTTCCGGCGATCTGCCTCACCGTTGAAATGCTTGCCGGGCTTTCTTACGGCATGACTGTTCGGAAGAAATCGACGATGCCCCAGGTACACATTCTTGTTTCCCAAATGTATACTTTCAGTCTTATCTAAACAGTGCGTGCATGCATTGTATCCCTTGTTTGACTGTCCTGAAATGTTACTAAGAGCAGGCCAATCATTGATGGTTACGAACAGCAACGCTCGTAGGTCAAATTCCTGTTGTTTGTGCTCATCCCACACACGTACACCTGGTTCGGACCACAACTGCAAAAGTTCATCAACTAATGGCCTTAGGTACACATCAATGTCGTTGCCGGGTTGCTTCGGGCCTTGGATGAGCACTGGCATCATAATGAACTTCCGCTTCATGCACAACCAAGGAGGAAGGTTGTAGATACATAGAGTCACGGGCCAAGTGCTATGACTGGAGCTCTGCTCCCCAAAAGGATTAAAGCCATCTGTACTTAGACCAAATCTTAAGTTCCTTGCGTCATCTGAAAATGTCGGGAACTCTCTGTCGATTTTTCTCCACTGGGACCCATCGGCGGGGTGTCTCAACTTCCCGTCTTTCTTACGCTCTTCTTTGTGCCATCGCAACAACCTGGCATGCTCTTTGTTTCTGAACAGACGTTTCAACCGTGGTATTATAGGAGCATACCACATCACCTTAGCAGGAACCCTCTTCCGGGGGGCTCGTCATCGCCCTCAACATCACCAGGGTCATCTTGTCTTATCTTGTACCGCAGTGCATTGCATACCGGGCATTTATCCATGTTCTCGTACTCACCGCGGTACAGGATGCAGTCATTAATGCATGCATGTATCTTCTGCACATCTAATCCTAGAGGGCAGATAGCCTTCTTTGCTTCGTATGTAGTCTCGGGCAATTCGTTATCCTTTGGAAGCTTCGGCTTCATTATTTTCAGTAACTTCTCAAATCCCTTGTCAGAACAACCAGTCTCTGCCTTCCATTTCAGCAGTTCCAGTGTGGTACCGAGCTTTGTGCTGCCATCTTCGCAGTTTGGGTACAGCAACTTTTTGTGATCCTCAAGCATGGCCTCCAACTTTAGCTTCTCCTTTTCTGTATCGCATTCTCGCTTTGCATCAGAAATGACCCCACCAAGACCATCAGCGGGCTCATCTGATGCCCGATGTTCACCTCTTTCTTCTTCAACGTCTTCCATAACAGTATCACCGCATTCCTCAGGGAACATAGGATAGTTGTCATCATCCTCCTCTTCTTCATTGTCTTCCATCGTAACCCCTCTTTCTCCGTGCTTGGTCCAACAATTATAGCTGGGCATGAAACCTTTCCGAATCACGTGGTCTTGAATGGTTCTCGGGTCAGAGTACTCCCTGACGTTCCGACACTTCTCACATGGACAAGGCATAAAATTATTCACTTTGTTTGCCTCAGCCACATCGAGAAATTTATGCAGGCCTGCAATAAACTCGGAACTGCGTCGTTCGCCGTACATCCATCGCATCCGTGCATCCATCTGCATCATATATAATTAAGTTTATCAAATACCATTACAATAACATCTTGAATAGTGAAATGACCACCGTACATCGACACGTGCAATATTTCTGTATCAATTACAGACGAAAAGGATAAAGTTGCTAACCTCGGCCGAGGATATCATTTTGTGTGAACTTAAGTGTGGGTCGGGCATTTCATCGAACACATCTTGTGCGTGGCAAAGGAAAAAAAATAGCACCCACTTCCCACCAATCCAAGAGAAAAAAATTAGAGGAGAGAAGGGGGTGGGGGTTATTTATAGGCAGGGAGGGGTATTGGTCCCGGTTCTTGGCAAGAACCGGGACCAATACCCCCAACCGAACCGGGACCAATGGTCCACGGGGCCGTGGCAACTCGAACCGGGACCAGTGCTAGGCACTGGTCCCGGTTTTTACCTGAACCGGTGCTAATGGCTGGGGCGGCCCTGGACCAAAGATGGTTTTCTACTAGTGATGTGCCTGTCATATATGCAAATGTGTTAGTGTGTGAAGCACAACCTTCTTGAGAAGGGAGCTAAGTGATTTAGCTTCCAACACCGCGCGCCGGGACACTGGCGTCTCCCTCATTCGAATGATCAGCCGGAACCTGCCCCGAACGTCGGTGGGGTTGGCGTTTACGCAGCTGGGCGGCTGGCCGGCGTCGGCGTCGCGTGATAGCGCCGTCGGGACAGGTCACTCTGTTACGTACTCATTATACGTTTGTCGTGTGTGAGACTGTGATGTTCGATCTAGCTCGTCTCATTATCCAAAGGACAAGTAGCAAACGATTTTGTAAAATACTAGGTAAATTTGGTGCAGCGTCACGCCGCACCCATGTGGTTAAATTCAAATTTGAAAATGCGGGTATTTAAAAATTGTGTACATTTGAGAATCATTGGAATGCAAAGAGAGCTTGTGTTTGGAAAAAATTTAGATTTCGAAAGTTAGTCAAATTGGAAAGTTATGTAGCTTGTCACGCCGCACCCGTGTGGTTAAATTCAAATTTGAAAATGCAGGTATTTAAAAATTGTGTATTTTTTTTAGATTTCGAAAGTTAGTCGAATTGGAATGTTATGTAGGTTTGAATAATTTGACGGTAATAAAATGGTTAGATTTGCAAAGCAGCTGAAATTTTCAAAATTTTCAAATTTGTTTGCCGTGCTGTGGCGATAGGATTGAAATTTGGAAATAGATCTGGATATTGTCGGAATGCGAAGAAAGCTTGTAAAGGAGATAGTTGTTTCAGCATAGCAATACTATCCTACACATGCATATAAAGAAATACACTAAGTCATGCATAGAAAAAATACTTAGGAAATTTATGGGGGTGTGCCACCTGCCTTGGCAACGGGGAGTGCAGGAGTAGCAGTTGCAACAACCTTCGTCTCTCTCCGAAATTTCTAACACATCAAACAATTCATAATAAATATGCAGCCAAACAATACTTAAGAAAATATGACATGCATGAGATGCAGAATGATACAAGGAAATTATGATGAATGACATACAGAACAAACTAAGGAAAAAGACATAAAATAACTTAATCCAATTGGCTAAGGCAAGGTCAAGGTTGAGCAAGAATAACTTGATAAAACAACAACTTGAAAAGTTGTAAGGCTACTTCAAGTCTTCACATGTTTGATCTTCAAAACATCTTCAACTCCTTTGTAGTTTCATTGATCTTCAATGGTGTTCAATTAGCACTGTAGGAACTTAGTCATAAACACAAAGGACTTGGTCTATGTCCAAAGTGAAAGACAAAATTAGGAAGAAGGAAAAATAGAAAGAAAGATGTAGTAGTTGGTCTTCCAAAGAATCATCTTCAGGCTTCCTTGTCGCTTGCTCCTTCGTGTGTTGACTTCATTGAAATTTGTAGACTTGATGGTTCTGCAGACTTGATGGTGTTGGCAGCATCCAGGTTGGTCTTGAATATAACTTAGCCACCATGAAGTAGGAAGAAAAGAGAGAAAGGAAAGAAAGACTTAGAAAATTGTAGGTGGTTGGTCTTCATGAACTTCTTCTTTATTTTCTTCTAAGTACTTTTACTTCTTGGAGATGCTTCTGGAGTCTTGTTTTCTTGGCTAAGTCCTTCATTGGTTTCCACTAATTCTAACTTAGTGGTTTTCGACTAGGAGGGTCAAAAGGACTAACATGCATCCTCAATTTTTTTCTAAGGAGGAATGTCATGTAAGAAGTGCAAAATATTTCTAAGGACTTAATATGCATGCCATGCTTATGAAAATGCTCTAAGGAATTGCAAGCAAGAAAGATTGGTCAAAATATAGCTAAGGACCAAGGTCACAACACATGGTTCGAAATTTCCACTAAGGAAATAAAGGTTAAGACATCAAGTCAAAATAATCCTAAGGAAAAGTAAACTAAATGAGAGGTGCTAGAATTTACTAAGGAAAAGTCAACAACATAAGAGATGCTAAATATTTCTAAGGAAAAATGTTGTCAAAAATACTTATCAAATATTTTCCTAAGGAAGAAATAGTTTTGTTTTGAGGGACAAAATATTTCTAAGTACTTTTGTATCTAAAGCAATCAAAATATGACTAAGTCATTTATTAGTCGAAAATATAGGAAGAATAATTTTTAATAATTTTTAATTATTAAAATAACACCAAAAAAGCATTTAATCAATATTTACTCAAAAATCATTGAAAATAATTTTACAAAATTAATGGAGTAGTCCTACGGCCAAATATTAACTAAACAAAAATATAGCAAAAGAGTTTGCTCAAAAATCTATTTTTAAACTCAAGTTATAGCCAAAATACTATTTAAACCACTTTTAAAAATTAACTAATTTAATGTTGACAAAACCTCAAAATAAGTATACCAAAAGTTTCTACAACTCATAAGCTTTCCAAAAATATATTTTTCATACAATTTGGACAAAGGAGTATAAATTAATAAGAGAAATAAAACGCAGGGACTAATCTGTGATGCGCAGGGGCTAAATTGTAAAGAAAACAGAAAGAATCTTCGTGTTGAAGTCCCTGGCCACGTGGCGAGATCTGATTGGTGCGGAGCCTCCCGCTGACTGGGCGTTGACTCGGCGCTAACGAGGCATACACGTGGCGTCTTCTGATTTGCCCGTACCTATTCGCTGATGGATCTAATCCTAGCCGTGCAATCGTGATCTAAGGGCGCAGGTTCGATTGGCCAAAAACAAGCGGCGCACTGGTCGGAGTTATGCCGGAGTCCTAGCGTCTACGGTGGTGTCATGGCCGGCGACGAGCAATCGAAGAAAACAGGGGCTAGGGAGAGGGGTTCTGGTACCTAGGGCAGCGCGATGTCGAGGCGAACTTGGTGGCAGGGTCGAGGTGGACGGGGTCGTCCTTGATCGGCCGGAATCCTTCGTCGGAGTTGGGGAAGCGGCGGCAAGCCTCTGTCGATCTTGGGCTCGACGATCTGGAGCACAATAACATGCGCAAAAAGGTCAGGAAGATGCGCCGGAGAGATGGAGGGAGAATAGTAGAGAAGGTAGTGCTCGGGGTCGACGGTGCTCACCGAAATTTGAAGAATACGCCGGCGGCAGTGGCGGCGTGGCGAGGATCAATGCTAGCAGCCTGGGGGCTCTCGCGATGAAATTTTTGGGGTAAACTAACGAGAGGGGTTGGGGGTATAAATGGGGACGAGCACGCGGAAGATCTCGTTGCAAATCCGAACGGATTTGGCTCCGATTTTAGCTAGGGTTCGGTAGAAGAGACCGTGTTCGTCACGGCGTGGGGAAGGAGATGGCAAGCGGGGCCCGCCTGGCAGTGAGGGAGGGGGAGAGTTGGGTCGTGGGCTGTCTGGCTGGACTGACTGCTGCTGCGCGCGCGTGAGATAGAGGGAGGAGGAGAGATGGGCTCGGCCCAGTAGTTAGGGTTTCGCATTTTGTTCAAAAGCTTTTCTTTTCTTTTCCTAAAAACTTTAATATATTTTTAAATACAAAACCAAAATAATTCAAACCAATTTCTATAGTTTTGTAAAATCAAACCCTCTGTTTTGAGACTTTCAAATAACTTTTTCCAAAACATTTTGTCAACTAAATTTTTGGAATATGTTTAAATGAATTTTGACATATTAATGTCATTTGAAAACTATAGGGTTTTATAAATTCCTTTTGAAACTTATATTTTAAAACAAAGCAAAATATGAGTAATAAGATTACATATCACTCAATAAAATAATTTTGCATAAAACTCATTTTGTTTATAAAGAGTTTGATAAATCAAAATGAATTCAAAACTCATTTTAAAATCAAAATAAATATTTTCTTTCCAAAGTATAACTATAAAACTTGAAAATAGAGAATAGGTAAGTACTGGAATAAATCTCAATATATTCAAACTATTCACAACCAAGCACACTTTTTCAAATAGAAATCATTTTGATTTCCAAACTAGGTTTTTAATAAATGACTTGACACTTGATGTCAAAATTTAAAATAGGTTTTAGAACAAACAAATGTGGCTTAAGTAGATCTTAAATACCACAAGATAAACATTTTCAAATATTTATATTGCAACAGATTCAAACAATTTCACAAACAACACTATCCCAACAATACATTCATAAAAGTCAAAAGAAAGTTTGGAGCATTTTTTTGCTCTACTAATATATTTTCTTAAATATGTTTTCAAGTGGAATTATTATTCCCACTTTTGAAATATCCAAATGCAAACAATGCTATATGATGATGAATGTA
The DNA here is from genome assembly GCA_947311845.1 of Poa pratensis. Classification (NCBI taxonomy): domain Eukaryota; kingdom Viridiplantae; phylum Streptophyta; class Magnoliopsida; order Poales; family Poaceae; genus Poa; species Poa pratensis. The sequence continues at coordinate 49,697,688 of CAMZMU010000035.1, forward strand.
TGCATGAATTTTCTTTTCAAAGCAAAATACATAATAGTTTTCAAAAGTTTTAAATTTTTCTGATTTTTCAACTTTTTGAAAAACTTGGGATGTTACATACTACCACCCTTAAAAGGAATCTCGTCACGAGATTCGGGAAGGCTAGCAAAAGTTTGTGATGGGGATATCTAGGTGGCTACCACCCTTAAAAGAAAATCTGTGTTGGCAGTCAACTTCAAGATGTAAACTTGATTGATAACATACCATTCACCAAGCTAGGTTCCTCAACCACTTCTTCCACATTAATGTGGTTTACATATCCTTTTTCAAAAGGCTTTGACTTGGCAGCTTCTTCGGCCTTCTTCTTTGCTGGGCATTTATTGGCGTAATGACCCTTGTTCTTGCATTTGAAGCACATCACCTTGCTGATGTCTTTATTTTCCGGGCACTTATTGGCGTAGTGGCCCTTATTGTTGCATTTAAAGCAAATCACTTGGCTGATATCTTTCTTGAGTTCTGGATTTGGGCGGGGCTGTCCATTGTTATGATTATGGCCATCATGTCCATCTCCCTTCTGGTCTCCATTGCTTCCTTTGGATCCACCCTTGTGATCATGATGTCTGTGGTGACTTCCTGCACTATGGTGATTCCCATGTTTAATACCATGGTTCACATCATGAGCAAAGTGATTCTTGAAAGAAAGTTCAGAATGGTGCTTATAGATACCCAGCCTTTTCTTCTTTTTAGGTTTCTCCAGTGCTAGAAGGTCTTCTATCTCTTTTCTATCATAATTTATTGCAAAGGCTGACGATCTGGTTCGCTTGATGGGGCAATCTCGGGAAAAATGACCTTCTTCTTCACATGATTAACAACACTTGGTGGTGACTTTGGGTGTGTGAGGATGAGTTTGGAGTCTGGCTTCATCCTCCTTAGCAGGAAAGGTAAGACTCTTTTGATACTGATTTGGCGTGACTCTATCACCATCCTTCTTCTCTACGCAACCCCATGTGTAGTGTTCGTTTTACCTACATGTGAAACATGTTATATGACTAGTATCTCACTTGCGTTCCTTCTCTTGTTCTTGTACTTCCAAGGACCTCTTGAGAATTTGTTGCATTTCTTCTTTGGCTTGTTGACTGACTTTTTGCACCATGGGGTAGAGTTGACATTGGGTTGGGACATGATTTGTTGCCTCACACAACAAGCAAGTAACCATGGTTGAAGGCATCCGTTGATTGGATAGATTGAGACACCATGGGGCCATTCATCATGACATTCCTTGGATGTGTGTCCTATTTCTCCACATGTTTTGTAGGCGTGAGGTTTTGTAAAAGTACTTCCTTTGAACTCCTTGTTACCAATGTCAATCTATGGTGGGTTGACCTTATTGTTTGCCATGGTGTGACACATCATCTGCACAATGTGGGTTTGGTTGTCCAATAGTTGTTGCATTCCCTGGGGTATCTCTTTGTTGTGGTTGTTGACTTGATTCTGGGCCATGAGTTGCATCAACTAATTCTGAGCTTCTAACAGCTGAATTGCATTTTTCATCTCATCATCGTTGGTGCTTTGGCGAGGCATCTGTTTGGGTTTAGCATAGATGAGTAAAGATAGAAAGATGCTAAGAAGAAATCTACCCAACACAGCAGATCAAGACAAAACATCTTACAAATGACATCTAACCAACAAAAGCCACAAGGTTCAAACATAGAAAAACAATCTAGTATTGGCATACAACCTAAGTTGGTATTATCAATACCCTAACACGATGTCGTTGTTCTAATAAGGTGGTAGTTTCTAGTCTATCTCCACCTTGAGTGCTTCAAGTTCTTCTTCATCTTTCTTCAAAATCTTCTAAGTGCCTGAGCTCATAATCTGATTTCTTCAATGATCTTCCATGTAAGTAGTGCTTCATGTTGAGTCGTAGCATTTCTCCATGAAGTATCAGACTTACTCTTGGTCATCACCAAACATGTCTTCATGGATACAAGGAGGTGGGTCATCTAGAATAAGATAAGAATTTTCTAGAAGGTTGATAGTAGGTGAGAGTACCAGAAGGATAAAATGAAAAGTTTTGTTTTTAGTAACCTGAATAAAAATAGATTTTTATTCCTATGGTCAAACCTATTTCTATCCATGTCTAGGGTCTCGAATCTACAGGCAACACAGTGCTCTGATACCATCTGTAACGTACCTGCACTAAGAAAATGGCAAGGTACCTGTGTATAGTGCAAACCCCTGGATCGTTTCATTTGCACACACAGTTTAAGATGAAATATCACAACATTGTATCATTATTACACGAATGATCCAGTACTTGGTAAAATATTCATTACAACTTGCATAGCATATAGCTAGCTTGAAAGAGTAAAGCAGCGAAAATAATAATCTTCATGGAGTCCTCATCCTTAGCATGTGCCACAGGCGAAAACATGTTCGTTGCAGACTCGAAACCCTTAACGAAACTCACTCGTCATCAGAACAATCTGCAACAAATAAAATTTTGCAACAGAGTGGGTCAGATACCATTAAAAATGGATCTGGCAAGTGACACTATGTGGACACTTAATGGAATAACTCTATAGCCTATATGCATATTTGGCTGGTGGAGTTTCATGGCTATTTTGCATAAAGCCAATTTTGTCTAACACTTCGTAAAACATTTTCCTCAAAATTGAGACAAGATGGCTTGAAAACCATTGTCTTAACTACCCTTGTTCACCCTCAAGTTTTACTTAAAGAAATTGAGATGTTGGGAGCCTCCGTTGACATCCTTGATCAGCTGCTTGAATTGTCCGTAACCGGGGACACGGCTAAGTACTTAGTTTTTAACTCTGCAGAGGTTGTGCACTTTCACCATTAGACCCAACAAACCCAAACTATCCTCAAGCACTCAAATTGTGCTAAGGAAAAGGAGAGAGTTGAGACGAGACTTTTCAGAAGCATTTTCCCATCCCATGCCGCCTTGACGCGCTCCCATCTAACCTTCTACCACCACCTGTCAAGTCGGGATGAGTCCACGCAACTTAATCCATCTAGCCAGATCCCATATGACTAATGGCTGCACGGTAAGCAACTTCACTTAGAGAAACATTGGTCCCTTTAATCCTGGGTGGCAATCTACAAGTGAATAAACACTCAACTCTGCCACCCATGCAAGCCCAAATCCACCCAGGTGATAAATTAACTTAGTAGTATTTAACTTTTCAATAAAACACCTTTGCATAGCATCAATAATTCTACTAAGTTATCAATAGGATTCTAGACACAACTAGTGTAAAGGAGATAGTTGTTTCAGCATAGCAATACTATCCTACACATGCATATAAAGAAATACACTAAGTCGTGCATAGAAAAATACTTAGGAAATTTATGGGGGTGTGCCACTTGCCTTGGCAACGGGGAGTGCAGGAGTAGCAGTTGCAACAACCTTCGTCTCTCTCCAAAATTTCTAACACATCAAACAATTCACAATAAATATGCAGCCAAACAATACTTAAGAAAATATGACATGCATGAGATGTAGAATGATACAAGGAAATTATGATGAATGACATATAGAACAAACTAAGGAAAAAGACATAAAATAACTTAATCCAATTGGCTAAGGCAAGGTCAAGGTTGAGCAAGAATAACTTGATAAAACAACAACTTGAAAAGTTGTAAGGCTACTTCAAGTCTTCACATGTTTGATCTTCAAAACATCTTCAACTCCTTTGTAGTTTCATTGATCTTCAATGGTCTTCAATTAGCACTGTAGGAACTTAGTCATAAACACAAAGGACTTGGTCTATGTCCAAAGTGAAAGACAAAATTAGGAAGAAGGAAAAATAGAAAGAAAGATGTAGTAGTTGGTCTTCCAAAGAATCATCTTCAGGCTTCCTTGTCGCTTGCTCCTTGGTGTGTTGACTTCATTGAAATTTGTAGACTTGATGGTTCTGCAGACTTGATGGTGTTGGCAGCATCCAGGTTGGTCTTGAATATAACTTAGCCACCATGAAGTAGGAAGAAAAGAGAGAAAGGAAAGAAAGACTTAGAAAATTGTAGGTGGTTGGTCTTCATGAACTTCTTCTTGATTTTCTTCTAAGTACTTTTACTTCTTGGAGATGCTTCTGGAGTCTTGTTTTCTTGGCTAAGTCCTTCATTGGTTTCCACTAATTCTAACTTAGTGGTTTTCGACTAGGAGGGTCAAAAGGACTAACATGCATCCTCAATTTTTTTCTAAGGAGGAATGTCATGTAAGAAGTGCAAAATATTTCTAAGGACTTAATATGCATGCCATGCTTATGAAAATGCTCTAAGGAATTGCAAGCAAGAAAGATTGGTCAAAATATAGCTAAGGACCAAGGTCACAATACATGGTTCAAAATTTCCACTAAGGAAATAAAGGTTAAGACATCAAGTCAAAACAATCCTAAGGAAAAGTAAACTAAATGAGAGGTGCTAGAATTTACTAAGGAAAAGTCAACAACATAAGAGATGCTAAATATTTCTAAGGAAAAATGTTGTCAAAAATACTTATCAAATATTTTTCTAAGGAAGAAATAGTTTTGTTTTGACAGACAAAATATTTCTAAGTACTTTTGTATCTAAAGCGATCAAAATATGACTAAGTCATTTATTAGTCGAAAATATAGGAAGAATTATTTTTAATTATTAAAATAACACCTAAAAAGCATTTAATCAATATTTACTCCAAAATCATTGAAAATAATTTTACAAAATTAATGGAGTAGTCCTACGGCCAAATATTAACTAAAAAAAAATATAGCAAAAGAGTTTGCTCAAAAATCTATTTTTAAACTCAAGTTATAGCCAAAATACTATTTAAACCACTTTTAAAAATAAACTAATTTAATTTCGACAAAACCTCAAAATAAGTATACCAAAAGTTTCTACAACTCATAAGCTTTCCAAAAATATATTTTTCATACAATTTGGACAAAGGAGTATAAATTAATAAGAGAAATAAAACGCAGGGACTAATCTGTGATGTGTAGGGGCTAAATTGTAAAGAAAACAGAAAGAATCTTCGCGCTGAATACCCTGGCCACGTGGCGAGATCTGATTGGTGCGGAGCCTCCCGCTGACTGGGCGTTGACTCGGCGCTGACGAGGCGTACACGTGGCGTCTTCTGATTTGCACGTACCTATTCGCTGATGGATCTAAAGGCGCAGGTTCGATTGGCCAAAAACAAGCGGCGCACTGGTCGGAGTTATGCCGGAGTCCTAGCGTCTACGGTGGTGTCATGGCCAGCGACGAGCAATCGAAGAAAACAGGGGCTAGGGAGAGGGGTTCTGGTACCTAGGGCAGCGCGATGTCGAGGCGAACTTGGTGGCAGGGTCGAGGTGGACGGGGTCGTCCTTGATCGGCCGGAATCCTTCGTCGGAGTTGGGGAAGCAGCGGCAAGCCTCGGTCGATCTCGGGCTTGACGATCTGGAGCACAATAGCATGCGCAAAAAGGTCAGGAAGATGCGCCGGAGAGAGGGAGGGAGAATAGTAGAGAAGGTAGTGCTCAGGGTCGACGGTGCTCACCGAAATTTGAAGAATACGCCGGCGGCAGTGGCGGCGCGGCGAGGATCAATGCTACCAGCCTGGGGGCTCTCGCGATGAAATTTTTGGGGCAAACTAACGAGAGGGGTTGGGGGTATATATGGGGGCGAGCACGCGGAAGATCTCGTAGCAAATCTGAACGGATTCGGCTCCGATTTTAGCTAGGGTTCGGTAGAAGAGACCGTGTTCATCACGGCGTGGGGAAGGAGATGGCAAGCGGGGCCCGCCTGGCAGTGAGGGACGGGGAGAGTTGGGTCATGGGCTGTCTGGCTGGACTGACTGCTGCTGCGCGCGCGTGAGATAGAGGGAGGAGGAGAGATGGGCTCGGCCCAGTAGCTAGGGTTTCGCATTTTGTTCAAAAGCTTTTCTTTTCTTTTCCTAAAAACTTTAATATATTTTTAAATACAAAACCAAAATAAGTCAAACCAATTTCTATAGTTTTGTAAAATCAAACCCTCTGTTTTGAGACTTTCAAATAACTTTTTCCAAAACATTTTGTCAACTAAATTTTTGGAATATGTTTAAATGAATTTTGACATATTAATGTCATTTGAAAACTATAGGGTTTTATAAATTCCTTTTGAAACTTATATTTTAAAACAAAGCAAAATATGAGTAATAAGATTACATATCACTCAATAAAATAATTTTGCATAAAACTCATTTTGTTTATAAAGAGTTTGATAAATCAAAATGAATTCAAAACTCATTTTAAAATCCAAATAAATATTTTCTTTCCAAAGTATAACTATAAAAATTGAAAATAGAGAATAGGTAAGTACTGGAATAAATCTCAATATATTCAAACTATTCACAACCAAGCACACTTTTTCAAATAGAAATCATTTTGATTTCCAAACTAGGTTTTTAATAAATGACTTGACACTTGATGTCAAAATTTAAAATAGGTTTTAGAACAAACAAATGTGGCTTAAGTAGATCTTAAATACCACAAGATAAACATTTTCAATATTTATATTGCAACAGATTCAAACAATTTCACAAACAACACTATCCCAACAATACATTCATAAAAGTCAAAAGAAAGTTTGGAGCATTTTTTTACTCTACTAATATATTTTCTTAAATATGTTTTCAAGTGGAATTATTATTCCCACTTTTGAAATATCCAAATGCAAACAATGCTATATGATGATGAATGTATGCATGAATTTTCTTTTCAAAGCAAAATACATAATAGTTTTCAAAAGTTTTAAATTTTTCTGATTTTTCAAATTTTTGAAAAACTTGGGATGTTACAACCAGCTCTGCGACGCCTGCCTCGCAGGGAAGCAGAGGCGAGCCCCATTCGCAAAGCAAGCGAAGTTCCGGGCGAAGGAGCGACTCGAGTTGGTCCATGGTGACCTCTGCGGGCCGATCACCCCGGCCACACCGAGTAGGAAGAGGTACTTCCTCCTGCTGGTGGACGACCTGTCGCGGTACATGTGGCTCGCCCTTCTCTCGACGAAGGACGAGGCCACAGCCGCAATCATTCGACTCTAGGCGGAAGCCGAAGCAGAAACAGGCTGCAAGCTGCGCATGCTGCGCACGGATCGCGGAGGCGAGTTCACCTCCGGGTCCTTAACAGCATACTGCGCTGAGCTCGGGATGGAGTGTCACCTGACGGCTCCGTACTCCCCGCAGCAGAATGGCGTCATGGATCGACGCAACCAGACGATTGTGGGCATGGCCCGCAGTCTGCTGAAGGCCAAGAAGGTACCCGGAGAATTCTGGGGTGAGGCTGTGACGACGGTCGTGTTCATCTTAAACAGGTCGCCAACCAAGAGCGTGGACGGCATGACGCCGTTCGAGTCCTGGCATGGCCGCAAGCCGAATGTGAGCTTCATGCGCACGTTCGGGTGCGTGGTGCATGTCAGAGAGACGTTCCCCGGGCTGAAGAAGCTCGACGACCGGAGCAGGCCGATGATCTTCATCGGGTACCAACCTGGGACGAAGGGTTATCAGGCCTATGACCCGGTGACTAACCGCGTGACCATCACGCGAGATGCCGTGTTCGATGAGAACGCGAGCTGGGACTGGAGTTCGCCGGACACTCCGGTGAACACTTTCGGAGTCGACACTTTCGCGGTTGAGCACATGGTGTTCGAGCCGCAACCAACTTCGAGTGACGGGAGTGCGGGTCCAGCACCCGACTCGCCGACTCCAGACTCGCCAACTCCTGGAGTAGGGAGTGCATCCCCAGCTGGTTCTCCAACAACACCGGAGCACCCGACAGCCGAGATTTCGACTCCGACTGTCTCAGGCGTCGAGTTCGTCACGCCACCCTCGAGGTACTCAGGTATGCTCGATGGAGAAGACGACATGAGCTTCGACCACCGGTTCCGCACTCTGCAGAACGTGCTCGAAGTAGGTTCGGCCCTTGAGCCGGACGAGGAGCTCCACTATCTCGCCTCCGAAGAGCCAGGCTCGTTCGATGAGGCGAAGGTGCATGCCAGCTGGAGGCAGGCGATGCAAGAGGAGCTGGAGGCCATCGAGTCCAATTCGACTTGGAGGCTGGCCACCTTACCACCAGGTCACCGCGCGATCGTCTTGAAGTGGGTGTACAAGGTGAAGAAGGATGCGCATGGCGCAGTCCTTAAGCACAAGGCTCGCCTGGTGGCGAAGGGCTACGTGCAGCGGCACGGGGTCGACTACGACGAGGTTTTCGCACCCGTGGCCCGTCTCGAGTCCGTCAGGCTACTGCTAGCCGTGGCGGCGAGTGCGGGGTGGGACGTCCACCACATGGACGTCAAAGTCAGCCTTCCTCAACGGCGAGTTGGAGGAAGAGGTGTATGTGCAGCAGCCAACCGGCTTCGCTGCAAAGGGGAAGGAGCACCTGGTGCTTCGACTCAGCAAGGCGCTCTACGGCCTCAAGCAGGCGCCAAGGGCATGGAACACCAAGCTCGATGCATGCCTCGTCACGCTCGGCTTCGCAAGGTGCGAGTCGGAGCATGGCATGTACGCGCGAGGAGCGACTCCGAGCCGGCTCTTAGTCGGTGTCTACGTCGACGACTTGGTGATCACAGGCTCGGATTCCAGCGACATCGACAGATTCAAGCTGGAGATGCGGAGCCTATTCCAGATGTCCGATCTCGGGTTGCTAAGCTACTACCTTGGCATCGAGGTTCGACAAGGACCCAGCGGAATCGTTATCTCGTAGGGTGCCTATGCCCAGAAGCTGCTCGAGAAGGCGGGGATGGGCGGGTGCAACCCCGTCCACGCACCCATGGAGCCACGCTTCAAGCTGTCCAAGTGCAGCACGGCACCCGCGACTGATGCGACCGAGTATCGGAGCATCGTCGGGAGCCTCAGGTACTTGGTGCACACGAGGCCGGAGATATAAGTTATTGGACTTATATTATATATATATATATATATATATAGAGAGTGAGACTATTCTACACGACCCCTAGAGATATAAGGACCTTTTATCTCGACCCGCCTTCATCTGCGTCGCGCCTTGGGAGGGCCCCCGACCTCCTCCGTCCTGGGAGGTCACCGCAGCTTCCCCTCAGCCTCCCCACGCGGTGGCCGGCGGCCGCGGACCTTCCCTGCATCCTGCACGGCTACTGGCGCCACCGTCCCGGCACCGCGCAGATCCCGGCGACCTGCGGCGTCCCGCCCTGCGTGGATCCTAGCAGTGCCGGTAGAATCCGGAGGAAGACTGGGCTCTGCCGTTGTATTAGCTCGGAGCGGAGGAGCAGTCTCGAGGTCACCGGCTGCAGCTTGCGGTGCTCGCCCCGTTTCTGCTCCCCATGCTTGGTGCCTCCAAGCTGCGCCGGTGGCAGCAATCCACTGCTGCTTCGGGCTCTGAACTCCGAATTACATCGCCGTGAACTCCACTGCCGGATCCCGTGCGATTTGTCCTTGCTGCGAGAGACCACTGAACTGTTGTCCACAGAAACAAAAAAAACGCAGAGATGCAGAGAGAAAGCATGTGCGATGGTGGTGAGAGGATAGGATTTAAAAAAAGTGTGATAGAGAAACGACCAGCTCATTTTCTGATTGCCATCACGATCGTGCAAAAAAAAAAAGGAGAATAGATGTGCGTGGTACTGGTCGGTATAGTTTATTTCCTTTTTACAGGAGTTAACTTCATCCACGCAAAAAAAAGAGTTTACTTTAACTAAAAATTAACTTTTTTACATAGCAAAATGCAATTGGAATAAAAAAGGGTGCTTTGAAGTTTATTATTTTACCGGCTTATATCATTGCTTTATGGTCGAAAGTCGATGGTCATGGAAGTTTACTTCACTTGCGGCGGAGCTCATTTATTTGTTCGAAAAATATAAAATTCATTCACGAAAAGGTTTACATTTTATAAAACGATGTTCACTTAATTAGTTTTAGAAGATCGTTTCTTTTTCTTTTACTGGAATGGCTGAACGAAGTTCATTTGCTTATCAAGATGAAGCTGTTTCGTCAGTGTCGGTAGATTACAGTGCAAAACTTTGTATATGCTATTAGAAAAATCAACAAATTGGCAAGTTCACGTAGAAAATTCCCGCGGTTCAAGAAAAAAAAATCACATTATATACTGAGAAGTAAAAAACAAAATTTGTATATTTAAATCTGCTCCTAAACCTTAAGGAATTTCAAGAAATGATCACTATTTTGAAACAGAAAAATTCGCCATTTTCAGTCTGGAACTTCAAAACCTTTTCTTTGGAAGTTAAGTATCTGAAACAAGGAAGTTCGTACAGACGTCCGGGGTTCATTTTTCTTCGCTAAAAGTTTAATATGTGAAAACTTTCTTCTCCAAATTTCTTGACACGATTTTCAAATCTTTTTTAACTCGGAGGTTTGCTATTTCAAAATAGGAAGTTTAGATTGTCAATCTCAGAGGTTCGCTATTTGTAGATCGGGAGTTCAGTTCTACTCGACCGCGTCGTATAATTACTCTTTTATCGGAAGTTAATCTGGATCATAGAAGCAAGTTCATACTTAAGTTTCAAGAGGTTCACTTTGTACCAAGAAGGAGTCCGTCAGAGGTTCACTTTGCACCAAGCGAGAAGTTCAGAATAAGGACGCTCTGGTAAGTGAGTTCACTTTTGATTTAAAAAAAGTTCACTTCATATCAAACATGACTTCAACACACGAAGTTCACATCGTATTGATCAAAATACTGTTACGGAGTTCATCTCGATATTAAAACGGAAGTTCAGCGACGAAGTTCACCAGACGAGGTTCCCTTCGTATTAAACGGTAGTTTTTCTCGTGAAGTTCACTTAATATTAAAAATAGAAGTTCAGAACGTTAGAGATCTCAATTAACCCGGAAGTTAATTAACTTGATTTTTGTTGCTATTGGCCGTGAAGTTCACCTTTTATTGACATGAAGTTCAATTCGTTTGGATCGTGGAATTCATTTTTCCGCAAAAACAATTTCAACTTATCTACGTGAAATAAATGTTCACAATTGATTAAAAAATCACTCTTTTAAAAAAATATAACAAAAAACAAAGGTTCATAGTACCAAATCGCGGAAGTTCACCTCATATTAAAACGGAAGTTAGCACTGCAAAAAAAATCATTTCATATTATACGACGATATGTGAAGTTCACATCATATTTAACGGGAGTTCTCACCACGGAGTTTGGTTTTTAGAAAAATATAACAAAAACGGAGTTTCACTCTATCAAATCACGGAAATTCACCACATATTAAATCGGAAGTTAACGCTGCAAAATTTCATTTCATATTTTACGGCGATATGAAAAGTTCACCTTGTATTTAATTGGAAGTTCACACGACAGGCATTCATTTTTAGAAAAAAAATACGAGCAGTGTTATCAGAAGTTCACTTAGGCATAAAAAAGCGGTTCACTACACGTATTCCAGAGAGTTCATATACTTTGTTTTTCGAAGACGGTATTCTTACGCGTTAAAATTATCATTATGATTTCCGTTTGTCCAAATCAACCGCCGCCGCATTCAATTGTCGAGTATATGAGTCTAATTTCACTCTCCCACGCTGACTCGCCCAGTCCGAGCACCACAATCGAGTCAATTTTGAATCGTTCCCATATAATCTCGTTTCACTGTTTTTCGCATTTTTAAAATTAATCAAAAACCATAAAGAATTTGGAAACAATTTATATACGAAAAAGTTGCGTATAGTCAATATCTTTCCAACGCAATATCATTTGTTACGTTTCGATAAGCGGTTTGAAAGTAATTTAAAAAATACTGTCCGCTGGACATAAATATTCAAAAACAGAATTGTTAATTTTTCAAACTGCTCTTATTCCGTGATGAATTACGAAAATTGACCTGAGATAGACAAGATGCGGTTTTTCCATATATTTCCAACGGCGTATCATTTGCTTCAATCCGAGAAACGGTTTGAAAATGACGTCCAAAACAGTACGAAAACGATGAAAATACGCGAAAATCAGTGTTTCGTATATTTAAAATTACTTTACAACTGTAACTAATTTCAAAATCTTGTAGAAGTGAAAAATGTGCGAATTTTCCATATCTTTCCAACGGCGTATCATTTGCTTCAACCTGACAAACGGTTTGAAAATGGCGTCCAAAACAGTACGAAAACGAAGAAAGTACGTGAAAACAGTGTTTAGTATATTTAAAATTATTTTAGAACATTAACTAATTTCAAAATCTTGTAGAAGTGAAAAAGGTGCGCATTTTCCATACCTTTCCAACGGCGTATCATTTGCTTCAATCCGACAAATGGTTTGAAAACCACGATAGAAAAACTCACCGAATCTAAGTATTCCGACCAGAAGTTCAGATATTATTTAAACGGAAGTTCCGAAAGTTGACCAGAATACTTATTCTACAAGGGAGTCTAGAATAGCAGGGGTATATATATATATAGGGTAGGACTATTCTACAACCCCTCTTAAGATATTGTATAATAGTTATTCTACAACCCCGTCCGAACCGCACTGAACCAAAAACACGTTCTGAATCCAAACGAACCATCTTCTTCCTCCTCACCTAGCCAACCTCGATCCCCACCTTCTTCCTCCCGAGCACATCAGGCTCACCCCGCAGCCCGCACACGGCGCAGCCCTTCGGGCGCCCTCACCCACTCGTGCTGCCGCCCCAAGCTCCTCCATCCACGCGCGGCGCTGCCCCAAGCACCCCCACCCGCGCGTGCCGCCCCCCAGACCCACTGGGCGCCGGCCGCCGGCCCCCACCTCCTTCCCTGCTCCCCGGCAAAGCTTGTCCCGGCCGCCATGCCAGCACCCCGATGCTCCCCGCTGTATTGCCTCCCCGGCACGTCCCTCCGCCGCCGCCTGGTCGCCCCTCGGTGCACCCACCCTCCCCCTTGATCTGAATCACCGAGCGCAACCACATACCACCGGGTGCGAGGCCATGCTCCACGGCCGTCGTTCCTCACCAAGCCCTGCACCACCGGCGCAACCCGGCGACATCTGCTCTGATGGCCCAGACCCCACCCGTGCGTCCCTGATGCGTCCATTTTGCATCACTATTTTATATCATAATTTACTGCTATTCATCGATATATTTCATATTTAGAAGTGTTACTTATGTTATTTTACCTATTTTGCATGTTTGATGAATAATGGAGAATTGGACACCGGAGTCAGGATTCTGCTGGAAAAGCACCGTCGAGATGCACTATTTCTGGAGATCAATAAATCGAAGGAGACATATGGAAGTCCCTATTTTACTAGATAACGAAGGAGGCCAAAAGGGGAGGCTGAGAAGGGCCAAGGTGGGCCCTCCTCACCAGCTGGCGCGGCGGGCCCACCAGCCGCGCCGCCAGGTGGTTTGGGGGCCCTGGCCCACCTCAGCCGTTCCCCCTTCGTGTACTTGACCCCCTGTGAACCCTAACACACAGAGGACGGCCATCGAAATATTCCGCCGCCTCCATGAGGCGGAAAACACCAGAGAGCGAAAAGCTCCCCTGCAGGAAGAAATCTGCCGGAGGAAATTCCCTCCCGGAGGGGGAAATCGTCGCCATCATCACCGTCATCGAGCTGGACTTCATCGGGATCATCACCATCATCATCTCCACCGCCAACATCATCATCACCGCCGCTGCACCCTGTCTCCGCTGTAACATCTAGGGCAGAACCTTGTCTAATTCATAGGGGAAACTCTCCCGGTGTTGATTACTCTTGTTATTGATGCTATTCGGTGAAACCATTGGATTAAGGTTTATGTTCAAATTGTTATTCATCATCATATCACCTCTGATCATGTTCCGTATGATGTCTTGTGAGTAGTTCGTTTAGTTCTTGAGGACACGGGAGAAGTCTTGATGTTAGTAGTGAACTATGTTGAGTAATATTTAATGGTTTGATGCTTAAGTTGTGGTGTTATGCTTCTAGTGGTGTCATGTGAACGTCGACTACATGATACTTCACCTTTATGGGCCTAGGGGAATGCATTGTGTATTCGTTTGCCAATTGTGGGGTTGCCGGAGTGACAGAAACCTGAACACCCGTTGGTATATCGATGCATGAGGGATAGCAGGATCTCAAAGTTTAAGGCTGTGGTTAGTTTATCTTAATTACTTTCTTGTATTTGCGGATGCTTGCAAAGGGTATAATCACAAGTATGTATTAGTCCTAGGAAGGGCGGTGCATTAGCATAGGTTCACCCACACAACACTTATCAGAACAATGAAGATTAATCAACTATATGAAGCGAAAGCACTTGACAATATTCCCGTGTGTCCTCAAGAACGTTTGGTCATTATAAGTACAACAACCGGCTTGTCCTTTGCTGTAGAAAGGATTGGGCCACTCGCTGCAACTATTATTACTGCATTTTATTTACTTGTACTTTATTTATCTGTCATATCAAAAACTCCTAAAAACTTGTCTGTGAGCATTTACAGTGAATCCTTCATCAAAACCGCTTGTCAACACCTTCTGCTCCTCGTTGGGTTCGACACTCTTATTTATCGAAAGTACTACGATACACCCCCTATACTTGTGGGTCATCAGTCCCCGCCTTCTAGACTCCTCTGGTTCCTCGTGCTGGACTTCGGCCATGTTCATTCATAAACGAGAACCGCCGCGTACTGCATCCTGCCGCTCTGTGCACCAGCCCGGCGGGAGACCAACCTCGCTCGATGCCAGCTTGAGAGTCTGGACTTTACTGTTCTATGCCCGCTGTCGAGATCTCCGTTACATCTCCCTGTATGGCTGTATCTTCTGCAGTTCAGTCCGGTGCTCTTTTGTAGTTCAGTACCTTCCTCCTCTGAAGTTTAGTCTCTGGTGTGCGTCAAGTTAAATATATTGCACAACCCTTTCCCAAAAGTTCGGACTTTTGAGATAACTGGCTAGTGCAGCAATTTAATATGGTATCAGAGCCTACCCTAGCCGCCGCCGCCGCTTTCCTCTCCGCAGCCGCCGCGCCTCCCGCGCCGCCGCCGCGATGTCGTTCAGCTCCGCCCTGGCCCTCTCCAGTTCCTCATCGGAGTCCCGCGCGATGCCCACTCCAATCATCGCCCCACCTTCGGCAACGGCGGCCGTCCCAACGATTCCGCCCATCGCGATCGCCTTAGATCGCAGCAACTTCATGCTATGGAGGGCTCTCACCCTCCCCATCTTCGCTGGAGTTCGCCTCCACGGTTTCCTTGATGGCTCGGCCAAGGCGCCTGAGCCGACCGTGACGCAAGGCACCGGCGACGCCGCTCGGACCGTGTCCAACCCCGAGTACGAGCAGTGGTGGACCCTCGATCAGAAGGTTCTCGGGCATCTCCTCGGATCGATGCACGTGGAGATTTCAGCCCAGTTGATCGGCTGCACAACGGCTGCTGCGGCATGGGCGGCCGTGCATGCCATGTTCGGCGCAGAATAGCGCCGGTGTTCGTAATCTCCGGCGCCAGATTCAGGCGTTGAGGAAGGGAGACAAGCCCGCAGGCGAGTATATGCAGAAGGTGAAGGCGCTTGCCGACGCCATGGCCGCCGCCGGCTCTCCACTTCGCGATGACGAGGTCATCGACTACATGCTGACCGGGC
This sequence comes from Poa pratensis, assembly GCA_947311845.1. Taxonomy (NCBI): domain Eukaryota; kingdom Viridiplantae; phylum Streptophyta; class Magnoliopsida; order Poales; family Poaceae; genus Poa; species Poa pratensis. The sequence continues at coordinate 49,713,188 of CAMZMU010000035.1, forward strand.
TCGGTTCGGCGTTTAACCCCATCGCCGCCTCGATGAACTTCGTGAACACCCCGATCACCCTCACCGCGTTCTACTCCAGCGTCCTGCACTACGAGGCGCTGCAGCAGCAGCAGTCTGAGACCGAGGACTGGATCTCCTCGGCCAACGCCGCGTCGCGCCCGGCCTACAGCACCAATCCGGGGCGCGCATATGATGCAGGTCGCCCTAGCGGCGGCCGTCGGCTGGCGGTCCTTTCAGCCAGGAAACGGCGGCTACGGCCATGCCGGCTATGGCCAAGGTGGCCAAAGCCAGGGTGGTGGCGGTCAAGGCCGCACCGGCGGCAATGGAAACAGCCGCAATGGCGGAGGAAACGGTGGCGGCAACGGTCGCAACCGGCGTTGGCGCCCCAAGTGTCAACTCTGCAAAAACTGGGGGCATGAGGCTGACAACTGTCGCCGGTACGGCCAAGCCGGCTATGATCAAGACAACCGCGCCGCCAACTCCGCGTCTACATCCTCCTCCGCGCATGAGCCGCCGCACTGGGTCATGGACTCCGGTGCAACGGACCACCTGACGAGTGATCTCGAGCGTCTCCACTTCCACGAGCGCTACAGCGGGAAGGACCAAGTGCAAGTGGCCAATGGTGCAGGTCTGTCTATTTCACATATTGGTCATTCAAATTTAGCCGGTTCATCTCTTCGTTTACGAAATATCCTTCATGTTCCACATATTAATCAACACCTTCTTTCTGTTTATCGTCTTGTCTCTGACAATGATGTTTTTGTGGAATTTCATCGCTTCTTTTTCCTTGTTAAGGACAAGGTCACGAAGAAAATTCTTCTTCAAGGTAGAAGCCATGGCGGCCTGTATCCCATCCCGCTTAGTCGTGCCGCGTCCTCTCCACTCGCCAAGCGTGTTCCAGCGTCAAGACCACCCCGTTCCAGTGGCATCAGCGTCTCGGTCATCCCTCCAATAATATAGTTCAAAACATTGTTAGAAGTAATGATTTAGTGTGTTCTTCTGAGAGTCAGACTTCCGTTTGTGATGCGTGTCAGCGTGCTAAGAGTCGACAATTGCCATATAATTTATCCCATCGTGTTTCTACTATGCCTCTTGAGTTGATCCATTCTGATGTTTGGGGGCCTGCTATTGCCTCTTCTGGAGGTTATAAGTATTATGTTAGCTTTGTCGATGATTATTCTCGTTTTTGTTGGATATATCTCCTTAAGCACAAGTCTGACGTTGAGCAAGTGTTTTACGCTTTTCAGGCTCATGTTGAGCGTCTTCTTCACACTAAAATCATAGCCGTTCAGTCGGATTGGGGGGGCGAGTACCATAAGTTGCACCGTTATTTCCACGCACTGGGATATCTCACCGCGTGTCGTGTCCACATACTTCTCAGCAAAACGGTATTGCTGAACGCAAACACCGTCACCTCGTCGAAACAGGTCTTGCTTTGCTGCTCATTCCTCGCTTCCATTGCGTTTTTGGGATGAAGCTTTTCTTGCTGCGTGCTACCTCATAAATCGCATGCCCACACCTGTTATTCAACAGGATACACCTTTGTTCCGTCTTCTCAAGGAGAAGCCCGATTACACATTTCTCCGCACGTTCGGTTGTGCGTGCTGGCCAAGCTTGCGCAAATATAACGCTCATAAGCTTGCTTTTCGTTCCACTATGTGTGTTTTCTTAGGATACAGTCCGATGCACAAGGGATATAAATGCTTGGATCGCTCCACGGGGCGTATATACATATCTCGTGATGTCGTTTTCGACGAGTCTGTGTTTCCATATTCCACTCCCGGCGTCACAGTCGATGTCTCTCTCCTAGCCGATGTGCTTTCATTCCCTTCCGATGAACCGGCTACGGGTGACAATATGCGTAAATATGACCTGTCCTATTTGTCTACTAACCGCCTGTTCCAGGCAGTTCTTCTCCCGTGCAGGACACTCCGGCCGCATGTGATGATAGGTGCCCACCGGCGTCTGACGTACACTCCGCGCCGGTGATCGACGTGCATGGCGCATGCATGCCCTCCGCGCCACGCTCGCCTGGCCCGTCATTGGCCCACTCGCCCAGTCCATCTTCGGTCGGCTCTCCTGCCACGCCACCAGTCTCCGCTTCGGTGCCAGATGATCAGCCCGCGTCGCCTTCCGTCGAGACGCCCTCGACCGCGACGCCCCCGGCTGTTCCTGCGCACACGATGGTCACACGCACTCGCGATCATACACGGCGTCCGCTCGTGCCTACTGATGGGACAATCCGCTACGACCCTCGCCGTCGCGCGTTTCTGGCGATGCCCGTCTCTCATCACGATGCTCTCCGTGAGACGGCTTGGCGTACAGCGATGCTTGATGAACTTGCGGCTCTCCATCACACCAAGACTTGGGTTCTTGTGCCCCGTCCGCCCGGTGTCAACATTGTGGGGAGTAAGTGGATTTTCAAGACCAAGCATCTCCCGGATGGTTCTGTTGATAAGTATAAGGCGCGTCTTGTTGCTCGCGGTTTCACACAGCAGCTTGGCATCGACTATGGAGACACTTTCAGTCCGGTTGTCAAGCCGGCCACCGTTCGTCTGGTGCTCTCTCTTGCAGTGTCTCGAGGATGGAGTCTTCGGCAGATTGATGTCAGCAATGCTTTCCTCCATGGTTATCTGTCTGAGGAGGTTTATATGCAGCAGCCGCCGGGTTTTGAGGACGCTAGGTATCCCTCACATGTGTGCAAGCTGCAGCGGGCTCTCTATGGTCTCAAACAGTCTCCTAGGGCGTGGTATGCTCGTCTCAGTGCTCGTCTTCTCGAGCTGGGTTTTGTCTCCTCCAAGGCGACACGTCTCTGTTCTTCTTCGCCCAGCATGATGTTCAGATTTATATGCTCGTCTATGTGGATGATATAGTCATTGCTGGATCCTCTCAGGGCGCTGTTGATGGTCTCGTTCGCTCTCTTGCAGCCAGTTTTCCTATCAAGGACCTTGGGCCGTTGGCATATTTTCTCGGCTTGGAAGCGTCCTTCAATTCAGGGGGGCTGACCTTAACTCAACGGAAATATGCTTTGGATCTTTTGCACCGTGTATGGAGACTTGTAAGCCCACTTCCACGCCGTTATCCACCTCGGATCAGCTTGCTCGCGCGTCTGGACGAACACTGAGTACCGCTGATGCCTTCCGGTATCGCAGTGTTGTTGGTGGACTGCAGTATTTAACGCTCACTCGTCCGGACATTTCGTTTGCAGTAAACAAGGTATGCCAGTTTCTTTCGCAGCCCACTGATACTCATTGGGAAGCAGTCAAGCGTATCTTGCGCTATGTGAAGGGAACAATACATACAGGATTGAAATTCCGGAAGGCTGTCTCCACTAGCATTAGTATCTTTACTGATGCAGATTGGGCAGGGTGCCCTGACGATCGCCGATCCACAGGAGGTTTTGCTATCTTTGTTGGACCAAACCTCATTTCGTGGAGTTCGAAGAAACAGCCGACAGTGTCGAGATCTAGTACCGAGGCCGAGTACAAAGCCTTGGCTAACGGAGCTGCTGAAGCCATCTGGGTAGAGTCACTACTTAAGGAGCTTGGTGTCCCACAGCAGCGAGTTCCCGTTCTATGGTGTGATAATTTAGGAGCCACGTACCTGACTGCTAACCCAGTTTTCCATGCACGCACAAAGCATATTGAGATAGATTTCCACTTTGTACGTGAGCGTGTTGCCTCTGGAGCTCTTGAGGTCAGGTTTATATCTTCCAATGATCAGCTGGCTGATGTGTTCACCAAACCAGCCACTCGACAGATGCTAGACCGTTTTAGTACCAATCTAAACCTTGTACAGAGTAGAAGTTCAGATTGAGGGGAGTGTTAAATAGGTCTAGCGTGTTCTACACGTATTGTACGTATGTAACTTGTATGTATTGATCGCTATATAAAGGAAGGCGTGGTGAGGCATTGCCCCATGGAAAACCCTAAAATTTAATATGGTATCAGAGCCAGAGGTCTAGAATTCAAATTCTGACCAACGCAGTATTAAAAATAAATATCTGCGAACACCCTAAGTCTACGTACTAGTCTCGTGAGAACGTCCACAGCCTAGACGTGAGGGGGAGTGTTAGAAATAAATATATTGCACATCCCTTTCCCAAAAGTTTGGACTTTTGAGATAATTGGCTAGTGCAGCAATTTAATACGTCATGCCACGCGACGGACGCCGCTCCTGGCTATTAGTTTGTCGTTGTAACGAGCCTATTGTTACAATTTGGTTACAGCTAGTGATCGAGAGTGCGCACACGAGCACAACATATGCAAAAAGAAAGTATTTTGAACTTCACTGTGTATACACAGCAGAGTTCACCGTGTTCTGTGTTTTGTATGGACAGGAAGATGTGCAGAAAATTGTACTTATTTTATAAGCTCTATTCGATGCAGTGGACAGGTTTATATGTATATGTGTTGACCCGGCTGGTTTGAAAAGATGAGGTTCACATTATTCATCGGGCAAGTTCTTTTTTTTTAAAGTTTGTTTTGTGTCTCCAGTAATTCATTTGTGAAGTTAATAGAAAATGCATTTTAAGTTTCACGAGAAGCTCAGAAAAAAATGTTCCACCAACAAATTCATTTTCGAAATTAATAGAAAGTTCACTTACATATTGTGAGAAGTTTTTTTAAAATATGGTATGCCCAAAAAAGTTCATTTGCGAAATTACTACGAAGTTTACTTAAGTGTCACGGGAAGTTAGGAAAAAAAGATTTGTGAAATTAAATGAAGTTCATTTACTTGGCGAAGGAAGTTCTAAAAAAAGATGGTCAACCTAGAAATTTATTTGAAAATTACTCTGAAGTTTACTTTTGTATCGTGAGAAGTTTGAAAAAAAAAAGATGATCAACAGAGAAGTTCATTCGCGAAAATTTCTATGAAGTTCACATATTAAATGATCCGAAGTTACGTTCCACTACTGATCCGACGTGAAGTTCATTTATGTAAGAAAAACCGAAGTTCACTTACGGGACGACCGAAGTTAACTTATGTGACGGACGAAGTTCAGAAAGGATTGTAGAATAGCTATTCTACAAGTGGTTGTAGAATAGCTGGAACCTACATATATATATACTAGCCAAATGCCCGTGCGTTGCAACGGGGCAGCAAACAAATCTATAGTGTATGACAATTGATTGTCACGTCCATGGTTTTAAAGGCGTCCGCGTAGGCGCCTAAGGCGTCCGCCTAGGCGTCGAGGCGCCCGCCCTCCGTCTTGGAAAAACGACCGCTTTAGGCGCCTAGGCGCCAAGGCGCCCCTCCTGTCAAGGCGCCAAGGCGTCGCCTTAAAAACCATGGTCACGTCCATTGCATTTGACGTGTTCAACAAAAAATAATGTTTGTAGAATGCACCTTATATTTTCTTAATCCATGTAAGCCACTTTCTCAGAAGTGACCCCCTTGGATTAATTTTTTATGAATCTTTAATCCACCAAACCCAGATATATTCCTAATGTATCTCTTAGTGATGGCAGAAAATAATGGACTTACTCCTTTTTTTCATTTGCAGCTTTCTGACAAACTATTATTGTATTTTCATCGCTTAGCACTGAAAATTTCTCAGCGTGATCAGAAAATCATCAGCGTTTCACCTATAAGAGAAAGAGGTGGATCAAGTGACATCATGTGCTGCAGAATCTCGTAATAAGCACCACGTCCCCACGACAAGGTTTGAATTAATATTTAATTACAACAATGAGAATAAATTGCAAACTATTTTTGCATAATTTTAAAGGGATGCTTACATGGGCATTGAAGCAGGCGCACTGTTCCAAAGGTAATCATTTGCCCTGAGTTCCTCTACACAAACTGAGGGGAGTGACAACGAAACAAGATCCTCTAACGTGATGTTGCCTGACTTTCTCTGACTTTGGGTCCCTGCCATGTGGAACCCACCATATGTGGGACCCACCTATCGGTGACCCAACGTCAGAGGACGTTAGGGTGCATAAAGTCAGAGGATCCGGGTCCACAACGGAACATGGTGAGAGAGGCTGCAAAATATACAACTTTCATACATATGATCTGGAAATAATAGTAAAAGTGCAATCATGTTCAGTGCACCTTGTTTCCACATCTGCAAACAACATCCACTTAAAGAGGATGTACAGCAGTAGGCATCCACGTAGTTCCACATAACCATAAACCGGCACACTGGATGATAAAGAATCAATTTATCAAACACGTTGCGTGCAACAACATACACATATTCATCTATCTTCATCTGTGCTCTCAACAAAATCAGCATGATGCAGTCGAAGTCATTACAGAGAACATCTCAGCCATGGCTGCTAGCGGGAGGAGGTGGGGTTTACATCAGCATGGAGAAGAGTGAGCGCGGAACAATCAGTTTCTTGATGTCTTCCATGCGGCTGTAATGAACCTATTCGCCCTCACCTGTCTGGACGTATCGAAGGAAGAAGCCGTGGCCGCACGAGCATGACGTCTCCAGCTGCTCTGGGCGCTGCTCGCCGTCCAGGAACTCCACGATGTGGTCGCACCCGGGTGCCGGGCACGACCGGAGCTTCTTCCCCTCCTCTACGTACAGACAGATGAGGACGTATCGGCGTGCGTCGCCTGAGTCGGCGACCTCGTTCACGCACAATGGCGACGGCCGACGAAGCAGGACGTATCGTATAGTTTTTATAGCGATCGTGTACTCGGTCGTTTGGTTTTCTTTAGCAACGGAGCAGGAAGTATCGTTTGATTTTTACAACGATCGTGTACTTGGTTTGTTTAGCCATTGGTTTTGCTCCATGAATCACGGGAGGAGCTGCTAGTAGGGTAAACGAGCAGGGCACAAAGGCATAGAAGGAAACGAACTGCTCCAGAAATCCAGGTCCGATGCGTACACCTGATGCCGAGACCTGATCGATATTGTAATGTTGACTTGGTGGTGACATACTCGGTAATTAACCTAGCAACATAAGGGTAAAATCGGAAAGTGAAAAACAGAACATCACCTGAAGACATATTATATAGTATATATATATATATATATATATATATATATATATATATGGTAGGTATATTCTACAACCAGTTATATTTTAGTTGCGCAGCAATTGGAGCTTATGGCCATGGCGGCGCGTGACCTGTGGCTGGAGGAAGAGAAGAACACGGCGCTCCTCCGTTCGGCCATGTCTCGCAGTACGGGTGCTCCTCCCATCAGTGTTGGCGCGTATGTATTCCTGCCAACACAAGCTATCAACCTGCCGTGTGTCGTGCTGGCTATTTCTTCAGAAATTTCGAGATTCAGACAGTTTGCTGCTGCGGGTGCTCCTCTCTCTCTCTGCCAGCCACGCTGCAGCTGCTCCCTCTCTGAAGCTAAGATCCTGCTACTAATTTTCCGGCGCACGTTGCAAGCACACGCTGCAGCTGCTCCTTCTCTGAAGCTAAGATCGCTTGTTCTGCTTTGCCTCTTCTATCGAATTGGTTCTGCCGCTCTGAATTTGTGGGCACATGAGAGAGAGAGATGAAATAGGGAGAGAATGTAGCAGGGAGAGGATAAGAGAAGATATGTGGTTGACAAAAATCACCGCTTTCTCATTTTTATTTATCTTTTCTCCCTCTGGTACTACACAATATTGAGATATGAAGTACACTGCTCCCATTTCTGGAAGTACATAGCTAATCAACAAAGTTTTTGCAGATTTATATTCCTTTCGTTGAAGATCCAGTCACAAATCTAGGACAAAAATTATAACAAGCCGGCAGTACTACTCTGTTGCATCGGTACATAGCTAATCTACAAAGTTATTTTACATGTGCACACATTCAGCTATAGGAGTACAAATAGCCCCCCCTTTAAAACTGTAAGAAAACGATCATCCTCGGCATTTCTCCAGGAGTAGCTCTGTTTGTCCCTTTTTTTAATCAGCAGTACAGTTATTTCTCGATCAGAAGTACAAGATTTGCCCAAAGTGAAAAAACAACTTAGAAATCAATTTTTCGATTACGATTTACCGATGACTTTAATATACGTGTTTTCTCGGGACGAGCATTTTGAGTGGTCATATATAAGAAACAAACAGTGTCTGACAGCAAGCAGTACAATCTTGGCACGATAGAAGTACAGAAATGCAATACAAGCAGTACAAAACATATACGTCACTACAAGAATAATTTAAACAACCTAAAATTAAAACCAATAATAATCAAAGTAATAAACTACAGATAGAACATGGGAAGTTCATTTATGCAAGAAGGAATAGCCAAGAAGTCCAATAGAGATTTGATAATTAAATAGTAGTACAGTCTGACAGAAAGCAGTACAACCTTGGCACGATAGAAGTACAGAAATGCTATACAAGCAGTACAAAACATATACGTCACTACAGGAATAATTTAAACAACCTAAACATTAAAACCAATATTAATCAAAGTGATAAACTACAGATAGAACATGGAAAGTTCATTTATGCAAGAAAGTTCATTTATGCAAGAAGGAATAGCCAAGAAGTCCAATAGAGATTTGATAATTAAATAGCAGTACAGTGTCTGACAGCAAGCAGTACAACCTTGGCACGATAGAAGTACATAAATGCAATACAAGCAGTACAAAACATATACGTCACTACAGGAATAATTTAAACAACCTAAAAATTAAAACCAATATTAATCAAAGTGATAAACTACAGATAGAACATGGGAAGTTCATTTATGCAAGAAAGTTCATTTATGCAAGAAGGAATAGCCAAGAAGTCCAATAGAGATTTGATAATTAAATAGCAGTACAGTGTCTGACAGCAAGCAGTACAACCTTAGCACGATAGCAGTACAGAAATGAAATACAAACAGTACAAAACATATACGTCACTACAGGAATAATTTAAACAACCTAAAATTAAAACCAATATTAATCAAAGTAATAAACTACAGATAGAACATGGGAAATTCATTTATGCAAGAAGGAATAGCCAAGAAGTCCAATAGAGATTTGATAATTAAATAACAGTACAGTGTCTGACAGCAAGCAGTACAATCTTGGCACGATAGCAGTACAGAAATGAAATACAAGCAGTACAAAACATATACGTCTAGAAATGAAACCAATTCTAAACCTTGTGAAGTTCACATCACACTACGAAGTTAAAAAAGATTAAAAATTCGTCTAGAAGTACAAATACATAAGATGGGCAGTACACACTTTAATAACAGGCAGTGCACACCCAAACGAAACTTGTTTGTCTTAGTTAATACTAATCACGAAAAAACCTGACGGCAGTACACTCGTGTGTCGAGGGAAGTGCAGTATCTCCTCCCCGGAAGTATACATGGTTGCAGAAGGAAGTACACATTTTTTTCTAAATTTCTCGTACATAGATCATGACTCCATCTTTCTAACACAAAAATAATCACTCGATTCAGAGGCCGGATGGGTTGTCAAATATTTTTTTAAAGGGTCAAAATAGGTTTGACCGAACTTTGACCGAGAGAAAAACACACTTAGCAATCGATTTTTTGATATTTTTGTTACCGGTTACCGGTAACTTTAATAGATGTGCCTTTTCAATCCGAGCATTATGAGTGGCCATTCACCTAGAACACACGCCATATGAGAAAGTTATCGTTATTTTACTGAACACTAATCACGGAAATTCCGTTGGCAGTACACACACAGATACCGGGAAGTTCAACCGTGTGTTGAAGGAAATACAATATTCTGTTTTTCCGGGACGGAAATAAATCATACTAATCTTGACGGTTTGAGCTATAAATGCATCAAACGTTGGGTAGCTCCATATGGTGTAACATGAGTGTAGTTTCACTAGATAGTGCATTCTACGACGAATCAAATTGCCTAACTAGTCAATTTGATCTCACCACCTCCGTGAAACACCGGTATTCCATTTTTAGAACTTTTAAAATTACTCTTAAACCGTAAAGCATTTGCGAAATCAACGTGAACGAAAAAGTTGAGTATAGTCGGTATCTTTCCAATGTCATATCATTTGCATCACTCCGATAAGTAGTTCAAAAACAGCGGACGAAATACCGTCCGCCCGTATATGCCTCATTACAGCATGTAGTATTTTAAAATTACTTTTAATAGGTTACGAATTTGGAAAAACCGTAAAAACAAAAAAGTGGCGCAATTTCAGCAGCTTTCCAACGGCATATCGCTTGTATCATTCCAATAAGTGGTTGAGAAAATATTCAAAAAATACGCTTCCTGTGATATTTTTGGATTTCCGTATTTTTAAAATTGGTTTAAAACCGTAACGAATTTGAAAAAATGATCTGAACGAAAAAGATGCGGAATTGTATTAGCTTTCCAACGGTGTATCATTTGCTAAATTTCGATAAGCGACTGAGAAAATATTTTGAAAATACGTATTCTATGATTTTTCACAGATTCGACTTGTTTCGAAATTGTCTTCAAATCATAACGAATTTGTAAAAATGGTATTACACAAAAAAGATGCGGAATTTCATTAGCTTTTTAACGGTATATAGTTTGCTCAATTTGGATAAACGGTTCACAAACTACGTCAAAACTATCAAATAAAACAGCTAGTGAACTTCGCAAATAAGCAGAGAAGTACATAGAAAGCACGCATGAAGTACATAAGTGGTGTAGAATAACTCGTAGCTATATATATATATATATATATATATATATATATATATATATATATATATATATATATACATCTCAGCTATTCTACAACCACTTGTAGAATAACTATTCTACAACTCCTTCTGAACTTCGCCGAACACATAAGTTAACTTCAGCTTTTTTTAAGTGAACTTCACGTGTTTTTCATAAATGGACTGCATGTCTTCCAGAGCGGTGGAACGTAACTTCGGTTCAGTTAATTAGTTAACTTCATGCAGGTTTAGCAGTAGATAGCCCCCAACGTTGAACTACTAGGAATGCTCAACGCTCCCAGCGTACTCCCCCAAAATACAAAGCGAACTTGCCCCAGTTGATAATGCGAACTACAATACTGTTTTTATACCAGCCAGAAGCATCTACTTCTTTTTTTGTCCATGTACTTCACATATAACATTTATACCAGCCAGAAGCATCTACTTCTTTTTTTGTCCATGTACTTCACATATAACACGACAAGACTCCTTGCCGCCGGTATGCTGCGCTTGACGACTATGCACTGGAATACAAATGAATGGACTACACGTGTACAGCAACACATTTTACACAATCTATGTGCTGAAACGGGGAAGGGAGCAAGAGCTAAAGTTTAAAGTTCAGAAGCGGCGTAAAAAAAGTTCAGAAACTAGCAGCAGTTCAGAACCGGCCTCACACAACTTCAAGGGCAGCAACCTGCATGTACGAGAGCAAAGAATTAGTACAACATGATGGCTGCGTAAAAGATGTAAAAAGAACACAAACAGACAAGGAAAATAAACTTCCAAACTAAATAAAATAAACTTTATGCATTGATGAGGTGAATTTATATTCTTGAAGCCACGGAATTAACTTGAGACAAAGAGTGGCCAAGGATGGACATTTTTTCCCAACGATTGTAAACTAGCAACCAAAATTGCTTGTAGCATCAACGAATCTGAACCTATCAATCATCAAAAGGAAGTCTGCTGCAGGACCTGCGCCACGATATGTAAGTGAACTTCACATTAATTTCGCTAATGAACTTCTTGGAGGATCTTTTTGTATTCCTTTTGAGGAATGTGAACTCATTTTGGGCCTAATCGAACTGCTAAAAATTTACAAATAAACCTCTCGATGAAGTAAAAAACATAAATAAGTACGGCCAGGAATAAAACCCCAGGTGTGAATATTTCGATTTTTCTGGTTTACAAAATGAACCGTCGTATGTTTTCACACTAAACTTCTGCGCCAGATGAACCCCAATTCATGATTAAAATAGATATACTTTTTCACAGTTCACTTCTTATACACAAGGAATGAACCTGTTGAAACCAAAGAGTGAACTGAAGTAATCCTGGAGAGCTGCAATCGTTCAGCTTTGACCAAAAAAACACGCATGCACAATCTGTAAAAAGATCTCACAAGCCTAGCTAGCAGAAGTTATGAAGTAGTACACCAGCAGCAAACACACCTGCAGCAAATATTTTGGCAAAAAAATAGCAGTTTAGACCGAGCAATTCAATAGCTTAGACTGAAAACTTCCTGGTGGACATCGCTATCCATACCGGCCGATGGATGTTCAGTTTAGCAATGAGCCTGTGAATTAGCGCCAAAGTGAACTTATTCACGTAAGCAAAAAGGACTTTAACTAATGATGAACTAAACTTCAAAAAAATACAAAAAAGCACCAGATGCAGCCTCGTGCTTGTTGCTTTTGCCTCCCTGGTGCGCGCAGGCCAGTGCCTGCCCCTTGTTCTGCGGCGAGCAGTGCAGGCTGGGCGAGCTCGTAGTATCACCGATTTGGACAGTTCATAGCACCACCGTCGGGAGTTGGGAGTAGTGCTGTCAGGGAGTTTGGGTGTTCAGTACAGGCCAGCACGCACGAGCTCATGGTCGGTGGCCGCCGGCACGCCTGAACGGAGAATTTCCACTGCGGAAGAGCAAAAACTTCAACTAAAATCTAAACTGAAATTCAGCAGTAATTTTGCCCGGCGGCGCGCTTAGGAGTGCAGCGGTGGTTCTACGCGAGTCTTTGGAGTCTTTGGACTCTTGGTGCGCCAGATGTTCTATGGACAAGGCCCTGCTGCTGTAAATGAACTTCCTCAGTTTCACCAGATGACTTAGAGGCACCGAACAGCTGCTGGTTATGAACTTCACTAGTTTCTTTTTCTCCAGAAAAATGGTCACCCATGGTATCATACTCACGCGGCTTGGTGTTGTGAGCTAACTCCACCCTAGTTCTGGACTTTTTGCGACCACCCATCTGCGCTGAACGACGTGGCAGGCGGTACTCAGGTTCTGAAACAAATATTTGCTCGTTGCACACAATGGGAGACTGTGGAGTCTTTGGTGGACCTGACCAGCAAATCATTTCCTCTTCTTCTACTTCTGCTTGACCAATGCTTGGCGGTGCTTTTATTAAAGGAACTTCATCAACCATGATCCTGAACTTCCGTTTGTTCCCGTGGTACTGCACTGGAGAACTAGGATTTGTTCTGGGACAGACAAGCTAGATATTTCATTTTCCAAATCTGTATATAATTCTCCAATTTCAGATGTGGTATCCAAATCAGGTTGATCCATGCTCAATTTTGTCGTCATTTTTGTACGTTTACTCGGTCTCACGTCCTGCAATTTTTTTTGGGCATTAGAAAACAAGTTTTACCACCTGAAAAACATCTGTAGAAGCTTACTGAACCGCAACATCTAATTTAAGCAAACTTCACCCTACAAACAAGTGAACTACATGTTTTTTTGGGGCATTAGAAAACAAGTTTTTACCACTTGAAAAACATCTGAAGAAGCTTACTGAACCGCAACACCTAATTTAAGCAAACTTCACCCTACAAACAAGTGAACTACATGTTTTTTTGGGGCATTAGAAAACAAGTTGTTACCACTTGAAAAACATCTGCAGAAGCTTACTGAACCGCAACATCTAATTTAAGAAAACTTCACCCTACAAACAAGTGAACTTCAACAACTGCTAAGTGTTTTTTGGTGAACCGCAGATCAAAACAGATTATAACTCAAGTGAACTCGTCATGCTTTTTGGCACACGACCTCAAGTGAATCAACGCATTGTTCATTCTCTCACACATCAGAAGTTTATAAACCAGAGGAGATTTATAGGTTGTGATGTTTTTTCCAAACCTTCGGATCTGCCATGGACGACGTAGCCCCGCTCGAACTTCCATCTGTCCTTCGGCGAATTGGAGCCATTTTCTTGCCTATCAGATCGAACAGCAGGAAGTTGGTCTGCTCTCAGCCCACAAATGTCACAAATTATTGAAACTTCGCAGAAATTTCACAAATGAAATGCTCGGCTGACATAATTTTTTTTGAACTTCGTTCGCCCTCTCTGAACTTCGGTCGTCACAAAGTGAACTTCGCCCGTTGCACTACTGAACTTCACAGAAATTTCATAAATGAACTTATCGGCTGACATATTATTTTCTGAACTTCGCCCATGACATAAGTGAACTTCACAAATTTTTCACAGATGAACTTCTCGACTGAGCATCATTTTTTTTGAACTTTGTTCATCACATAAGCGAATTTCAGAGAATTTTCGCAAATGAATTTCTCGGCGGACCATCATTTTTTCTAAACTTCGCTCGTCACATAAATAAACTTCAAAGAAATATCGCAAATGAACTTCTTGGTGGAGGATATTTTTCTGAGCTTCCCCGATACATAAGTGAACTTTCAATAATTTAAAAAATAAACTCTTTTTTGAGACCATCTTTTTTCCAAGACGAACTTCTTGGCCATTTGCCTCAATAAAAATAATGAACTTCGCAGATAAAAAAAAATGTGAACTCCTGATGGACGAACGTCAGGCCATATCTAATAAAAAAGTGAACTTTAGTACACACCAAGAAAACTTCCCGCGATAGTAAAATCGTTAAATACTAAATAAAAGAACTTTCAGACAAATAAAAATAAAATTCAAAGTCACACCTATTTTCATTTTGTGTTCTAAACTGAAAAAATGAAGTTCGCTTGTTAAGTGAACTCTATACCTTAATTTTATGTTTATATCTTCTCAGTGTTAAATGCATTTTTATTTGTGTTTTCAACTGCGCTGACGAAACTAACTCCCTAAAAATGAAAAATGAACTTTGCTTTTAATCATAGTGAACCGATACAAACTGAATTTTGCTACAAACAACTTGTTATAATCTTTTTTCAATGGGGCGCTCCTCGTACCTGTCTGATGGTGAACTTCCACATCAGTTTGCACCAGTAGCATGCTCAAGGGGCGCCATTGTGAGGTTCAGAGCAGCACAAATTTGTGGTCCACGTCGCTGGACTATGAGGTTCAAAGCTACACTGTTGGGAGTTTCGGAGCTAAGTAGACAGGGACCGCGACATCTCCGTCGTCATCAACTCTGCCGCAAATAATGTGAAGCACGTTTTCACACCTATTCGAACGATCAGAATTTTTCAAAGAGAAAGGTTAACTTCTCACGTGGACGCAGAAGTGAATTTGCCAGTGTGGAATGAGCTAACTGTCTCAGACCAAAGGATTGAACCCCCAAGCGGACCAAAGTAAACTCACTGATATTTTTGCAATTGTACGCATGTAGACCCACGACACCACAGTATAGCAGCAGAATGAAAAAAAATCATCTGAAAGTCGACGGGGGAGTTTAGAATTGACGCACGAGAGAGTTCAGTGCGGCCGCTGTGTGGTTCGTTGTCCTGTTGACCTGCAGGTCTAGCTCATGTGCAGAGGTGACACTGGCCAACGACGGTGGAAAGCTGCAGAGCTCGGTAATTCGTCGGACGGCGGTGTTCCTTGGCAAGTGGAGTCCCCTGGCGCTGGGATGGCCAAACGGCGAACTCAGGAGTCCATGGCCGGCGCCCCGCGAAGTCTGGCGGCGCAACCTGGAGTCCATGGCCGGCTCGCCGGGAAATCCACGGCGCATCCGGGAGTCGACCAGATGTGCGCAAGACAGTAGACGGTCGGCGGCTCGCCGATGAGGAGCAGAGGCGGCGCACGGCTGTGGAGCGGGGGCGGCTCGCCGGGGAAGAGGACGGGTGGCCGTAGGGGAGGAGCAGGGGCGGCTCGTCCAAGAAGAGCTCGGATGGCGCGGCGGCGGCTCGCCGGGGCGGCGCGCCGGCAGGAGGTGGGGCCAGTGTGAGGTTAGTTAGGTGGGATTGGGTGGTTCAGTTCGGTGGTGGACGACTGGTTTTCTCGGGTGCGGTTTGGTTTTAACGGTTGGCGTAATAAACAGTGGTCGTAGAATAACTATTCTACAATCTCTTAATAGGGGTCGTAGAATAGTCTCACCCTATATATATATATATATATATATATATATATATATATATATATATATATGCTCTGCATAGAATAAGTTCATGTTATAATAGCATCACCATACATACCATTATCTGATGTATTTTTAAAATATTCCAATTGGGATTAGGAATTTGAATTTATTTGTAACAAGATTATTCTGTCAAGGAGAATATAACAAACGATAATATCATTTGGTCAAAAGGGCAATCGAATCCGACCTAAAGACATGAGGTTATGGATATACTTAAATTAGATATAATAAACTAAGCCTTGATGGCACATATACCATTACAAACATCATTTGCTTGGTATACTTAATGTAGATATGATGAACCAAGCCCTGATGGATAAATGGTTGTGAAAATTGAAAAAATTATGGCTTGATGCCATGTAATTTTTGGCGAGAAACTCCACTCACGCTTGTAATTATTCCATATATAAATACAAAAAATAATGCAGTAGGGGCTTTCCCTACTGTTTTCTCGTCAATTTTTTTTGAAAGAATTAAGGAGTGTGGCGAACTATTCTGGTGAATAAATTTGTTTAGAACCACCACCAGCACAGAACGCTAGCTATTTATGTTTAGGTTGTTCTTCCCAGTGTAAGAATAAATTATATTGTATTTGTAAATGTTATAGTAAATGGAAATAATTAGATGTGAGGTATACCGGTAGACATATAAGAATACATTAAATTATGTTGATCTTACTTCTAATTTAATACAAAAGCACTTAGGTCAGGGTAAGAATCAAATTCCTGAAGTATTTTTGAGTGGATAGGATAAGAATCTCTTTAGTAGATGTTTGTAGATAACTCCTCATAATTTTCTTTTTTAACTCCCATTACCGTAGGGGAGTGTAACTTTTCAAATAATATGGATCAGATGTCACCAAAATTGTGACAAACTGATAAAAAAAGTGTTACAATGTTCAATGGGGGGGTCAAAAAAAGAACCAATAATACATGGTTATGTAAATAAATTTCTAGTCTAGGCTATGAGGGGGGCAACTAAGTTTGCCTTTACTCTATATTGATCCAACATGAGATTCGTGTTGAAACTTGACCTTCCAACCTCAAAGAGTAGCCATCACCTTGTTGAATATGAGATCATTTCTAATTTCCCAGATGTTCTAGGCCACACACGCAAACACTTCCATCAAGGTCCTGTAAAAGCTTGAGATGCCAGCAAGATACGTGACGACACAGCCATCTGACTGTTCCAGTTGATGCCCACAGCAGCCAACACCGTTCAGCAAATGGGCATTCAAAAGAAGAGGTGATCTCTGGTCTCAAGTATTTGTCCTGTGCAAAGCACACAGTGTGGTCCGTCCTCCAAATGTCAGTGCTTCCTAGACATAAGATCTTTAGAGTTCAGCCGATTGTGAGCCAACAGCTAGAGAAAAATAAGGAGCTTCGGTAAACACTTAGACTTCCAAAAGAGGTCAATGTCTTTGTCATGTGGCGCTTGCGCAAAGATGAAACGATAATATTTGGCTGAAGAATAAGTCGAATTCCCCCACGCGAAGTTCCTGACATCGATGTCATTTCGGTCCATCGAGACAGAGGTTAACAAAGGACCAATGCGAGCGTGTTCCTCAAAGGCTTGCACAGACAAAGGCAAAGCAAATACAGTGCTCAAATCAAGTGATCTAGCCATGGGAGCAACAGAGACATCTTCATCCAGCACATACGAGTACAAGTGGGGGAAAACATCACACAAGAGTTCCTTGACTCTTCATATTTTTAGCAAAACAATAAATGGAATTTGTTAAAATATTA
Source organism: Poa pratensis (assembly GCA_947311845.1). Lineage (NCBI taxonomy): Eukaryota > Viridiplantae > Streptophyta > Magnoliopsida > Poales > Poaceae > Poa > Poa pratensis. The sequence goes on from CAMZMU010000035.1 coordinate 49,730,851, forward strand.
GTTTATCAAATTTGTATGATACTATCTGGTGGTTTTGACAACTAAGTACTTCTTTATCACCAACTGTTTCCATAGAGATGGATGTATTTAAATTAATGGATCTCTTCTAATATCAACTAATATTATCAAAATACAATTAACCATGTTATATTATGTGAAAAACAACTAAGATCTGCTGTCTGAATTTTGAAATTAAGGATGTGTGTTCTTGATATTTACATTGGTTACAACTAGAGTACGATTGGTTGCGGCTAAACGTGTGTGATGATTTCTTGAAACACACGACTGACTTATGTTTCTTACAAACACACACGACTAACTACAAGTACGATTCAAATGTGTGCTAATATCACCGAACACACACGTCCGATTTCTCGAAACTATGTGTAATCGACTACCGAATCGCCCACGAACTAAACTTTTCGTTCGTGACACACGACATATCGCGCACAGATTTATTTATTTGAAATGGAGGCAAACCTTCGCTGCATCTCATTAATTAAGAAGAAATTTCGATAAACAAGTAGCGTACTCTCGTGGCACATGGTTTTATTAAACGTGTGTGATTGACTACACCATCGCCCACCGACCCATAGCGACGGAACTGTCGGGGGGCTACCCCCGGGTAGGGTCATCGCATGGTGTAAAATATATCCAAGTGTGGATTAAGGTACGGAAGTGACCGAGGTAAACAGGTCCGAAGTGGCCAGTTTGTATTAACTGATATAGTTGGTCCGACATAACCTTACCGACATAGAAATGTCGGTATTGCCAAGTTGTTCTAATATGCAGGCGAGGAATCTACACCGAGGCAAGGTATCCGGCATATCCACGCCGGATTAGCCCAAGGAGAATATCCGGCATAGCCATGCCGGGTTAGAGGCAAGGAGAGCCCGACATATTCATGCCGGGTTAAAGGCAAGGAGAACCCGACATATCCATGTCGGGTTAAAGGAAGAGAGGAGCTTAATGTCCGCTGCAGAGTCAATGCTCCTATCACGTCCCTTCTAGCATGGAAGCGCCTGACAAGGAGAATGTCAGAGTAGCGTGCTGCGTGAAGGGCCGGAAAGGTTGTACCTGACCGCTGACTCCGGGGCTTCCGGGGAAAAGGCTATGAAGATAGGGTTGGGCGAGCCACGTCTTGTCCCTGCAGTAGGGAGCATCCTAGCTCTACCGTTGGATGCAGGGGATGGGCAGGCCACGTCCTGTCCCTGACAGGAGTGCCATCATGACACCTGGGAGGCGTGGCTACAGTGCATCCAGGGGCATAACCGTAACCCGGTTAGCCTTTAAATAGAGCATCACCCCTCCTGCGCGAGAGACGATGCCCTGAGAGATATTTCCCCCCATAGCTTCATCTTCCTCCTTGAGCACTTCACCATTGTTGGATCATACAGCTCGAGGAGCACTTTGTACTTGTGAGACACTGAGATATACAGGGAGAGATAGGCAGGAGTAGGGGTGTTACCTCCACACGAGGGCCCGAACCTGGGTAGATCGGTGTGTTCTTGGTTCTGTGTGTTCATCCGTGCGTGCTCCTTAGCCATACATATGGCATCTGCCGTGATACCACCACGACAGTTGGCCCTAACAAAACTTCGTAAGAAGATATCGCGAGCGCCCACCGTGGGGCGGATAGAGACGCTGGCTGGGGTAATCATACGAACGAGCTCCATCATCGACTCCGGCGAGCACGTCGTCTCCGGGCTAATCTGCAAGCTCGGCTCACTGAACTTCATCAGCGACAACGTGGGCTGCTTCGGCAGCAAGCCGTTCCCGAGGAATGGCTGCCTCATGACCTTCGGTAGCTTCGTGACCTACGTCGCCACCGAGGTTGTCTGCAAGTACCCTGCGCAGGTGCTTGTGGCAGAAGATCCTCCTGCTGTGTGTGCGGCTCACGGCCGGCGTATCGATCGCCCCGGGACCTGCGCCGAGGTAATGATGACCGGGCCTTCACCTGCGCCTAGCGCGGGCAAAGGACATCTCGAGGAACCTGCCTTCAAATCTGGTCGCACGGCAAAGCCTCCGCTGGAAGGGGAGGGACGCCTCCGCGCGGGCACTTCCAAAGTGTCGGCTAGGCCAGCTCCTCTGGAGGACATCATCGAGAAGCTGGATGTCCCGGTAGCATCCGGAGTAGATGATGCCCTGACCGCAGCCGAGTTAGAGCTGTAGCGCCAGAAGCTGCATCAGGTGGCCGTCGAGATGGCCGAGCTGAGGAGAGAGTTCGGTACATCCCTCCGTGAGTATAATGCAGCTCATGGTTTTACCCCGGTAGCAGATCATCCTAGTCGGTTAGAGGATGTGCGCCAGAGAGGCAAAGGCCTCAATGCTGAGATCGCTAGAGACGGTAGATCTGCTTCTAGTAGAACTCCTAGTGGTATGTCGGCTGGAAAGCCGAAGTATAGCTCCCCTGCTAAGACTCTTAGAGCTGCCAAGTCAGCAAGAGCCGAGTTACCTGGTTTAACCGGGGAAGCTCTCCGTAGGCAGCAGGACCGAGTTAATGAGTTGGTCGGTACTGCTAACCGACAGAACGAGGCCTTTCGCAAGGCTAATCCGGGTGCTGGTGGATCCCAAATAGTTCACTCGGCCAGAGTAGCCAGCGAGAAGTCTAGGGGGCAAGCTTCATCTCCGCATGATGGTGGAGGTCGTGACCGGAGTGTAAACTCCGGTAAGAATAAGCAGTAGCAGACATACGATGCTGCATATGCCGGAAAGCAGCTAGCTGGACAGGCCAATGCTGGCCGAGGTAGAAGTAACCTCGGTCCGGGCAACCCAAATGTCGGGCCTGTTAAGTCGGCAGGCCGAGGTCTGCCACCTCGGCATCCTGTGCAGAATCTGGTGTATCAGCCGGTGCAGCAGCATCAAGAGGCTGAATATGTTCAGCAGCCACAGTATGTTGGTCAAGCGGCCAACCGATATGATGATGGAAACTCGGCTATGGAGTGAGCCGGGTATCAGAGGGTTGAGGGTGCACTGGAAGCTCGGCTGGGGTCTCGCCAGTTAGCACCAAATGATGCACGCCACAAGTTGGACAGAATCTATCTGTCCGAAATGCTGGAAGAGCAAGGTCCACCTGGCCCTGCTTGCTTTGGATCTCGAATCATGAAGGAACCACTGGTGCAGGGGTTCCAATTGAGCCGAGGTACCAAGACTTATGATAGCAGCACCAAGCCAGAGGACTGGTTGATTGACTATGTGACTGCAGTGCACATTGCGGGAGGTAACCGCAGATGGGCGGTGAGGTATATCCCACAGATGTTGGAGGAGCCAGCCCGGATCTGGCTGAACAACTTGAGAGAGGGCAGTGTGGACTGCTGGCTGGACTTTGAAGAAGCTTTCGTTAGCAACTTCTCCAGCACTTACAAGAGGCCAAATAGACCTCAGCAGCTTGCGATGTGCAGGCAGAGGGATGATGAGACTGACCGAGATTACTTGACTCGGTGGAGCAACATCCGCAATTCCTGTGAAGGTGTTGTGGAAGCGCAGGCCATTTCATGGTTTGCTGAAGCTGCAGAGGGAAATGCCGGTCACTTTAGCCGAGACAATCCGGATTGCGGATAGTTATGCACTCGGTGATCCGATGCAGCATCTGCTGAACTTGGTTGAGACGAGCAGAAGATATTCGGGGAGCAACAGACCCGGGCCAGCTAGGCAGAATGATCGCCAGGACTTCGGCAACAAGAGGAGAGAACCGGATTACCGGTATGGCTCGAACCAGGTTGCTGCGGTGAGCCAAGATCATCTAGATGCTGGTAGCAACTAGTGTCCGAAGTTCAACGGCCCAGCATGGGGCCAGAATCAAGAAGGGAAGAAGCCCTGGAGTGATCCGAAGCAGGCATTCACTTATGAGTCCATGTTGGATGGACCTTGTAGTTTCCACACCACTGACTTCCGAATGCTGGCGAATCATACAACTCGGCAGTGCAGCTGGTATACGCGCGCAAAAGGAGAAGGAGCAAGAGCCAGAGGAAATCCGGCGGGAGCACATCAGTGGTTTCCACCGAGGCAAAACTTGCCACTCACCGGGGCAAATGATACCCCGGTAAATGCGCCTACTCAGAGGCAAGCTGCTCCGAAGCCTGTGAATCAGGTGAATGTCGGAGGAAACAACAACAATGCTGGCCCGAGTCATCAGAATGAGTATCCCCAGTGGGATTACAGGGAAGCTCACCAGAGCTATGTGGTCTTTATGACCGAGCCAACTGACAAGAAAAGCTTGCATCGGCGTGCACTGGAGGTGAATGCTGTTATGCCAGCCATGCCGAAGTATATGCACTGGTCCGAGCAAGAGATCACTTGGAGCAGAAGGGACCATCCCCGAGTTATGCCAACTCCGGGAGGCTATGCTCTGGTGGTGGATCCGACATTCATTGGACCCACCATCAATGTTCGGTTCACCCGGTTCTGATTGACAACGGCAGTGCCATTAATATTATGTACCGAGACACCATGGTGAAGATGGGCATCTCGATGAATATGATGCTGCCGAGTAGCACGACCTTCCATGGCATAGTGCTAGGTGTTTCTTGTGCTCCTATTGGCAAGATCTGGGTGGATGTGCTGTTCGACACCAAGGACAACTGCAGAACTGAAAGTCTCCAGTTCAAGGTAGTGGACCTCGAAAGTCCATACCATGCATTGCTTGGTAGGCCCGCGATGTCCTCAAGATGAAAATTCCGGGTCCTAATGGCATCATCACCATCTCGGGTGATTACAAGCGTTCCATAGAGTGTGCCTCGGCTGGTTCTTGCCTAGCCGAGTCTTTGATCATCGCTGCTGAGAAGAAGAAGATATACGAGGTGGTGGCGCTGGCTCAGTCCACGCAGCTCGGTATGCCGGGTATGGCTAACCCGGAGATGAATGCATCGTTCCAGGTGCCCAAGGAGATGAAGAAGATCAATGTTGACCCGGAGTGCGCGGAGCGCAATGTCATCATTGGCACCGGGTTAACTGAGAAATAGGAAGGCGAGCTCAGTCACTTCCTCCGCGAGAATCGGGATATCTTTGCATGGTCGAATCAGGACCTGCCAGGTGTTCCGAGGGAGTTGGCTGAGCACTCTTTGTTCGTCAGGCCGGACATGAAGCTGTGAAGCAACCGACACGTCGACTGTCGGATAAGAGAAGAAAGGTGGTGGGAGATGAACTGGCCAAGTTACTTGCGGCTGGTTTCATCATGGAAGTACTGCACCCGGACTGGTTGTCTAACCCGGTCCTGGTAGAGAAGAAGAAAGATGAACCTCTGGTGGCCAAAGTGTAGCGTATGTGTATCGATTTCACAAACCTTAACAAGGCATGTCCTAAGGATCCATTCCCGTTACCTCGGATTGATCAAGTGATCGATTCCACGGCCGGGTGTGAGCTGTTATCCTTTGTAGATGCTTATTCCGGGTTTCATCAGATTCCTCTGAACCCGGCTGATCAATTGAAAACTGCTTTCATTACCCTGTATGGGGCTTATTGCTATCGTGTCATGACTTTTGGTTTGAGAAATGCTGGTGCTACATACCAGAGATGTATGCAGAAATGTCTGCATGATCAAATAGGTCGGAATGTGCAAGTGTATGTCGACGATGTCGTCATAAAAACTAAAGAAAAGTCATCTCTAATTGATGATCTCAGAGAGAGATATTTAAACTTGGGAAAATACCGAATGAAACTTAACCCGGATAAATGTACATTCGGTGTTCCGGCTGGAAAATTACTCCGTTTCCTCGTGTCCAGCCGAGGTATCGAGGTTAACCCGACAAAAATCCGTGCTATTGAGAGCATGAGATTACCGACATGTCTCAAGGACGTGCAGAAATTCACTGGATGTTTGGCATCCTTGAGTCGGTTTGTCAGTAGGTTGGGAGAAAAGGCATTGCCTTTGTATTAGCTCATGAAGAAAACCACTCACTTCGTGTGGACTCCGCAAGCGGATGCGGCGTTCACCGAGTTAAAAAAGATGCTGGCAACTGCGCCGATACTGGCCTCACCATTACCCAAAGAGCCAATGTTGTTCTACATTGCGGCCACAAACCGAGTTGTGAGTGTCGTAGTAGTGGTGGAGCGAGAAGAAGAGGGCAAAACCGTGTAGAGGCCGGTATATTACTTGAGCGAGGTGATCTCGTTATCCAAGCAGAACTACCCTCACTACCAGAAAATGACATATGGTGTCTATCTGGCTGCTAAGAAGTTGAAACATTACTTCCAGGAGCATTCAATCACAGTGGTGTGTGAGGCTCCTATCTCGGAAATCATTGGGTGCAAAGATACAACTGGCCGAGTAGCCAAGTGGGCTATCGAGGTATCACCATACACACCACATTATGAGAGGAGAGATGCTATCAAGTCTCAGGCACTGCCGGATTTCTTGGTAGATTGGGCTGAGATGCAGTATGAGCCACCATTGCTTGACTCCAATTATTGGAGGATTCACTTTGATGGTTCCAAAACCAAGATTGGTTTGGGTGCCGGAGTAGTCCTTACCTCGCCGAAGCAAGATCAGTAGAGATATGTGTTGCAAATTCACTTTGCGGCATCTAATAATGTGGCCGAGTATGAGACACTTGTTCATGGGATCAATGTGGCCAAGGAAATTGGTATCCGCCGGATAGAATGCTTCGGAGACTCGGATCTGGTGGTGCAGCAAGTCTCGGGAAACTGGGATGCTTTGGACGCCAATATGGCTTTATTCCGGTTTCATGTCTAGAAAATCTCGGGATTTTTTGAAGGATGCGAGTTCAAGCATATACCTCGGGTAGAGAACGAGGCAGCCGATATACTGTCCAAGCTGGGCTCATCTCGAGATCCAATTCTACCCGACATAGCATGGGAGCATCTGAGAAAACCATCCATCAAACCTTCGCCAGAGTCCGAGTCATTTTTATCCCGTAGAAACCAGAAGATGGAGCTGTGCCCATGGATGTAGATGTCGGGTACATTTGGGAAAGCTCCGAAACTGATTGGCAGAGCTCGGGGACTGGTCACTCAGTGTCGGAGGAAGCAATGTCAGTAGAATCAATGGAGATAGATATCCCAGTTTTTCCTGTGCGTCTTGTGCCGGAGTGGGCGCAACCTATAATGGCGTATTTGATGGATGGAAGTTTGCCAAGTAATGAAGTTGAGGCCAGGCAAGTACAAAGAAGATCCAAGGCATACACCATCATCAATAAGGAGTTATACAAAAGGAGTGTAACCGAGGTACTGCAGCGCTGTGTCACGCCACAGGAAGGGCAAGAAATGCTCCTGGAGATTCATCAAGGGGAGTGTGGTCACCATGCTTCATCAAGGGCCCTAGTGGCTAAAGTATTCCGGCATGGGTTTTATTGGCCCAATGCTTTGAATCAGGCCGAAGATATTGTCCGAAAGTGTGAAGGATGTCAGAGATTTGCTAAGAAGACCCATTTGCCAGCTTCGGCACTCAAGACAATTCCTATCACTTGGCCCTTTGCAGTTTGGTGTCTGGATATGGTCAGAGAATTTAGACTAGCCCGAGGTAATATGACTCATATGCTGGTGATGGTGGACAAGTTCACCAAGTGGATCGAGGTAAAACCAATCCGAAAGTGTGATGGTCACATAGCTGTGTCCTTTTTGAAGGACATCATCTTGAGATATGGTTATCCCCATAGCATTATCTCGGATAATGGCACAAACTTTGATGTGGGAGAATTTGCTCGGTTCTGTGCTGAAAAGAGAATTCGGTTGGACATAGCTTCAGTGGCACATCCGGAGGCCAATGGCCAAGTGGAAAGAGCAAATGCATTGGTGTTAGCCGGTGATGTCTACGCACGCTTGTATTCTTGTAGACAGTGTTGGGCCTCCAAGAGCAGAGGTTTGTAGAACAACAGCAAGTTTCCCTTAAGTGAATCACCCAAGGTTTATCGAATTCAGGGAGGTAGAGGTCAAAGATATCCCTCTCAAGAAACCCTGCAATTAAGATACAAGAAGTCTCTTGTGTCCCCAACACCCCCAATACACTTGTCAGATGTATAGGTGCACTAGTTCGGCGAATAGATAGTGAAATACAAGTAATATGGATGATTATAAGTAGTAATTGCAATCTGAAATAAAAATGGCAGCAAGCAAACATGTAGCAGAACTTGTTGTAAACGGTGTTTCAATGCTTAGAAACAAGACCTAGGGATCATACTTTCACTAGTGGACACTCTCAACAATGACAACATAATTGAATAAATAAATACTACTCTCAAACACTCTCTTGTTGGATAACAAACACCATTCATTGCGTAGGGATGCAAAAGCACACCTCAAAGTCTGAGTAAACAAACACCGACAACGTCATAAAGGAGTCACACACAGTGCGCACACTGTCACCTTCACACCGTGGGAAGTGAATCCGGAGTTCATATTAAATTAACCTCTAGAGTGGCATAATAGATAAAGAGTAACATCTACTTATTCAACTATATTACAAAGCTCATGATCACATAAAGATCACACCATGGGAGAGAGAGATAAACCACATAGCTACGGTAGAGCCCTCAACCTCGGGGGAGAACTACTCCCTCCTCATCATGGGAGACAGCAACAGCGATGAAAATGGCGGTGGAGTCGATGGAGATGGCTCCGGGGGCAATTCCCCATCCCGGCAGGGTGCCGAAATAGAGACTTCTGTCCCCCGAATTAGGGTTTTTGGTGGCGGCGGAGCTACGAAACTCTTCTGGAGAAAACGTCGATATTTTTAGGGTTTTCGGGGCAGGAGCTTTATATAGGTGAAGTTGCGACGTCGGTGGAGGCGCGGGGCCCGCTCCCCATAGGGTGGCACAGCAGGGGGCCCACCCGCGCCGCCATGTGGGGAGGGCGCCCTGCTGCCCCCCTTCGTCTCTCCTTCGGACTTCTGGAACGTGTCGGGAAAAATAGGCATCTGTGATTTTGTTTCGTCCGATTCCGAGAATATTTCTAGAACAGCTTTTCTGAAACCAAAAACAGCAGAAAACAGGAACTGGCACTGTGGCATCTGGATAATAGGTTAGTCCCAGAAAATGCATAAAAATGCTATAAAGTGTGAATAAAACATGTAGCTATTGGTATAAAACTAGCATGGAACATAAGAAATTATAGATACGTTGGAGACGTATCAAGCATCCCCAAGCTTAGTTCTACTCGTCCTCGAGTAGGTAAATGATAACAACAATAATTTCTGAAGTGACATGCTACCAACATAATCTTGATCAATAATATTGTAAAGCATATGAGCTGAGATCATATCATTCAAAGCAAAAGTCTATAATTGATATAAGAGACAACAAAACAAGTTAGTTAAACAAGCTAAATTTTTTCATGAATGATTGCTTTAAAGACATGAAACCGTACAAGGTTCATTAAAGATGTGTTAAGTATCCAATGTAGGAGTTCTATCCTTCAGTTCCAAGCATCAAGTAATCTTTCACAACAAAGGAGGATTCAGCCAAGTAAAAATAAATATGAACATCATGAATCAACTGTTTCGAAGTCTACTCAACCGGTGAGCGTAAGCATTTGGTATTGGAACCAGGATGTGTTATGGCTAAAAGAGCATTAATGGGGGTTTGGAAGGCCAAAGGAAGAAAGTCTCACAAAGCTATAAGTGATCATTAGACAAGAGGAAGTCTTATAATCGAAGCTATGTAAGGAGTAGTGATTGCCATGCAACGGATGCACATAGAGCTATATGTGTATGAAAGCTCTCCAATGGAACTAGTGTGGGTGCATCCAACTTGGTTGCTCATGAAGACCTAGAGCATTTTTGAGGTAGCTCATCATTGGAATATGCAACCCAAGTTCTATAGTGTAAATTCCCCACATAGTTATACTAGTAAATCATGAAAACTCTCTCACATGAAGTATAGGTGCTAAATATGAGCACAAATGATGGCTATGAATATGCAGGTGCTGAAACATGAGCACAAGTGTGGATAAAGGATAGTAATGTTGCCCCTTTTTTTTCTTTTTTTCTTTTTTTTTTCTATTTTTTTCTTTTTCTGTTTCTCTTTTCGATGGCCTCCATGGCTCTTTTCACTTTCAGGGGCAACACTCTAATATGACAATACACTTTTTGTTACAAATAACTCACAATGAACTAAAACATGATGTATGAAACTGTATGCCTCTGCCAGTGTAGTAGGATATGCAATGATCTAGCGTAACATGGGTAAACCGCACATCAGCTGTATAGAATCATGCAAAACAATATGTATATGATGAATGACAGCAAGTTATGTAATGTAAGATGAAAGTTGCATGGCAATATATCTCGGAACAGTTATGGAAATGCTGTAGTAGGTAGGTATGGTGGCTGTTTTGAGGAAGATGAATAGGTTTATGTGTAGGAGAATAAGAGAAAGGTCTCCCACGGGTTTGGATGTACTGGCGAAGTATGCACAACTCTCAATGTGAGCAGAAGGCAATGCACAACACCGAATAGGCTAGCAAATATGGATGGTGGAAGTGCCAAAAACCGTAGCTCAACATTAGTCAAAAAGAAGTCACAAGCTTATTGCAAACATCTAGCAGGTTCAACATTAAGAACATGATTAAAGTTTACTCCAAGAAGGGCCGTTCACGGCGGTACAAGTACCCCGCTAGATCCATCGACCTTCAGCACAACTCATTTATTACGAATTACATTTAGACATGGAAAGCTATCAAGCCCAACTACACCTTCAACAATTTTAGTAGAGTTTGTAGTACGGTACAAGCTTAAAGACAACTATCCACTAATAATTTTAACTTAATTAACTAGCAAGCTTTACCATCTAAATACCTCAAAACATTTGCAAAGAATCAAGTCATCAAAGTTCAATGATCTACAAGATTATACAAGTTATTACTATACTACTACCACATGCAGCATTTTCTGAACCAACACATCAATGAAGTAACTAAACAAAAACTCTCCAAATGATATAACGAATGAAACAAGAGAGTACTACTCCACAAGAATTACAGCTCTAAAAGAGATGCATGAAAAACAGGAGCTAAAAACATAGCAGTAGCTAGATAAGAATACTCAAAAGATATAAGTGAATAATATGAGTATTCACATGAAAAAGCGGAGCGTGTATCTCTTCCATACAAGAATGCTAGGATCCAACTTTATTCAGAAAAATAAAAACAACAAGTAAAAATAAAAGCACACACACGCTCCAAGTAAAATACATAAATGTGGAAGAATTAAAATATAGTTTCATTAGAGATGACCTGATAAATTGTTGATGAAAAAGGGGATGCCTTGGGCATCCCCAAGCTTAGACGCTTGAGTCTTCTTGAATATTATAGGGATAACCCACGGGGGCATCCGCAAGCTTAGGCTTTTCACTCTTCTTGATCACATCATATCATCCTTCTCTCTTGCTCCTCGAAAATTTCCGCCACACCAAACTCAAAGTTACTTATTAGAGGGTTAGTGCATAATCAAAAATTCTCATATTCTACTGTGATACAATCATTACCAAAGCTTCTGGACATTACCTACAGCAATTGATGTTTAATGGAGCAAAGAAATCCAATCAAACATAGTAAAAGAGGCAATGCAAAATAAAAGGCAGAATCTGTCAAAAACAGAACAGTCTGAAAAGACGAATTTTTTTGAGACACTTAACTTGCTCAGATGCGAAAAACCAAAACTAATGAAAGTTGCGTACATATATGAGGATCATGCCTGATTTTTTTCAGAATTTTTTAATTTTTCTGCAGTGAATACAGCTCAAAACGGTGGACAGCAAAAATCTGTCACTGCGTAGAAATCCAAATTTAGCAACAACTTTCAACTAGAGACTTTACTTGGCACAACAATGCAATAAAATAAAGATACAACGGAGTTGTTACAGAAGTAAGCAAGCTCCTTGACTCAGTAAAATAAAAATAGCTGAAAATAAAAACAATGGGTTGTCTCACACAAGCGCTTTTCTTTAAAGCCTTTTAGCTAGGCATGGTGATTTTTATGATGCTCACATAAAGATGAGAGTTGAAACATAAAAGAGGACATCAAGAAGCATATATAAAACATGTTTAAATCTAACACTCTTTCTATACATAGGAGTCTTGTAAGAAAACAAGTTAATAAAGAACAAAGTGACTAGCATAGAAATGCAAAACAAGTGTAACTTCAAAAATTTCAACATAAAGAGAGAAGACTTAATATTATTGTGATATATGAAATCGTGTCTCACTCTCTCATAAGGACCAGTAGGTCTTAAAGTACCCAGAAAATAAAAACAAATCAAGAGAAAGCTCAAAACATCTATTATATTATTAAAACAACAAACAATGGATGGTGAAGATTAGTCTAATCAAAATTTCGGATTTTCCAACGGTCAGGATGATTTGATTGACCGATCAGCCTGTATGTCAGCCCAATTTGTACCGTACCAGGTCTCCTATTCAAGAACGTAGATGCCAAAAAAAACCTAGATTGATTGCGATCAATAGTCGCTGCGTCCTAGGAGCCTAGGGCCGCGCCGCCACTTTTTTCCGGCCACCACCGCTGTCCACCATCGATTGCCGGTCGACGCCAGCCACGATGGATGAAGCCTGCAAGTCCATAACCGACATGTTAGGGTGTGCAGCAAGTCTAGAAGACGAGAGATGAGGCAGCTGCAATCGGACTCATCGATTCGGTGTGAAGTTTTTGCCCGGCCGTCCGGCAAAGGGAACGTACTCCAACAACCATGACAGGCAGCTTTTTTGCATGAGAATCCACGGCTGATTTGATAGGTAGAATAATTATTCATAGACCTTGCAAGCTTGCACAAGTCCTTACGTCTATCATATCTTTTCAGTTTTTTTTCTTTTTGCAGTCTCATTACGTATGTTGGCCTCCTGGAAGAACGCAAGGTCTTGGGATCACCATCCATCAACTGTAATCATGCCGGCACGCGCATGCCCCGTGCGCCGCCAAGCCATGTCAATTTTTCACCATCGATGATGCAGGGCAGCTGCAGCCTTTGGTCAAAGCGTACAAGGACGTGGTATCTATTACCAGCAAAGGTGTGATTTTGATTATAATTGACTGATCAGTAGAGCTTCTGTATATTCATACTGAATCTAGCAGCTAGCCAGGGATAAACAGCCGTTCTGTTACTTCCCTCCCCATTAGGATTTTACCCATAGCTACTGTTCAGTGTTGGAAATCAAATGGTTGGGTAAAATGTCGATAGGATGTTTTCTAGATTTACTATGAATCTTTGTGTAGCCACGAAGGCGATCACTGAAATCTTGCTCACTGTGACATGGATATGTATCTAACACATGGAATTACCTGCAGATAGGCTACCGCGGAGCGGTTTATTAAAGTTCTTGGAATATTCAGATTTATTCTCATGCTTTTGCGCAGGTCTGATATAGAAAGCAAATTGCTTCATGTTGCTGCTCGATGGTACTAATTGGTTACAATATTTAGATTTATTCTATGCTTATATATACGTAGATCTCTAACTTTATAGAGTGCATATTGCGTAATTTTGCTGTTCGATAGTATACTAATCGGTTTCCTGACAGATTAGGACTCAAGTTTATTTTCTGTTTTGCTCAGCTTGCTTGGGCGTATAATTCATCAGAACGGAAGTGGAAAACAAGAGAACAGTTGTTGATATAAGGATTTATACACTGATGAGGCTGGTGGTGTGCCTACGAACAAGTCAATTTATAACATTAATCTATTTATTGCTAATGTTTATTGCAATACTAATATAATGAAACAAAGAGATTTCTTGATGTATCGGAACTTAAAGGGGGTGTCTCTTCCTTTCTAATTGAATGGGCAGAGCTCAGAGTTCCTGCCGTCGGATTGATTTGATCGGCATTTTTTTCTTCATCTATACAGGTGATCTTTTCAGCTATAGATGAACGATTACCGGTGGAAATTAAATAGTGTACCTAACAATGAAGTATTTCCAACACCTTTTTTCTTCATCTATAGGGGTGATCTTTTCAGCTATAGATGAACGTTACCGGTGGAAATTAAATAGTGTACCTAACAATGAAGTATTTCCAACACCTATGAAGTCCTTGAAGTATCTAATTTTGCAAACTACGTTGTTTATCCTACTTTTTTATTTTAATAAATGTCAACCATCAATATTTTTCAGAAGCACTGAATATTGCAGGTTTATGTGAGAAAGCTGACAACTAACCCTTTGTATAGCATCATTGAGATGGGTTACGATAGTGCAGCAAATTAATGACATGCCGAAGTGTATCTTATACACTGTTCATGTATGTCCTTTCTTAAGTTATATGGAGGAATATCGAGGGACACTAGTGGAAACAGGGGCTTTGGTGGGGAGGGGTGTTGGGCTCTAGTCCCGGGCGTGGTTCGATCCCGGACTAGAGGAGGGAACTAGTACCGGGCCGGCTGCTCCGACGCTGCGCAGGTCGGGTCCCGGGTTGTAGGGCACCTCTAGTTCCGGGCCGTGATACCACCCGGGACCGAGGCAGTCAGCGGCAGGGTGGAGACAGGAGGGTGGACCTTTCGTCCCGGGCCGTGGTACAGCCCGGGACTAGAGGTCCCGCTATATCATCTCCCACCCCGGGCCAGCCACCATTTTTGAACTCTCAAGATCATCTCCATTGTTTCCTCTCTCAAGCTCAAGTGTAGCCCCATTTTTTTCCAAGATTTGTCAAGATAGACGGCACCCATCTCTCCAAGGGTTAGCAACACTTGATCCTTTCACCCGGCGGCCGAATTTTAGCCATTTCCATACAAGTTTAGCTCATTTCATTTTTATAGTGCTACCTAGGTGTTTGATGAAATGCCTAAGCTAGGTAGTTCATTTTTTTATGTGTTTTGAGCTCAAATTAATTTATTATTTGTGGATTTTAGTGTCGTCTCGGTCCTCACCGCCGTCGATAGCCCCCGCCATCCCGTGACCGGCACCACCTCGGTGAGCCTCTTCTTTTATCTGTTATTTTACAAAATTACTTGTATGATTTGAATGCATAATTATTTTTCTTGTATAATTTTCTTATGTTTTTTATGTATAGTGTCATGGTTTTGATATCCGTCCCCGTCGCCCTCGTCCGGTCTATGATTCGGATGTGGTATATTTTTATCACTATTTATTTTGTTTCGTGTTTATAACAATCATGCCGACCAAATTGACATAGATATATTTTTATTTAGGAGGTAGTTGAACCGGAAATTCCAGCCGACCCTATTGTAGAGTTTTTTAAAAAGAAAACAACGATTTGAAAGCAAAATTGAAGATAAGTGAAGATCTTCGTCTCCAATGCCTAGAAGAGAAGATGGTATTGGACTTGAAGATTGCCGACATCGTTGATGCTCACGGGGTCGAGCTTACCGACGTCGTCGCTGTTCACGAGATGAAGATGGATGCAATGCGCTTGAAGCTTAGAAAGATTAGAAAATATGTCATTAGTCAAGAGGCTTGGTATCATTATGCTGTTGGTTCAATAGTTACCTTAGTTGCGATTCTGATCGCATTTGTTGTTGGATTTAAATTCTTTAGATAGTTGTATTCTAGTTTCAATTAATTTATGTTTTATGAGAACTATGTATTACATTTGGTCACTACTATACTTTGGTTTTAATGTGATGAACTTGTATTAATGAATATGATATGTTTCCTATTATGTTGGTTTATCGTAATGGGTTTTAGCGGTGATTTGCAGATGAGTCATCCGTGGATGTACGCTGACCGACGCTCTAAAGAGTACATGGATGGCGTGCAATCTTTTCTCAATGTGGCTAAGGATAACAAGGGGCCCAATGGTTTTATGTGTTGTCCATGCAAGAAATGTCGGAATGAGAAGGATTACCCTAACACAGACAGAATTCACCTCCACCTGATAACTTCTGGTTTCATGCCCGGCTATAATTGTTGGACCAAGCACGGAGAAAAAGGGGTTATGATGGAAGATAACGAAGAAGAAGAGAACGATGACAACTACATGTACCCTGAATATGTTGGTAACCCAACAGGGGAAGCTGATGATGAAGAGGTACCAGATGATCCCATCATACATGATGATTTACGTGGGGTCATCGTTGATGCACATACCCTAGCAGAAACTACACTTGAGAAGTTGAAGTTGGAGCGCATGTTAGAGGATCACAAAACAAAGTTGTACCCAACTTGCGAAGATGGCAACACAAAGCTCGGTACCACACTGGAATTATTGCAATGGAAGGCAGCGAATGGTTTATCTGACAAGGGATTTGGGAGTTTACTGAAAATAGTGAAGGACAAGCTGCCGGCTGGTAACGAATTGCCCGAGAGTGCGTATGAAGCAAAGAAGATTATCTGCCCTCTAGGATTAGATGTGCAGAAGATACATGCATGCATTAATGACTGCATCCTCTACCGCGGTGAGAAGTATGAGAATTTGAATGAATGCCCGGTATGCGGTGCATTGCGGTATAAGATCAGAGCAGATGACCCTGGCGATGTTGAGGGCCTGCCCGCCAGGAAGAAGGTTCCTGCCAAGGTTATGTGGTACGCTCCTATAATACCACGGTTGAAACGTTTGTTCAGAAACAAAGAGCATGCCAAGTTGTTGCGATGGCACAAAGAAGACCGCAAGAGCGACGAGATGTTGAGACACCCGGCTGATGGGTCGCAGTGGAGAAAAATCGATACAGAGTACAAGGAATTTGCACGTGACCCAAGGAACTTAAGGTTTGGTCTTAGCACGGATGGCTTTAATCCTTTTGGGGAGCAGAGCAGCAGTCATAGCACCTGGCCTGTGACTCTATGTATCTATAACCTTCCTCCTTGGTTGTGCATGAAGCGGAAGTTCATTATGATGCCAGTGCTCATCCAAGGCCCGAAGCAACCCGGTAACAACATTGATGTCTACCTGAGGCCATTAGTTGATGAACTTTTACAGTTGTGGCGTGATGAAGGGGTACCTGTGTGGGATGAGTACAAACAAGCGGAATTTAACCTACGAGGGTTGTTGTTTGTAACCATCAATGATTGGCCTGCTCTTAGTAACATTTCAGGACAGTCGAACAAGGGATACAATGCATGCACACACTGTTTAGATAGCACTGAAAGTATATATGTAGGTAACAAGAATGTGTACCCGGGTCATCGTCGATTTCTTACAACTCAGCATCCCCTAAGAAAGAAAAGCAAGCAGCAGCATTTCAAAGGTGAGGAAGATCGCCGGCCGAAGCCACCCCTCCAAAGTGGTGAAGATATATATGATGCGGTCAAGGATTTAGATGTAATCTTTGGAAAGGGTCCTGGCGGACAGTCTGTTCCGAATGACGCTAACAACCACGTTCCCCTGTGGAAGAAGAAGTCTATATTTTGGGAACTACCCTATTGGAAAATCCTAAAGGTCCGCTCTGCAATCGACGTGATGCACGTGACGAAGAATGTTTGCGTGAACCTGCTAGGCTTCTTGGGCGTGTATGGGAAGGCAAAAGATACTCCGGAAGCACGAGAGGACCAGCAACTTTTGAAAGACCCAAAGAACCTGCATCCAATGAGGACGGATAAAGGACGTCTACGTCCTGCTAGCTACGTTCTTACCAAAGAAGAGAAGGAGATATTTTTTGAAGTCCTGAGCAGTATGAAGGTCCCGTCTGGCTTCTCGTCGAATATAAAGGGAATAATAAATATGGCAGAGAAAAAGTTCCAGAACCTAAAGTCTCATGACTGCCACGTGCTGATGACTCAACTGCTTCCGGTTGCATTGCGGGGGCTTCTACCGGAAAATGTTCGAGTATCCATTGTTCAGCTATGTGCGTTCCTCAATGCAATTTCGCAGAAGTCAATCAGCCCAACCACTCTATTAAGGTTACAGAAGGATGTGGCTCAATGTCTCGTTAGTTTTGAGTTGGTGTTCCCACCATCCTTCTTCACTATTATGACACATCTCCTAGTACACCTGGTCGACGAGATTCACATTCTGGGTCCTGTATTTCTACACAATATGTTCCCCTTTGAGAGGTTCATGGGAGTGTTGAAGAAGTATGTTCATAACCGTGCTAGGCCAGAAGGAAGCATCTCCAAAGGGTATGGAACAGAGGAGGTCATTGAGTTTTGTGTTGACTTTATTCCCGGCATTAAGTCGATTGGTCTTCCTGAATCGCGACATGAGGGGAGACTAAGTGGAGAAGGCACTCTAGGAAAGAAATCATACATATGCAGGGACGGGTATTCTTTCACAAAAGCACACTACACAGTTCTGCATAATTCCACTTTGGTGGCTCCGTATATCCAGATGCACAAGGATATTGTACGCTCTAACAACCCGGGGATGGATGACTCCGCCATTGCAAAGGAACACATGGAGAATTTTGGCGGTTGGTTGGAAACGCATCTGAACAACAACACAGTCTCAGATGAGCTGTTCTTGTTGTCTAAGGGCCATCTTCGACTATTTGGACTTTCCAAGGGTATGAGATAAACGGGAATACATTTTACACGAATGCCCAACGTAGTTCTTTTAGGGAAAAGAACCATCGTGGGAGTGGAGGACAAGACAGACATGTCAGAAAATTACGACAAGTTTCATGAAATTCCACCCTTCAAAGTGACCACTGACCCAAGTCTCAAGTTATATGCAGACCCTTGTCCATGGTTACGGAGCGATCAGAAGAAAGGGTCTCACAAAAAGAAAAAGCGAAGACTAAATAGGGATGTTGTTCATGATGTGTAATAATTTATTAAACTTTTATATAATTTATAGTATGGAGGACAAGACAGACATGTCAATGAAATCAAGCATATGGCGGTGGCGGAATGTAGTACTTGATTTATAAATTTTTGAATTGATTTTAAATTAAGCGTACTTAATTTAAAACCAAGCGCATGTGATACTTCATTATTACACATGATCCAACGTCTCACAAGCGCAAGTAAGAAACCAGAAAATTAAAAAAAATTAACCTCTAGTACATTATTACACATGATCCAACGTCTCACAAGCGCTTGAATCTCCTCTCTCTATTCATCCCGGTAGTACCAAAATGTACCAAGACCTTCGACCACTATTCTGGTGGACCCGTATGAAACGGGAAATTGCTAGGTATGTTGCCGAATGTGACACCTGTCGACAGGTAAAGGCTGAACATCAAAGGCCTGCCGGTACTCTTCACCCGATTGCTATTCCCGAGTGGAAGTGGGATGAAATTGGTATGGACTTCATCACTGGTCTTCCGAAGTCTCCAAAAGGACATGATGCTATTTGGGTCATCATTGATCGACTATCAAAGGTGGCTCATTTCCTCCCAGTTCGTGTTGACATTACGGCTGCCAGGTTGGCAGACCTGTATGCTTCCCGGATTGTTGTCCTTCACGGCGTTCCCAAGAAGATAATTTCTGACCGTGGAAGCCTATTCACCTCCAAGTTCTGGACTAGTTTCCAAACTGCCATGGAACTCGTCTCAACTTCAGCACCGCTTTCCATCCCCAAACTGATGGTCAGACCGAAAGAGTGAACCAAGTTCTGGAAGACATGCTTAGGGCATGTGTCATCTCTTTTGGCAAGGATTGGGAAAAGTATCTCCCTTTCGCGGAGTTCTCCTACAACAATAGCTATCAAGCTAGTCTGGGCATGGCTCCATTTGAGGTTCTCTATGGAAGAAAATGCCGAACTCCTCTGAATTGGTCTGAAACCGGAGAGAGAGCCCTCTTTGGTCCAGATATTATCAATGAAGCTAAGGAGAAGGTTCGAATCATAAGAGAGAATCTGAAGATTGCTCAGTCTAGGCAGAAGAGCTACTATGATAAGCATCATTAGGAAATTCACTATGAAATTGGTGATAAAGCTTATCTCCGTGTCTCTCCCCTCCGTGGCGTGCGCCGCTTCGGAATAAAAGGGAAATTGGCACCTCGCTATGTTGGCCCTTTCACCATTCTGGCCAAGCGAGGGGATCTTTCTTATAAGTTGGAGTTACCGGGCAATTTCCCAAATGTACATGATGTGTTTCATGTTTCCCAACTTCGCCGGTGTTTCAAAGATCCTATCCATGGGGTCAATCATGAAGAACTAGATCTCCAGGAAGATCTTACTTACCGCAAGCATCCTATCCGTGTCTTGGATGAAGCTGAAAGAAAGACCCGTAACAAGACCACCAAGTTTCTCAAAATTCAATGGTCTCATCATTCCGAGGGAGAAGCTACTTGGGAACGAGAGTCTAGTCTTCGTGAGGAGTATCCCGACTTCTTTTCGCAATCTTAGAATCTCGGGACGAGATTCCTGTAAGGAGGGTAGAGTTGTAACAGCCCGGAATTTGAGAACCTAAAAACCCGAATAAAATTTTCCGCTTTTGTGTTGCATTGCATCATGGCATCAATATTAAGTTGCTAACCAACACACAAAACGGGTTGGACAACATTGAAAACCAAAAATGCTAAAACTTAAGCGCAATAAGTTTGACAAGTTTTGGTGACAAATAAAATTTGTTGGAGCTTTTATATTTGTCCAGGAAGTTCCAAGAGATCAAGTAATATCCTGCCTTTGTTTCAAAAATTTTAAAGTAATTGCATTTGGAAGTTTAGCTAAAATGCCTAAACCAAACTCTATGAACAAAGGTTGACCAAAACATTTTATTTGCCAACCCCAATTTTTGTGGAGTTACTAAATGTTAAGGGGAGCATCCCCAAATTATTTCATAATTTTTGGAGGTGGATAACTGCCTCAATTAAATCATATACACCTGCTGCTGTTTTAAAACAGTACTGAAAAGGACCCGCTTGTAATTTCTGAGAGGACCTGTCCGTGAGAGAACTAAACTCCCAGGGACCTATTCGTAAAACCAACACCACCTACCTCTGTAGCGACCGAGCCATGGCTCGGGCCGCACAACTCGTCGCCATGGCCACGCCGCGATGCCGCGCCCGGGCCCCCCTGCCCTGCCTCTCCTGCGAAGAAGAGCACCCGAGGCCCCGACCTGCTCCCTATCCCCTCGCCTCTGCTTCCTCTCCTCTCCCCATTTTCTCTCCGCACGGGCCGCCACGGCCGCCGCCCCTGCCGAGCTCGTCGCCGTCGTTTGAAGCCTCCCCGTACAAATCGAACAACACCACGGGACCCGCCTCGCCGTGCTGATCCTCCACGCCGGAGGAATCGTGCTGCCGCGCCGCCGTTTCGCCGCGCCGCGCGCGTCTTCCACGCGGCCGTCCGCGGCTCCGCCGCCGAAATCCGTCGCCGTCGCGTCTCCTCCGCCGTCCCTGACCTCATCCCCGTGCGTGTGGTGAGCTCCTGGGCCTCCCTAGCCCTTTTCCCTTCCCCTCCCGCGCTAGCTCGCGTTCCACCACCGCACACACGCCGGAGTTCATCGCCGTGTTCTTTCCCGCGTGCCCGGTCGAGAAACCGGCAAAGGCCGGGCTACGAGCCGTTCCCCTCTGTCGCTTACCCGGCTCTTGGGCCGGCCCAACCGGCCACAAGGCCGGAGCCCTCTGCCACTGGCCCGGTTTTTAAACCGGCCCCAGCCGGCTCCACTGCCGGGCTCCTCTGGAGCCAGGCCGGCCTCCCACCCGGCCCAACCGGGCTGTGGACCGGCCGGAACAGTAAAAACAGTTTTCTTTTTCTTTCTAAAATAAAACAATTGATAACTGTTTCAATATTGCTTCAATTTTAGCAAATAAGATATCACGGTGATCAGCAACTCAAATACTAGCTAACCATGCAAATCTCACCTCATGATCACAAATATTTATTGGATGTTACTCCTAAATTGAATAAAAGAATTAAATTCATTTAATTCTTTAATTCACTGATTATTCATCGGTACTCGGAAAACCACAAAGGAGGTACCAATTCGATCGGGAGAACAAACCCTATCCATTCATGCCATGTTCATGCATATTTGAACCACTTCTTAGTAAGGTATTAAATGTATGAACAACGTAGTCATTAAGCTAAATATGGGGTTGCTTCCAAATAATGGCACTACTTATTTGGCTCCCCATTTAATGTTGCTAGATAAACTAGATGATGTTATCTTTGCATAAACTTGTCATGTCATCATGTGATTGTGCAATGCATGGTACACATGTGTGGTGTTTGATT
This sequence comes from Poa pratensis, assembly GCA_947311845.1. NCBI lineage: Eukaryota > Viridiplantae > Streptophyta > Magnoliopsida > Poales > Poaceae > Poa > Poa pratensis. The sequence goes on from CAMZMU010000035.1 coordinate 49,752,823, forward strand.
TTGTTTTTCCGTGTGTGCTTCGTTAGATCAAGCAGACGGGGTTCCACCGCAATACCCCGCCGAGCCGTATTATCAACACGTTGATCAAGGCAAGCGTAATCCCCCTCTGAGCATATCTTATCCTATGTTTCCGCAAATATTTTCTCCACTATAATATTGCATGCGGTTCTAAATGTCAACTTTTGTCGGATTAGAGTATCCTATAGTTGCATTAATTCCCTATGCCATTATCTGTTTCCCCTCCTATTAACCATAGGTTTGTGTTGTTGGCCGAGCTACTTATAAATGCTATGTGATGCTTAGCCATGCCTAGTTATATGCATAGTTATACGATGGATATATGTGTTGTTGGAAACAGGTGTGAAATGTTGAGATGATGGTGGAGAATTGTGGTGACGGATAATAAAATGCTTAAAGGTGGGGATGAGAGGCCACTGTGGTTGTGGTGTTTTGTCTCGTTCTCGCCGCCTAGGTGCGAGTTCTTTACCTCTTGAACCAAGACTGAGCGTGCAACCATGCGTGAGGCCTATGCTTTTGCAGGAACCCTCATAGACTAAATAACTCGAGCGGGGCTAGCCAGGGTCCTCTAGTTCGGGCTTCCATTTGCGCGTGCGTGATGATGGTGGATGAACTGAGATGAGGGTGTGGTTAGGAAAATGAGTGGCCACGGGGCACGGTGTCGATGATCCGTGCTTCGTCCTCACTGATGATCCTGGGTTAGTCCTTAACGAGGGAGAAGTCGACACCGCTCCCACCCAGCCGGCTTTCCAAGGAAGAGAGCTAATGATCAGGTAATGGGCCGGACGGTACGCGTGGCAAACATTTGTACACCCCTGCAGGGTTAAATCTTTTCGAAAAGCCGTGTCCGCGGTTATGGACGAACTTGGGAAGTGAAGGTAGATCATAGAATAACTTTAACGGAATGATTAAAAACTGGGTACTAGAGGTACCACTCACAAATGCAAGGTGAGCTTCCTCGAGGGTGATTCGGGGAGGTGCCTTTGATGAACAGGTACAGTGGTTGATGTGGTTGTTGATGAGAAGTGATCAAAGAAAGAGTTACTTCTTACCCCTTTTCAAAATATCTGATTAGTCGATGCCATGGAGTTATGTTTTCATAAATAAAATCAGCTTTATGCAAAACAGCCTAAAACCTTGAAAGCTAATCATCGAGCATATATTAGCTCTTAATCTTGCGAGTTCGTCGAACTCAACGTCTTTGCTTTTGTTTCAGAGGAGGACTTCACCGATCTCGAAGGTGGGTTCTTTGTGGACGTCGACGAGTAGTCTGGGGTTCCCAGGTGGCAGCTTGGGACATCCTGGAACAGCTGGCGTTGTGATGTTTATCTGTAGGCCTCTTAGGCCATATGTTGGATCTTGTTGTTTAGAACAACCTATTTCGCTTCCGCTTGATGTAATGTTGGGTCTGTGACCTCTGGTTGTCATTTGCTATCTTTCTCTGTATAAGAGTTGAACTATATGATTTGTGTCGTAGAGTCTGTGATGTGCCAGTTGTTCCACAAGTCTTGATCTTACTATTATGCTTTGATAGTTGTGCCTGTGTTAAGGCATCAATCGGGGTGTTGCGTTGTCTGGAGTGAGGTGTACCCAGCAACGCCTGCCAAAGGTTTTGGCCGGGGATTGGTAAACCCGTAACCTCCGGTTGTATCGCTTAACCGGTGACACACAGCATCACTGTATAGCAGTCGGGTCGGGGCGCCACAAGTTGGTATCAGAGCAGTACTGCCTGTAGGAAACCCTTCTACTGGTCGATGTTGAGTCTAGTGTTTGTGAAAATATTTTAACCTAAAAATGAGTTGTGAAAACCATCTTAGGATTCTTTTTACTCCTTATCTGGTTACCCTCTAATCTCGGAGCAATCTTACCTCGATTTGAGTTTAAAGTTTTGCTTCTCACCTGTTACTTCAAAATTAGGAGAAACGTGGGTGGGTTCGACCTTGAGTGTTATGTGTCACGTTGCTCCCGCTGCGTTGTCAATCCCAAATCAACTCAGTTGTTTCTACCGAATCTAATCATTCGATCCTTTCTTTGGGTTTTAACCCAGGACTTGAACATAAGGTCCCGGATTGTGCCAACTAGAGTGTGTTAAGTGTGATTCTTAACTCTCGCTAGTAGCACATGATGCTGATCTTTAACCCAAGTTCTATCTTGTTGTTTTTCCTTCTCGCAAAGTATTATCGTCCCTAGTCTGTGTACTTGTGTAGACGCTAATGCTATTGTTCGACCATTCGGAGAAGAGACTAACGTGTCATTGTCAAATCTCCAGAATGGTCGAGGAGGCCGTGGAGGTCGTGGAGGCCGTGGTGGTCGCGGTAACCACAATGATGATGAGGATGATCTGCCGCCACCACCCACGATGGCTCAAGTCTTGATGGCCATTGAGGAGAACCGTGGGCGCAATGAGCGCTTGCTTGAGCAGTTGGTGCAGCAGAATGCACGGAGGAACGAGTGCAACACTCTCACTGAGTTTCTGCGCTCCAGCCACCCACTTTGCTGATGCTAAGGAGCCATGGAAGCTGATGATTGGCTTCGTGCTTTGGAGCGCAAGTTCTCCGCGCTTCATGTTCCATTGGCGGAGCAAGTCAACTTTGCCACCTATCTCTTGGTTGGTGCTGCTGGCTGTTGGTGGGAAAGCCATGTGGCCTTGTTTCCAGCCAACCATGTCTTCACCTGGGCTGAGTTCCGCACTGCCTTTCGAGCGGAGTACATTCCCCAGCCAATCATGGATCTGAAAGGAGGGAGTTCCTGGATCTGCAACAGGGACGGATGGACCTCCGCACTATGGTCGTGAGTTCAACCACCTCTCTCGTTACGCCCCAAGGGACGTGACCAATGATGCTGACAAGCAAGAGCTGTTCCGCAAGGGTCTGAATCCGCAGCTCCGCTATGAGCTATTGCCCTTCAGGTTCCAGACCTATCAGGAGCTGTTCAATCAGGCTTTCACTCTTGAGCAAGGAAGAAAGGAACTTGAAGCTTCCAAGAGGCCCGCACATGGGGATCACCAGAGTTCCTCGGGTTCTGAGAGCAAGAAGCGCAGGGTGTTTGTCCCTACAGCGCCGTACCTCGTGCTCCTTCATGCCGAGGGCAGCGGATATAGGCCACCTCCTCCGCGTCCCACTACTTCGACACTTGGGATAGGCGGAGTGGGTACCGTCCTATGCTACCTGCTCCACCTGGAGTCACTTGCTACACCTGTGGCCAGGCTGGTCACTACTCCGGGAGTGCCCCCAGAAGGCACCTCTCGCTATCACTCCTGCACGAGCCCCTGCCACTCCAACTGGCAAGGCTGGACCTATGGTGCGTGGTCGCCTGAACCACGTCTCTATTGAAGAAGCTGAAGATGATCCCGGCGTTCTCATGGGTGAGTTACGAATCAATGGCAATACAGCTACGGTTTTGTTTGACTCGGAGCATCGCATTCATTCATATCCATAGCGTTTGCAAAAGATCACAAAATACCGTTCGAGATGAGACGACCTTTGGAGATCTCCACTCCTGGCTCTAAATGGCAAACCGATGGCGTTACTCCTGAGGTCCAGATTATCATAGCATCCCTGTCCTTCCCTTTCCCGTTGATAGCCTTGAGGTCGAAGGGCCTTGATGCCATACTGGGCATGGACTGGTTAGCAAGATACCATGCTAATCTCGACTGTGCTGCTAAGTCCATCACCGTGACCCACCCTTCCGGTTACGATGTGCAGTTTTGGGCACATATTCAGGACCTCCATCATCAGACAATCCCCTCTCCCCGGAGATCACCCTATGTTTCATGGAAGGCTTGTCCCCTCCTGAAATCCAGGACATACACGTGGTGTGTGACTTCCCGGATGTGTTCCCAGAAGAATTGCCTGGCATGCCACCTGATCGAAGTGTGGAGTTTGTCATAGACTTGCTTCCCGGTACTGCCCAATTTCCAAGAAGCCCTACCGCATGCCGGGGAAGAGTTGGCTCTATTGAAGGAGCAAATTGATGAGCTGTTAGCGAAGGAGTTCAGCCTAGCAGTTCACCTTGGGGTTGTCCGGTACTCTTGTCAAGAAGGGATTCACCGTCCCGTTGGTTCTGATTATCGGACCGTTGAATGCGGTGACAATCAAGAACAAGTATCCTATTCCCCGATCAATGATCTGTTGGATCAGTTAGCTGGTGCAAGAGTATTCTCCAAGATGGATCTGAGGTCAGGGTACCATCAAATAAAGATCAGAAAGGAGGATATCCCAAAGACGGCATTTGTTACTCGCTATGGCTCATATGAGTATACCGTCATGTCCTTTGGTCTCACAAATGCTCCAGCTACTTTCATGAGGCTCATGAATTCCATTTTCATGGATTATCTTGATAAGTTTGTCGTCATTTACATCGATGACATCCTCATCTATTCTAAAACCGACGAAGAGCATGATGAACACCTTCGGTTGGTTCTGACACGGCTTCGTGAACACCGTCTCTATGCCAAGTTCTCCAAGTGTGAGTTTTGGTTGGATAAACTTGTCTTCCTTGGACATGTAATATCTGCCAATGGTGTGGAAGTCATCCCGACAAAATTCAAGCTATTCTAGACTGGAAAACTCCAATGTCAGTCAAGGACATTCGTAGCTTTCTCGGATTGGCGGGTTACTACCGCCGATTCATCGAAGCTTTCTCCAAAATAGCCAAGGCATTGACTGACCTTCTCAAGAAGGATAGAAAGTTGTATGGACTGCCGAAGCTGAAGAGAGCTTCCAAGCCCTGAAAGCCAAGCTCACGTCCGCTCCTGTGCTTGTCCTGCCGGACACAAGCAAGGATTTCGTCGTCTTCTGTGACGCCTCTCTACAAGGTTTGGGCTGTGTGCTAATGCAAGATGGCCATGTGTGGCTTATGCTTCTCGCCAACTTAAGCCACATGAGCTCAATTACCCTACTCATGATCTAGAGCTTGCCGCGTGGTCTATGCTTTGAAGCAATGGAGACCATACCTGTTTGGTAACCGGTGAGATCTTCTCGGATCACAAGAGTCTGAAGTACCTCTTCACCCACCGGATTTAAATCTCAGGCAAAGGCGTTGGTTGGAGTTAATCACGGACTACAATGTGAGTCTGAACTATCAACCCGGCAAAGCAAACGTCGTGGCTGACGCGCTAAGTCGGAAGTCCTATTGCAACAATCTGATGATTGAAGAGGCCAACCTGCCCTTATGAAGAGTTTGCTCGTTTGAACCTGGAAATTGTTCCTTCCGGCTACCTTGCAAATCTGGAGATCAAATCTACTCTTGTGGACCAGATTAAGGATGCTCAGAAGCGTGACAAGGGTATTCTAAAAATCAAGGAGAACATTGCTAGTGGGAAGGCCAAATGTTTTTCTGTCAATGAATCGGAGTTGTTTATTTTGGTGACCGCTTGGTGGTGCCAAAGAAACGAAAATTGAGGGAGTTGATCCTCCAAGAAGCTCATGAATCCTCTCTCATTCATCCCGGTAGTACCAAAATGTACCAAGACCTTCGACCACTATTCTGGTGGACCCGTATGAAACGGGAAATTGCTAGGTATGTTGCTGAATGTGACACCTGTCGACGGGTAAAGGCTGAACATCAAAGACCTGCCGGTACTCTTCACCCTATTGCTATTCCCGAGTGGAAATGGGATGAAATTGGTATGGACTTCATTACTGGTCTTCCGAAGTCTCCAAAGGGACATGATGCCATTTGGGTCATCATTGATCGACTATCAAAAGTGGCTCACTTCCTCCCCGTTCGTGTGACATTACAGCTGCCAAGTTGGCAGACCTGTATCTCCGTTCGTCGTCCTTCACGGCGTTCCCAAGAAGATAATTTCTGATCGTGGAAGCCTATTCACCTCCAAGTTGGACTAGTTTCCAAACTGCTATGGGAACTCGTCTCAACTTCAGCACCGCTTTCCATCCCCAAACTGATGGTCAGACCGAAAGAGTGAACCAAGTTCGGAAGACATGCTTAGGGCATGTGTCATCTCTTTTGGCAAGGATTGGGAAAAGTATCTCCCTTTCGCGGAGTTCTCCTACAACAATAGCTATCAAGCTAGTCTGGGCATGGCTCCATTTGAGGTTCTCTATGGAAGAAAATGCCGAACTCCTCTGAATTGGTCTGAAACCGGAGAGAGAGCCCTCTTTGGTCCAGATATTATCAATGAAGCTGAGGAGAAGGTTCGAATCATAAGAGAGAATCTGAAGATTGCTCAGTCTAGGCAGAAGAGCTACTATGATAAGCATCATCAGGAAATTCACTATGAAATTGGTGATAAAGCTTATCTCCGTGTCTCTCCCCTCCGTGGCGTGCGCCGCTTCGGAATAAAAGGGAAATTGGCACCTCGCTATGTTGGCCCTTTCACCATTCTGGCCAAGCGAGGGGATCTTTCTTATAAGTTGGAGTTACCGGTAATTTCCCAAATGTACATGATGTGTTTCATGTTTCCCAACTTCGCCGGTGTTTCAAAGATCCTATCCATGGGGTCAATCATGAAGAACTAGATCTCCAGGAAGATCTTACTATCGCGAGCATCCTATCCGTGTCTGGATGAAGCTGAAAGAAAGACCGTAACAAGACCAAGTTTCTCAAATTCATGGTCTCATCATTCCGAGGAAGAAGCACTTGGGAACGAGAGTCTAGTCTCGTGAGGAGTATCCCGACTTCTTTTCGCAATCTTAGAATCTCGGGACGAGATTCCTGTAAGGAGGGTAGAGTTGTAACAGCCCGGAATTTGAGAACCTAAAAACCCGAATAAAATTTCCGCTTTTGTGTTGCATTGCATCATGGCATCAATATTAAGTTGCTAACCAACACACAAAATGGGTTGGACAACATTGAAAACCAAAAATGCTAAAACTTAAGCGCAATAAGTTTGACAAGTTTTGGTGACAAATAAAATTTGTTGGAGCTTTTATATTTGTCCAGGAAGTTCCAAGAGATCAAGTAATATCCTGCCTTTGTTTCAAAAAATTTAAAGTAATTGCATTTGGAAGTTTAGCTAAAATGCCTAAACCAAACTCTATGAACAAAGGTTGACCAAAACATTTTATTTGCCAACCCCAATTTTTGTGGAGTTACTAAATGTTAAGGGGAGCATCCCCAAATTATTTCATAATTTTTGGAGGTGGATAACTGCCTCAATTAAATCATATACACCTGCTGCTGTTTTAAAACAGTACTGAAAAGGACCCGCTTGTAATTTCTGAGAGGACCTGTCCGTGAGAGAACTAAACTCCCAGGGACCTATTCGTAAAACCAACACCACCTACCTCTGTAGCGACCGAGCCATGGCTCGGGCCGCACAGCTCGTCGCCATGGCCACGCCGCGATGCCCGCCCGGGCCCCCTGCCCTGCCTCTCTGCGAAGAAGAGCACCCGAGGCCCCCACCTGCTCCCTATCCCTCGCCTCTGCTTCCTCTCCTCTCCCCATTTTCTCTCCGCACGGGCCGCCACGGCCGCCGCCCTGCCGAGCTCGTCGCCGTCGTTTGAAGCCTCCCCGTACAAATCGAACAACACCACGGGACCCGCCTCGCCGTGCTGATCCTCCACGCCGGAGGAATCGTGCTGCCGCGCCGCCATTTCGCCGCGCCGCGCGCGTCTTCCCCGCGGCCGTCCGCGGCTCCGCCGCCGAAATCCGTCGCCGTCGCGTCTCCTCCGCCGTCCCCGACCTCATCCCCGTGCGTGTGGTGAGCTCCTGGGCCTCCCTAGCCCCTTTTCCCTTCCCCTCCCGCGCTAGCTCGCGTTCCACCACCGCACCGGACGCCGAGTTCATCGCCGTGTCTTTTCCCGCGTGCCCGGTCGAGAAACCGGACAAAGGCCGGGCTACGAGCCGTTCCCCTCTGTCGCTTACCCGGCTCTTGGGCCGGCCCAACCGGCCATAAGGCCGGAGCCCTCTGCCACTGGCCCGGTTTTTAACCGGCCCCACCGGCTCCACTGCCGGCTCCTTGGAGCCAGGCCGGCCTCCCACCCGGCCC